>CM076575.1:1397736058-1397940417 GCA_034641835.2 Pinus albicaulis
AAGGAGAGCTGGTGTGTCTACAATCGCTTTGTCAGCATTTTCCCTTGGTTTACCCCATTCTTTTCTTCCAGCCTGAGTCTTAATTGACTTCTTCTTTCTTCGGGTTTATCTATCAAATTCATAGAATTTGATAAATAAATACTATCCACAATGGTTGGACTTTAATTTATATTCCCGACTTTATATTATCTCCAAGCCTTATAACCAATGTTTAACTTTCAACACTTTGTATTTATACTCCACGTTTCTTTTTAAATATATAACTTGTAATGAAATTTCGGCTCTATATTTCACCACAGAGCCTTAAAACAATCACGCTCCAGACTTATGCTAATTATCTGCCAATCGTTTAATTAAAAAATTTCATTATACTCCGGCCCCACCTATATATATCAATAACCAATCAAACACTTGTATCGTACCCGGCTATCCTCCGCACACCTTAGTTAACCCTCGGGCAAGTTCAACGTGCGACCACCGTCCGATGGCCCTTCTCCAAATCAACGACTTTTTCGTGCAATTTCGCTCGCCTAACGTCGGCTTTAACGTGTGATGGCGCGGGTTAAACGGTGGTTTTCCGGGGGTCACTTCACCACGTGTCGCATTCCCTATGGAATCGCTCACGAATAGGAAATACCGCCTACTCCGCAAAAGCTGTGCGATATGGGCAACCCGCTTTTGTGATTCCGCTTGTGATTTTGGTACAGGACTTGACCACGGGTGCAATTCTGGTTCCGCTATCCTTTTTTTTGTTAACTCATGTCCAATCCTCGGGTCAGGTTCCGAAAGCACAACAATATTGTCTCTTTATTAAGCGGGATTTTTATATTTGATAGTGTTCACGACCCCAGTTCTCTACACAGACCTCGCCTTCGGGTGGGGTGAGTTCACAGGGTTATCAAAAAATTTACGGTAATTCAAAGATATAAGAATGGAATTATCAGTACCCAATCACCTCACAGTTAAACAATTCTTCACAATTAGCAGTTCGAGATAATTCAATGGCAACTAAGCTTGGAAATCATTTAACTAGAAACAATTGTTCACACACGCAGGTTTATTGCAGAAATCCCCTCTCTACTCTCCTCTTCCCTCTCTACTTTTATTCATCTGAGGAATTACAATTTATATACATCACATATGGCTCTTCGGTTCCTCTAAGAGGACCGTTCTAGAAATCAAAAGGTATAATTATAATAATTCAACTAACTGAAACTGTTCGACTCCTACAACTCTAACTAGTCTAAGTAATACAATTAGCTGAGGTATTGACACCTAGCTGTTACAACTCAAATGTTTTCGAACCCTCCTAGCCACAACATGTGGACAAAACCTCCTACATTGCTGGCTAGTGCCTAATGCCCCCGCAGAGATCATCGTGTGACATAAACCTATTAACAAAAGTGAACAGGGAATGATTATTAATTATGGCATACTAAGTTGTCAATGATTTTGACTATTTGTCTTTAACATGTAAAAATATTAAATTCCAAACTTACATCATCATGGTTTGGCATCATGAGCTTGACTAATTGTCCACCATGGTCATAATTTCATTGTTGTCTTCATATCTATAAAAAACGTTTCAAATAATAATAATAAAGTTCTATAAGAAAAATCCAGACCTCCATGTTGCTGCTCCCTGTGAGACAAAGTCAAAATTGCATTACATAATCTGACACATAAGAATCTCCTATATCCTGGTGGTATGTATCCAAATTCTTATAATAGTGTCTTCAAGACTTATGTTCAGAGATATTTGCCAATGAGATATTTAAGCAATGAAAGAGCTTTGGAGCCTTCTTCATTGTTGTATATGTACTACTTTTATTAATATAAAGATTGATGGTTTTGTTCTTCTAAAAATGAAATGTAAAAATAATTTATTGTGGTCAATTGAAAAGTTTCTTTTTAAAGCTTTTCATTATGGAAGGGCGACATAGATATATGCCCTTCTAATTGAAATTTGGACCTGCCCTTCAAATTTGATCACTGTGTGGGACCTTAAAAAACAATAAAACTATTCGGTAGTGCATTATATAAAACATATAACAAAATCTTTGTCAAAACTTCAAACGAACCCTTTAGCCGTGGGTATTTCATCACGAATTGTTCATTTTACCATGTACCTTCTTCTAGAGGAATATTCTTCCACCGATTAGCTATTTCCAAAATGGTTATATGTCAAAGAGAGAATTTTTATGGTATAACTTTTTGTGGTTCAAGAATCAACTTTCATTCTTCATCTAATTTTGGAAGTTCTATTTACATTGGCATATTTTTTCCCAAAACCTTTTTAGGCAAGATGACACGAAAAACCTTATGAATGCAAGAAGAAGGAAAATATAAATTATATACCACTTGTGAAATCCTATGAATAATTATTTAGGGCCATAACAGTTTTGCAGTGTGGAAAAAGTCGGCAAAAGTCCCGACTTTTTGAAAAAATCCCAAATTTTTCCCGGAGCCAACTTTATTGGCTGAATTTTTGCTGACTTTTTCATCCCTAAAAAAGTCGTGATTTTATCCTCGAAGTCCCGAATTTTTTCCGACTTTTTCGAAAAAATATTGAGTGAGGTAGTTTCTTTAATAATTTTTTAATTTTTTTTGAAAAAATCAAGATTTTTTCCAAAAATAAATATTTTTGTATTTTTTTAGTTTTGCCAAATTTTTCAAAAACTCCCGACTTTATCGAGTATTTCAACTTTTGGACCCTTGCTGATTTAATCCCGACTTCGACTTTTTCCACTTTTCATTTTTGAGCTAATTCTTTATTCTTCTTTTTCTTGAATGAAGATTGCTTATAATGCTATAATCTAAAAATACCCAATTACCCCTCCCCAAATTATCTTTCACTTCAATGTTGTTCCCCTTGTTGTTTTATCAGTGTTTCATGTCATTTGAAGGTTCTCCAAATAATTTTCAAAGTTTCTTTAGTATTTTCCATATGTGACTCGTTTTCTCATATACTTTTGGACTTATCTTGCAAAATGGAAGGAGATACTAGGATTTGGATATCCATAAAGGGCCTTAAATGGGGAAAATTTAGTAGATGTGTGATAGGTAGCAGTGATAGTATCATATTACCATTCTTCCTTGAGGAACCCACTTCATCCATTGATGCTTTTCTGAAAATATAACATTGTAGATAACCTTAAAAACATTTGTTAACTATTTTTGTTTGACCATTTGATTGTGTTTGATATGTAGAACTTAGGGCAGCTAGTGTTTCTCCACTCATATTAAATAATTATTTCCAAAAGTTTCTTGTTACTATTACTTTAGGAAACCCATGAAGACTATAAATTTCTTTCACGGACACTTCTGCCACTTGGCTTGTTGTTTATGTACTTTGAGCTCTACAAAAAAATCTACAAAATTTGCCTATATAAATGACCACAAAAATGTAATACTTACCTTTATATTTCAGTAACCATGTAATAAAGTCTATTGATATATCTTATAGTTTTATAATATGTATGTGGAATGGTTGAACTAACCTTAGAGATTTTACTATCTCTCTTTTATTTATTATGCAAACCCTCAATTTTCTACAAAAAATTTCAATATCTTTCTTCATTCCTTCCAAAAATATATTTTTTGATCCTTTGATATGTTTTGAGGAACCCTGCATCCTACCATCAGAGAGACATGGGACTCCCTTAATATTTTTTTATTCAAATATGCTTGCGCGCATAAAAATATTCTACATTTGCACCAAAGTATATCACTCTTTCACTCCCAATGCTCCATAGAGTTCATCCCATCCTTTATAAATTTTAGTTTTTGTTTAGTACTATTGTCATTTTTCCATTATGGCAAGCTTCTTACAGCCACCTAGGAATAGAAAATGTAATTGGATATAAATTTGAGGCCTCTTCTATTTTAGAAAGAGTGTCATGTACTAAATTTTCCTTACCCTTTTTGTAGATTATCTCAAAATTAAAAATTTTCATTTTTTCTCCTCATTTTTGTTAATCTTCTAATGAAAATCATAGCTTCAAAAAATAACTTATGCTATCATGGTATATCTTGACTTTAAAGTACCTCCCAATGATATACTATCCCCATTTTGTATTGCATGTAATATTTCTTCCATTTATTTTTCATACGTAGATTTCACCAAATATTTTCTTTGAATTCCTTGCTTTTAAAAGCCAATGATATCCCTTATTGTGTTAATGTTACGTAAATTCCTTGTCCTAGTGCCTCACACTCTACTATGAATGTTTCTACTAAAAATTAGGTGCAACCAATGTTGGTGTAGAAGACATGCATATCCATTAAAAGAGAGAATGTGCTAAAGTAGCCTGGCTATTCCATATAAATGATATTTTCTTCAAGAGATATGTGAGGACTGGAATGCATGTATACCTTAAAAATGATCAATAATATCATGTAAGTCTAAAAAATCTTCTAAGAACCTTGATTTTCTTAGGAATGGGTCATTTTGTAATAGCTTGCATCTTTTAAGGCTCCAACTTCACTCCTTCATTTAAAACAATATGAACCAAATACTCGAATTATTATTTTCCAAAAGCACATTTGGATATTTTTACATAAAAATGATTGTTCTCAATAATTTATATAACTTTTCCACATGTTTACTAGTGTGGTATTCCCATGATTTATTATAAATATGTGTATTATCAAAGAAAACCAACACAAAATTTATAAGATGGGATAAAACAAAGTTGTTCTTAAGTCGAGCCCTCCGGACTTCAAACGGCGATAAACCATAATTAAAACCAAGTTCGCGTTCCAAAATAGGTCATTTATCACGCACACCTTGTGACGTAAACTAAACACCCGCCCCCTAATCTTTTCGGGACGGAGGGAGAGTTGTGACGCGAATTTCTTATCAAATTCGCCCTAATATTTTTCGGGTCTGGATTTCCACTGCGCGAGCGGCCCAAAAAAATATCTGCTCCTATCCCTCTGTGATGAAACCATCGTACATGCTGACATCATCAATCAAAACCTGCCACCCTTTTAACTTTGTAAATAAAACAAATTGCATCTGCGTCATTTTCATTGTTCTGTGCACTAGCCAGTCTTCCATGCAAAAAAATTCAAAAACCAACTGTTAACGCTTGCTGACCGTTACCTTGCTAAAGAGAATTGAAGCCGAGTATTTCAGGGTTCTATTTTCATAACCAGTGCCTGTTTAAACACGTTTCATTTCCTGTAAACAGGTATTTATTCCAATTCCCTGCTAAACTCTGTAAAAGATCTTGGTTTTAGTTTTAATTCTGCACTAAGGTCTGAAAAGAAGTTTAGTTTGGTATTTTTCATTCCCAGAACTACAATTATATTCCCAACACTGGTAATTGTGCCCTTTTCCACAAAACCTTAAAATTCCATTTCCGAACTTGCCACAAGAACCAATGAAGTTCTTAGCTCCGAATGTCGTGCCCATCAATGCCCTCACAAAGTCTTGGATTATTCGCTCTTTAGCCGATATGGATTTTCAAATTAAGGACTTGCTTCTCAGTGAGAATCCTCTTCGAATATTTTGCCGCTGCAGAGACAATTATTTGAATGGTTCCGACATCTTTGGACTTTGGGAATCAAATCTTCCTATGTACCTTCTCCCCTCAGTCCACATTTTTCCTGAGTTAATCCATTATTGCTACGCAAATTATGATCCCAACCAACAAGCAGTTTTATCCCCAAGTCAAAATGTCCCTTTCCCAATAACTACTCAGTCCATAAATGAAATGCTACAATTCCAACCTGGTCAAGCTCTCACTCCCCTTTCCATGGCTGAATTACTTGAGAAAGCTACTAAGTTATCCCATGAAGAGTTAAACTGCCTATGCCAAACCTTCATGTTACCAGAGCATCGGCCTAAAAACCCTCCCCCTTATGGTTATACTTTCTTTACTGATGAGGGTAGACTTATTTTAAACATGATATCTTCCATAATGGGCTTTAATACTAGTGAGTATGTTGATCAGTTAACCCTAGTATTGTTATCCATTTTTACCCCTGGACAGCCTCCTGCTGTCAAGCACGATTTTTCATCTTATATTGCTGACAAAATCCATGATCAGTTCATGATATTTGAGAATGAGAGAGTATTTAAGTATTCTTCTGTCATATATCATCCCATGATTTACTTTCAGTCAGAAAAATTCCCTTTTTATGTTAAGAAACTTGATGCCAAAGGGAATCCTAGGTCAATCATCTTTTGGTATGCCATTACTCACAATTCCTTTGATTCTCCTTATTCCTATAATGAGTTTTTCGACCTTTTTGTTCATCCTGAAACTACCTTGTTGACAGGAGTCTCTCCTCCTAGAATTAACAATGAAATCAAGAAAATCCTTCAGCTCTCAAAGCAGTACAAGATAGGTGACTGTTACCTATATCAAAACTACACAGAGATCAAGATATATGGATGTGAATTATGCCCATTCAAACTGGCCAAGTATGTCCCAATGAGACTCTTTGAATTAGAATATTTCAGGTAGATGAATAATTCAGATATAATTAATTTTTGCAATGCAAAGAAAAAGGCTCAACTCAGGATCAAGAGCCAATTAGGTCCCTTCATTTGTAACTCTAGGGAAGCTGGAAAGGAAGTTGAAAGGATTTTAAGGTCATCTCTACCAAAAAGAGTTTGAACTCGTGCCTTATGATTGAAACAACTTTATCTCGTGATTGAAGAATGAAAATAAACCGTCACCATACATCCATCAAAGAACTTCAAATAGAACAATATGCTAATATGGATGAATGGACAAGGGACATTATTGGAAAAGATAAAGGAGTGTGTCAATGTTGAAAATGTAATGAAAGATCTTGAAAAGATACTTGACCTAGAATCTTTTGGACAAAAAGTACCTGATCTTCTTCACCAGACTTTACAACAAAATTTGCAGGATATTAGTACAGTAGCAGTAGAATCTAAAGGAAAAGAAAAGGAGCCTGATATACAAATAATTGAAAAATTCATAATGAAAATGCAACCAGAGACTTCTAAAGAACAAGGTCAAGGAAAAATTCCTCCTACTCATATCAATGAGCCAAAAATTTCTATTTTACAAACTCCTCTGAATATAGAAAAGGGAAAAAAGAGAGAGGATGAAACAACTACTCCTATTGGTGGCTCTTCTGAACAACAAGATGTTAAAAGGAAGAAACAACCCCTTCCAGAAGATGAATCATTCTCAGAAATCCCCGATGCTGCCTAAGGAAGAGAAGGATGTAAATTAGAAAACAGGTACAGGTAGTGGGACATCCACTAATTTTCAAAAACAGGAAATACAGAGGCAACAAAGTGCAGAAATATCTTCTTTCAAACCTTTAGTAAAAACTGCCTGGGACATCAAAAGAACATTCATAAATATAAAGACCAAGAATGTTCCACTTATACTTCAAGTGTACAACCAATATTTGAAGATGGCTCCGAAAAATCAAGAAAGATTGATGTCATCTTATGACATCCAATAGGGTAAGATGTTAATGAGCCATTTGAAGCTCACAAAAACAGCCCTCAAACAAAACTGCGTATTACGTTAGGACTAATTTTGAAGTCTTAGCAAAGGGTATCCATCCTTTAGATCAAATTGAGCTACACAAGCAAAAAAGTGAGATGATTTATTCTACTCTGACGGATAAATCAATGATGGCCCATAAGTTGCAGGATTCTTTGGATAACACTAATACACAGTTGCATCTTGAAAAAGCCTCATCCCAGGCTAAGGATAATAGAATAAAAACTTTAGAGGAAATAATCGTTGGTTTGGCTCATAATCCTAAAGATGTGAAAGCTATTGAAGCTTTAATCAAGAAGAAAGATGATGATATTGCAGCTCTGAGAAAACAATTGAATTTACCAGCCTCGAGACATCCACAGACTGCAGAAATCATCAAACAAATTTTTGAGGAAGAACTAATGGATTTGCTCTTAAAATTGAATGAGCGACTTAGTGCAACTGAAAAAGAGCTTGAGAATGCATTGAAAAATAAGCAGGCAAATATTCCAGTATCTACAGCAGGAGTAGTGACAGGTACAGCAACAATAGGTCAACCAACAGAATTATCACAAGGTAGCACTGCTAATTTGAACACTGATGAATTAACAAATTCAATGGAAGAAATGAAACTTCAGGCCATAGATCTCTTCAAAACAAAGGAACAATTGGCCACTCTAGAACACAAGTATGATCTTTCAAAAATGAGTGTTGCTGAAAAAACAAAAGAAGTAAACCAATTAGAAAAAATAGTCAGAGCATTGGAAAAGGACCTCACATTGGATAAACCTTTAAGATAAATAAAGGAAATTCTTTGGGATAACATCATTCAATCAATAAAGGACGTCTGGTCCTCAATTCAAATAATGGATGAACAGAATAACTTAGTTAAATTGGGGATGAGATTGAGAGACCAAGACAAGAGTTGGGAAATATGCCAGAAGAGGCCAATAGACTTATACATTTTTTGAATACTCAGACTAAGAATCAACTTGCAAAAATTGGTATTCAAGACAGGACTGGAAAAATTATGGAAACAAAGAGGGTTTTTACTAAAAGAACTCTGGTACAGAATTTAGAACGCAGGTGCTTAGATATGCAAGAATAAATCATTGCCTTAAGGGAAAGATTGAATATTTTTTTAAATAGAGGATTGCCCAGTCCTATAGTTGCAGAAGATAAGCTAATAGACCTTGATAGTTATGTTGAAAAAATGGACAAATATGCTGATAATCAAGTTAGTTCTTCAACCAGTTCATCAACAACAGCATTGCCTACAGGGAAAAACCTTCATGACAGATTGGAGAATTTATTTTATCTCGAGCATGAAGTAAATCATTTGTTCCCAAATCAGCCTAATTTCTTCAAATATACTGAGGCTGATGAAACACTAAGAAATTTGAAAAGGACCAGAGTGCCAGAAGTTCAATGGTGGGAAGAAATGATGGAAATTTTGTAAAAAATTATCCTTACATAATTTTTTTCCTATTTACCATAGTATATCATGATAGAAAGGATAAAAGGATGAAAAAAGGTCAAAGAGTATTAGAGCAGTTAAAGAGTATCATGAAACGAAATAATCAACATAGAATTACCGAAGAGGACAAAGAAGAAGCCAAGATATAGGGCTCCGCTCTCCAAGACATTCTTAAAAGGAAACAACACAACATCAAGCATTTTTCTTATCTACTTAGACTCGTCTCTATATTGTTGTAAAATACTTATTAGTTATCCTGTATAATATCTCAATTTTTTATGAGATATTTTGTCTAAATACTCCATCAATTGGAGTAGTAAGTGTGGATTCATATAACTTATAAAGAATACTGACTTTAGGCTAATAAAGCGTTGTTGGAGAAATTTCTTTGTGGCTTACCGGATGATGAATTGATGCTAGAGACTTTTTATAGGATTCATGTGTCAAAATTAACATCAATAAGTCATTTATATCCTCGTATTTTAAGTTTTTATATCCGTTTAATATATCATTCGGTGTTTCATTTCTGAATAATTAATGAAAAGGAGTAAATCAGAAGGTACTTAAGTGTAATCTGGTTTTAATCATTATTATTCTAAATGTTTTCTTCTAAACTAGTTATAAACATTGAATTCTTAATTGCTCCTGTTTTACTAGTTTAAGCATTTCGATTATTTAGTAAAGAATACTTAAATGCTCTTTATTGATAATCACTCATTTTTCTCTCTTTGAATGTGTTGAAAGATTCTTATTTGCCTTTCATCCATTTTAAATCCATTTCATTCTTTTAAGATTTGCAATTGTTTCCATGCTTGACTATCTTATGCTTTCCCCGTAAAAGCATATTTGTTATATTTCGTTGATAAACTTAATCCAGTGAAGCCATTTTTTTTTACTCCATTGCCAAATGGCCTGAATTAATCAATCTTGCCCTTAGCTATCAAATTCCACCACCAAAATTCAAATAAAACCCCTGGACTTTATAACTAGCCTAAATTTTCTAAAACAAAGCTAAATTTTATAGAGATGTGAAAATTTAATGACTTCATGGACTGTTTTACTTCATATAATATATTCAAAACAACGCTTTTTCTCTTGTGAAAAAAAAAATGATTAATGTTTATCACTCTGCCTTCAAAACTAGCTGTTGGTCTATGTTGCCGGTTTACGTTGATATGGTCTCATGGTATTTTTATATTTGGGACATATCACACTCCTCACATGATTAGCGTTTTTCTCTGTTCATGGATTTTGGGTACTTTAATTTGCATTTGGAACAATGGACGTCGGTATTCTATCTGTTGCTTTACTATTCTACATACTGCTATTTCACTTTCTTATAGATGCCTCGGGCATATTTGGATGCTTTCTCGGATTGTCGATAATCTCCATGTGGACCATGGGGTTTATATCGAGTCCTCCTTCAGTGACATGGGGTATTTTTCTATCATTGTCTGGGGTGGGACTTCCACTTTTATGGATGGATATTTGGGTTCCAATCTTCAGCTGTGAAAATGTAATGACTTCATGGACTGTTTTACTTCATATAATATATTCAAAACATCGTTTTTTATCTTGTGAAAAAAAAATGATTAATGTTTATCACTCTGCCTTCAAAACTAGCGATGCTGGTCTATGTTGTTGGTTTATTGATATGGTCTGATGGTCTTTTTATATTTTGGACATATCACACTCCTCACATGATTATCGTTTTTCTCTGTTCAAGGATTTGGGTACTTTAATTTGTATTTGGAACAATGGACGTCGGTACTCTATCCGTTGCTTAATTATTCTACATACTCGCTATTTCACTTTTATAGATGCCTGCATATTTGGATGCTTTCTCGCATTGTCGATAATCTCCATGTGGACCGTTATCAATTTTTATATCATGTCCTTGTTTGTGACATGGGGTATTTTTCTATCATTGTCTGGGGTGGGACTTCCACTTTTCTCAGATGGATATTTGGGTTCCAATCTTCAGATGTGAAAATGTAATGACTTCATGGACTCGTTTTACTTCATATAATACATTCAAAACAACGTTTTTCCTCTTTTAAAGTTTCATTTTTTTTTTTTTAAATTGAACCCGCCGTCGCTATATCGACGCCTTGTAAGCATCGGAATTGCGACAGATTAAAAACGTCGGAAGAGCGACAGTATAAAAACGTCGGACGAGCGACGTTCAAAACGTCGGACCACATTTCGTCGGAATTGCGACAATTTACAAACGTCGAAAGAGCGACGTCCAAAACGTCGAACCACATTTCGTTGGAATTGTGACATTTTACAACCGTCGAAAGAGCGACGTCCAAAACGTCGGACTACATTGCGTCGGAATTGCGACAATTTACAAATGTCGGAAGAGCGACGTTCAAAATGCCGGACCACATTTCGTCGTAATTGTGACAGTTTACAAACGTTGGAAGAGCGACGTTAAAAACGTCGAACCACATTTCGTCGGAAGTGCGACATTTTACAAAGGTCGGAAGTGCGACGGATTGGGAAACATCGGAAGAGTGACGCTTGTTTGGAAGCGACGGAAAAAGTGTCGATAGTGCGACACTTTTTAATTGCGTCGGAACTGCGACGATATGTCAAACCACACTTTTCCCGCCCTCGAACTGTCGCTCTTGCGACGACTATGTGTCGGAATAGCGACGAATTGGCCGTCGGAATTTCCGCCAAATTTTCTAGTGGCTAGTCAACCAGGTGAAAAGGGATACATGCGTAAGATTTTTGAGTAGTGGTGTAAACCGTTGAAGATGAAATCGAGAAGTGTACACTCCTGCAATTGTAATGACTGTAATTGAGGGTTAAAATCTAAAGAGGAGCGAACATAAAATGAAGACATAAAAATATTGAAGAAAACCCTAGGCTACATGGCCTCAAAGAACTTACCTAACAACTATGAAAATTATGTGTTCCTTCAAGGACCTCGATTCGTGGAATACCATAGTAGAGATTGGAATGGGGTGTCTTTTTGGGAATGAAACCCTCACTAGTATTATCGGGTAAGAAACTAGACTAATGGGCATGTGAATGATACCGGACAACGAGACGTTAGAGAGATCCATTCTCTCTAACGTCTCGGACAATCAAAACCTTCCATTGATCGTAGATCCATTGAATCATCGATCGATGACAAATCCCGAAGTAGAAATTACTAAGTGGATGGACTAGATACAACACCTGGAGGGTTTGAGGATAGCTCATCGACAAATATAAGGTGCATTAAACATGTTTAATGATACACTCACCATAACCCTAAACCATCACTGGAGATTTTATGAAGTACGTACATTATCACTTGATATTTAAAACAAAAGTTTGACCTTGGGTAATACGGTACGCCTAAGGTACAAGGTTTTGAATGTAAAACTCATGATATCCATGTATGTTGACTTATGTTTTGACTTATGTTTTGCAACAGAAAAATCTAAATTTTTTTTTTATGGTATGTAGCATTGAACATTAGATTATTTTTTTTTACTAGTCTCTATATTGATTGTTGAAGTTTTCCTTAAGGATATGTAACAAGAATGAATGTTATTTTCTCACTAAGTTTAATTATAGATAGTAAGAAATATTAATGTAATGACTACAACCTTTGAACTGAAAGATATAATAATTTCTATTGAAAAATAACTAATATAAATTTTAAATAAAAAAATGTATTAATATTATTAATATTTTTTTATTTAGTATTAAACATATTATATTTTCCTTTTAAATTTTAATATAATATAGAATAAATCAAAAGCTTAAAAAAATAATTAGATGATTTATTCCTAACTTATTTAAAATGATAATTTTTATTATACTTAGATCATATAGAATATTTATGATAATTAGATTTTAGAATATTAATATATATTATATAGTTTGTTTATATATATTTTTAATTAATTTATTTGTTTTTGGAAAAGACTGTAGAAATTATATGCACTAAGCATGCATATGTCCTTGATTCACCTGATCTCACACTATTTAACTTTATGCAAAATACTTAACTGACCTAATTTGTTAATATTTCATGAAAAAATTAATTGCACACGCATGTGAAGCATAAAAAAAATAATCAATCGCACACATAAATACGCTTTTAACCTAGGAAAGCCCGAAGCTAAAAACCCTAACTATATATTATGTATCATGGAATCATATGAAAATCTCATACAAAGCTTATCACAAGCTCTCAGTACAGTACAATCGTCATACACTAATCAGGACCAATCTTGCAAATCCATGCACCGATCTTTGCCTCCTGCTAGCTTGCCTCCACTGCGCAATCCCTGCTGAGGAATAGCTATGAATGAATTCAAATTAATCCATCCTTAACTGCGCAATCCTCATTGGAATCTCCAATGTGTGTGTGATGCAATCAATGCATCACTATAGTCACAACAGATAGTTTATCTTGCCCTTTCACCTACCTCTCCACTGGGTCTCCACTGAAACTGCCGTGCATTGTAGTTAAATGTTGTATTGTTCAATTGATTAATGAGTTATTATTTGTGAATTAATTAACTAATTAATTCACTCCACTCTCACTAGTGTATTAATTAGTTAGACTAGATACAACTAGCTCAACTGAGTCTAACCGAGTTAAACTAAATACAACTCCATAACTACTTCTTCCAACTGTGTCATAACTATGTCACTTGAGTTATAACTAAGTCCTTCATGCATTAGCTCTAGTAAACCCTTGGGAATTGCGTAATTCCCTCAGTCCACTGATGTGCCACATCTGTGCACTGAAACGCAGTGCTCCGAGAGAATAAGTTGCTGTTTAGAGTCTAATTATTATTAAGAGCTAATAATAATCGACATGCATCTATTTTTAGATCAGCGATCTATAAATAGACTTCGCCCAATATTCTAAAAATAGAATTTCATATATTTTTCCAACTTGATCAACCATCCAAAAATAGCATCTTGCAACTTCTGAAATATGATCACCATGTCTAAAAATAGACATAGTCTAAAAATAGACTTACGCCAAAAATAGCCTGCGGGCCCACTTAGTGAAGGCGACTCTTTTCACTAAGCTCATAATCTTGTTGAATCTCAACACTCCCTCTCAACAAGATGGGGATTATCCTTCACCCCGATCCTGCCTCTATGGTATTCAAATTTTCTCTTGGTGAGCGCCTTCGTCAGAATATATGCATCCTAATCCTCCATAGGAATGTACTGAAGAAACATGATCTTCCGCTGTACACAATCTCTGATATGATGATACCGGATATCAATATGTTTAGATCTATCATGAAACACATGATTAACTGAGATTTTAATGCAACTCTGATTATCACAATGTATCACTGTGGGATCTAAATGTGAATCGAACAAACCAACCAGAATCTTCCTCATCCAGATAGCCTCACATGCAGCTTGACTTGTTGCCATGTATTCCGCTTCCGCTGAACTGAGTGCCATGGATCTTTGTTTCCTGCTGTACCAAGAAACTGCCGTAGATTCGATACTGAAAATCCCTCCCGATGTGCTCTTTCTATCTGTTGGGCTTCCTTCCCAATTTGCATCCGTGAAGCCATGCAACTTCACCTCATCCGTCTTTCTGTACCATAAACCATACTCAGATGTGCCCCTGAGATGTCTCAGGACATGCTTTCTTGCCTTCCAAAAGAGCTTGGTAGGCTTAACCATCGCTTGTGAAAGCTGGTTCACCGCATAGCATATGTCTGGTCTTGTATTGACTAAATACATGAGTGAACCCACCAACTGTCGATAAACAGTGGCATCCACTAACTCTGTCGATGTAGCATCTTTTTTCCTCAAAGTTCCTAGAAGAGGAGTGTTGATAGGCTTGCAGCCTTGCATGTGAAACTTCTCCAGTATCTCCCGGACATACTTGCCTTGAGACAGAAACAGTTCACCTTCTCGCTTCCATATTTCCAATCCAAGGAAATAATGAAGGAGGCCCAAATCCTTCATCTCAAACTCCTTTGCAAGATCTGCCTTGCATGAGTGTATCAACTGCTCATCACATGTTAGTATTAAATCATCAACATAAAGTACAATGATTAAAAGCTTACCCTCAACCACAATCTGGTACAAGTTTGCATCCGCCTCACTCTTGGTGAAGCCAAGTCCAGTGAAATAGCTGTCGATCCGAGTGTACCAAGCACGGGGTACTTGTTTCAGCCCATACAATGCTCTTTTGAGCCTGCACACATGCGACTTGCTACTGAAGATCTAAAATCCTTCAGGATGCTCAATGTACACCTCTTCCTCAATGATCCCATTAAGGAACGCAGTCTTCACATCCATCTGATGAATGTGCCAACCCATCTGCACTGAGAGAGCAAGGATGGTCCGTATGGAATAATACTGTGCGATAGGTGCAAATGTTTCTTCATAGTCAATCCCCTCAAACTGTGAGAAGCCCCAGGCAACAAATATTGCCTTATAATTCTCGACACTCCCATCAGCGGCTTGGTTTACCTTGTAGATCCATCTTGATCTTACAATTGATTTTCCCACCGGCCTTGGAACAATCTCCCAAGCATTGTTTCTGACAATGGAGTCATACTCCTCCACCATGGCATCTACCCATGTGGGCCCTCGCATCGCTTCCCTCGAAATAAGATGGCTCACATGATACACTTGCTCATAAGAGCCATGTATCCAAGAACTCCGCCGTGACCGGCTCTCGTTCTTACGCTGTGATGTAGGGACTCCTACATTCTTTGCTGCATCAAGCTTCGGTCTCTTAGCTTCTATGGTATGCTTTCTGCCTTGTCTAATGTTTGGTTCTGCATGAGTGGACTCCTCCACTCCATGAATCTCCTACTGTGGCTGATCCACATCTAGAGGCTCATCTTTGGGAACAAGAAGTTCCTCTTCCGCATGCAAGTGTATCTCCCTCTCAAGCGACAACTTCATGGCTTTCACCTCATTTAATTTTATATCCTGTCACACAATAGTCATCCGACTATCTGGAAAATACACACGATAGTTATGGGGTGTTTATATGTACCCCAAAAATATCCCAACTTCTGCAGTCGGCTCCAGCATCTTCCTGGTGTCCTTCGTCGCATGAATGTAAACAAGTGAGCCAAAAATCTTCAAATGAGAAATATTAGGCTTCTTACCAGAAAAAGCTTCTTCAGGTGTACTCATGCCAAGTACTCTATGAGGACAATGGTTTTGTACATAAACTGCAGTGTTCCATGCTTCCACCCACAAGTGCATCGGTAGGATCTGGTCATCTAGCATCGCTCATGTAGCACCCACGATCGTTCTGTTCTTTCTCTCCGTGATCCCATTCTACTGTGGGTTATCAGGCGCTATGAGTTCTCTTCAAATTCCTTCTTTTCTACAGAAGTCTTTGAATTCGCACAAGATGTATTCACCACCATTATCTCTCCTTAGAGCTTTCACCTGCTTCCCCGACTCCTTCTCCAATGCCTGGACTCACAAGAATTTATGAATTGTTTCATTCTTTCTTCTCGCATGAAGAATATCCAGCATCTACGAGAATAGTCATAAAAAAATATAACATAATACCTGTGTTTTTCTGTTGAAGCAACCGAGAAAGGTCCACACACGTCTGTGTGAATTCTCTCCAAGATCACCGAAGCACGGTTCTCCTTCTCATGAAAGGTGGTCTTCACAAACTTACCCATATTACATCCCTTGCATTGATCTGACTGCGCAAGAGTACCCTTGGGAAGTCTAGTAGAAATTTGCTGCAAAATCTTCAAAGTGCCATGGTGAAGATGGCCCAGTCTCCTTTGCCATAATTCGCCCTCATCCCGGCTCACCACTTCTTCTGCTTTGCCCACCATTGCAGCGCAACCATCTAACTCTAGCTGGTAGAGATTCTTAATTCGAACCCCTATATTCTTGGTTTGAATCGTTGTTTTATGTGGAAGGAAGGCTTTTCCCTCACTGAAAACAACATCATAACCTTTGTCTTCTAGCATTGCGACCGAGACCAAGTTCTTCTTCAGACCTAGAACATGCATAACATTCTTCAACAAGAATGGATTACCGGAATCCCTCTTAAATTTAATGGTCCCAATGCCAGTTTCACTGTACCGACCATCATTGCCCATCTCTATATGCATCTGGAGGTCCTTCTCCTCCAAGTCACTAAACAACTCTTTGTCTCCCGTCATATGGAAAGACACACCACTATCAAGATACCACACCGATCCCATACATCTTGAAACCAAGCATGCGATAAAAGAGAAATCAAGTTCAAATTGCGAGGCTAAGGCCTCTCAAGCTACAGATCCAACATCCTTCTTGTTCTTCTTCTTCTGTGGATAGTTAGTGGCGAAATGTTCATGTTCGTGACAGTGAAAACACTTCACTTTGGAAAAATCCTGCTTCTTGCCTTTAGCATCGGATTTTGAAGGATGTTTCTTCCCCCTCCCTTTCCTTGCTTTGGAAGCCAAAGCCAAATTCTCTTCATCTTCATTCTTCGATGAAGATCCATCCCTGGTACCCCGCCCTATCTCCTCCTGCACAAGATCCGACCAAAGTCGCTCCCATCCCGACAGTTTCTCCCATCCATTGATAGAGTCTTCGTCGCTATGAAAACTCTTCAGAAGCCCAAGGAAAGGCAAGCTCACCAAGTCTTCATCATAAAAAATAACCCCCACACTTCCTATTTCATCCTTGCAGTGGACAAAATTCGTGAGGTATTTTGAACATCACGCTTTTCTCCATTTTTATTTTTCCAGCTTGTCTTTAAGCGCCAACTTCCTCGTCACTTTGGAACAAGTTCATTAAAGCCTGGCACATTAAGAATGGAGTGGCTTCCATGAAGGCTGGAAACAATATGGTCCTTCAGCACCTTCCAACAGAATTCCTTCCTGCCTTTGTTGTCTTCTTGCCATGCGTCAAGTAATGCAAAGATCGCTAGATCCCTATTTAGGAACATCGCGACGATGAACTCCTTCAGCCCATTGATCTCCAAAGACTGCCTCCATCCTGTCCTTCTAGGCTATGTAATTCAAGCTCCCATCAAGGGCATACTCCAATCGCAAACCATTGAAAGCCATTTCGATGTATACTCAACTTCTGCACCAAGAATCTTCTGCAACAAATTCGAATTGTCCACTGGAAAAAACTCACTTCACAATTGCAATATTCAATCAACAATGCTTTGATACCATGTAAAAATTATATGCACTAAGCACGCATACCAAAGTGATCCACCTGATCTCACACTATTTAACTTTATTCAAGATACTGAATCTATTCCACTTGTTAATCTTTTGCGGAAAATTTAATTGCACACACATGTAAAGCATAAATAAAAACAATCGCACATAATACAGTTTTTAACCAGGAAATCTTGAAGCTGAAAACCCCAACTATATATGTATCATGGAATCATATGACAATCCTCATACAAATCTTATCAAGCTCTCAGTACAGTATAATCATCATACACTAATCAGGAACAATCTTGCAAATCCATGCACCGATCTTGCCCTCCTACTAGCCTGCCTCCACTGCGCAATCCCTGCTGAAGAATAGCTCTGAATGAATTCAAATTACCCTTGCCTTGACTGTGAAATCCTCATTGGCAACTCCAATGTGTGTGTGATGCAATCAATGCATCACTATAGTCACAACAAATAGTCTATCTTGCCCTTTCACCTATCTCTCCACAGGGTCTCCACTGGAACTACCATGCACTGTAGTTAATTGTTGTATTGTTTAGTTGATTAATGAGTTATTATTTGTGAATTAATTAACTAATTAATTCACTCCACTCTCACTAGTGTATCATTCAAATATAGACCAGATACAACTTTTTCTATCTCAACCGAGTCTAACTGAGTTAAACTAAATACAACTCCATAACTACTTCTTCCAACTGTCTCATAACTCTGCCACTTGAGTTCTAACTGAGTCCTTCATGCATTAGCTTCAGTAAACCCTTGGGAATTCGGCAATTCCCTTAGTCCACTGATGTGCCACATCTGTGCACTGAACTGAAGTGCCCCAAGAGAATAAGTTGTTGTTTAGTGTCTGATTATTATTAAGAGCTAATAATAATCGACATGCATCTATTTTTAGATCAACGATCTATAAATAGACTTCGCCTAATATTCTAAAAATATAATTTCATCTATTTTTCCAACTTGGTCAACCATCCACAAATAGCATCCCGCAACTTCTGAAATATGATCACCATGTCTAAAAATAGACTTGCGCCAAAAATATCCTGTGGGCCCACTTAGTGAAGGCGACACTTTTCACTAAGCTCATCATCTTATTGAATCTCAACAAAGACAACAATAATTTTTTTTTTATCATTTAAAGATTTTGAATTTGATGACAAAGTCTAAATTTATTTAATGTTTAGCTATTAGATTACAAAATAATAATATTTATTATATATTAAAAGTAGTTTAATTATTAAATATTTTAGACATTTTTGCAATTTTTATTATAATGAGATAATATAATATAATGTGAGTATTTATTATAATTTAGATTATATAATGTTAATATCTATTATAGGTAGTTTGTTTATATATATTTTAATTTTTTTTTTTTTTTGAAACAGGCATAAGAATAAAATATTTATCATTTAAAGAGTTTGAATTTGATGATAAATTTTAAATTTATTTAATGTTTTGCACTCAATTAGATTATAAAATATTAATATCTATTATATATTACAAGTAGGTTAATTATTAAATATTTTAGATATTTTTGGTTTTTTTTGTTCTTTTAAAAATATCATAAAAACGGCAAAACCACATTAATAATTGTGGTTGATATACGTTGATAGGTGTATGTTAATTACATGCACAATCATATTAGCAAATGTTGTTGGAAAACGCTGATAAGCTTTAATAATAATAATAATAATAATAATAATAATAATAATAATAACTATTTTAATAGCAATTATATACTGTAAAGTATATAAGGCTCTTCTGCTCTCTGGCATCGAATCCTTGCAAGTGATTAATACGTTAATAATTTTCAAAGGCTCCTCTGCTCTGCGGCATCAAAGGCTCTTCTGCTCTCTGACATCGAATCCTCGCAGGTGATTAATACGTTAATAATTTTTCGAAGGCTCTTCTGCTCTGCGGCATCGAAGGCTCTTCTGCTCTCCGGCATTGAATCCTCGCAAGTGGTTAATACGTTAATAATTTTTCAAAGTCTCTTCTACTCTGCAACATAGAAGGTTCTTCTGCTCTCCAGCATCGAATCCTCGCAAGTGATTAATATGTTAATAATTTTTCGTAGGCTCTTCTTCTCTGCGGCATCGAAAGCTCTTCTGCTCTTCGGCATCGAATCCTTGCAAGTGATTAATATGTTAATAATTTTTCGAAGGCTCCTCTGCTCTGCGGCATCGAAGGCTCTTCTTCTCTCCGACATCGAATCCTCGCAAGTGATTAATACGTTAATAATTTTTTGAAGGCTCTTCTACTCTGCGGCATTGAAATTTTTCGGGGCCAGGAAGATTGGAGTATAACATTTGCGCATGGTGGATAACCACGGGTCGTCGAGAGTGAATTAAGACATATGTATGTGGCATGATTTTATGCTCTGCAGCATTGAAAGCTCTACGACATCGAATTATTTCCGAGCCAGGAAGATTGGAGTCTATCAAAGACAGATAGAAATTTTTTCTATTCTGCGGCATCGAATTTTCTGTTCTGTGGCATCGAATTTTAAAATAACCTTCTGCTAGATCAAATTCTTTGTTCTACGACATCGAATTTTCAGCTCTGTGGCATCAAATTTTTTGCAGGTTCGATAGCATCTCTTTCTCAGTATATCCCCCAGCTTCGCGAAGATAATTGTCGGCCCAGTTCCGCCCACCTCTCAGAGTCAAGCTCCTGCCCATATTGTCAGTGAAGCCCTAGCTCCCACTGTGCAGGTGGTCAAGGCCTCACTGGATGAGGCCTTAAAGTTTTCTGAAAGTGCCTTAATCTGCTGATTTAATGGCTTTTGGCTGCGGCTGACAGCTTGTTGGAAATATTGTCATTGATGGCAAAGGAGGCAGCAGAGGCGGAGACAGAAAAAGGACAACAGTAGAGGCAAAGGGGAAGACAGCAGGTCTTTACAGGGAGCATGAGAAGAACAGAGGGAGAGTCTATTTACAGAGACAGCACAGTTTTATGAATTTTAGGAATTATGCGATGAAACGTCTTAACCCTGCAAAGATCCTGAATAGTTTTAACCCTGTTTGATAAGGAAATCTATTCCAGATGTTCATTTTAGTGTTGGATAACCAGGAGCAGAGTAATGAATTAAAGTTCTGGCATTGATTTATTGATGCGTAAATGAATCTATTAAAAATAAGTAATGGAGTTCCGCACTCCTCTGATGAATAATTGGCAACTGCAACTGAATATTGGGAATTGAGCCTGAATGGCTACCCTCCTAATAGATGGAGGATATCTATAGTGTGAAGGAGGGACTTCGGGACAGAGTCGGGGATAAGGCCCTGCATTAAGGAATCATGAATCGAGCGTAGAGGATTGGTGATAAACCTATGTGTGAATGGAGCTGTGCGTTATGATAGCGGAAGTGCTGTGTTGAATTGTAGACAAACCAAGGGATAACATATGAGAAGGAGCGACAAAGAATAACCGAAGAACCGTATGAAAACGAAGTTAAGAATACATATTGGGATCATGAACAAATGAAGGAAGGAACAAAACCTCGAGCGCAATTGAACGGAACCACGAGGTATGAACAGTGATAGTGGGTTTGCGAAACCAAACCCACCCATATTGCACCGCCTTTTTACGGAAGTGAAGCCACTCCAAATCAACGCGATATATGCTAGGAGCTGACACGTGGTCTTAAGCGGGTTGGATAAACCACTCCCATCGCTCCCTCATCGTGCGATAACTATCGGTGATGGAATGAACGCGATATAGCCGTGCGTTGTCCGATCTGGAGGAGGGTTCATCGAATGGCAATCGCACTCAAAATAGCATGGAAGATAACTCAAGGGACGACGCGATAATTAGCTGGGTCCCAGTTCATCACATGGCTTCTGAGAGTTAAATTTCATATCGTATAATCATGCGATTGTTGTAGGATTGAAGGATTGGAGCACAATAAGACAACGACCTTTGGATGAGCAGGGTAAGTTAATGTCGGGACCCATCGTCATTGCACGTTTTTTGAGCGGTTAAAAGGAGGGCAGTTTGGTTGCGTGATTATCGTCGAAACATCCCAAAACAAAGCGATAAATTCTCAACCGTCAGATGTGAGAGGTAAGTAATGTGGGCCCGAAGATGCTGTATATGTTATTGTGTGGTTTTAAATCCAAAGTTGTGGGTTTTACTATAATGATTCCAAATATTTAAACGGAGGCCGTATCATATGTTATTGTATATATTATGGTTGGATATAAAAAAAAATAGAGCCGCATGTCATATGAAGCGGGGTTTAATATAAGTGATAAGGTTGAGTAGCACAGATATAATGCCAAGGGTTGTTGATAAAATGGTATGGTAATACTATATGAAAGGGTTTCTGCTTGTGAATAAACCTTGGATATAATATTTGGGCACTTCATTATATTGATTCACATTTCATAAAGTCTGGGTAATTAAAAACAAAGTTGAAGGTTTGTATTATGGGATGTAATGCCCATTTCATATGGTGGGCCATTATGGGTTTACGTATGAAGATCGATTACTGATTCGAAGCCATGGTTCATTTTATAAAAGGGCACTACATGTTAATATCAAAGGAAAACTGTGCATATTATGGGCCCAAGACATTTCGTTCTAATATATGTATTTTAACATTAAAAGATGAATGCGGTGGTAAAAGTGTAGTTGTCCAGATATGAAGTTTGGGCGTAATATAAAGTATTCATTAAGCGAGGTTCAAAGACGGTTCATTGACCATTGGTTTTAAGTCCTGAGTTATGGGCGAATATTCAAATATTAATTCAACAAATAATAAGTGGGTTTTTCGCTATGGTTTTCACCATAAGTTTAATTAGACAGCTTTCGTATGTAAAATGACTGCATCCATGAAATGGGCTTTTACCACAGATTTGAAATAGGCGCATACAGAAGAGCTGAAAGCTGGGTTGATTGGGTTCTTTGTATATGAGAGCATATTATATGCGTGAGTGTTGTAGCTATGGGTTCATAACCATTTATTAACGGTGAAGAAGTCTTCATGGTAGGGATTTGTAAAAGGAGATTCCACGTAATTAAATAACCAGTTCAGTAAACGGAGTATCGAAATTTCCCAGATAAGGAAATTGTGTTGGATAGAAAATAGGAGGTGCATTTTTATATGCACAGGTGTACATGCACAGGTGCTCAGAGTTGCAGTAAACAGAGGTATGTAGGATAGTTGCAGGACAACAACATAAAGGAAAAAACCAGCAAGCTAAGGGCTGAGTGAAGTTTATAGACTGTAACTAAAAATGTAAATGTTTTAATTTTTTTATATTGTTTGTGATGCAAATGCAAGTATCCGAAGGAAAAGAAAAATCTCACTGTAACATTTAAATTTGTACATATTGTTATACTTTTTTTTAAATGAGTTGGACAAAGGAATGAGAAGGCAGAAGCCAAAGAGTCATGGCTGTTCACTCCAAATTCCTTGTGGAATAAAAATAGTCATGTGATGAACTCTATATATAATATCAACTTGATATGCATAGAGAAGTTAGAGAGAGTGAGTATAGAGAATGAAGAGTATGGAAAATTGAGGCAGAGAAGATAAGGAAGAGAGGAGCAGAAAGAGATGCTACAGAATAGAGCTGATATTTGAGGTAAATTAGCAAACATTTCTTTTGATAAATTGAGGAAGTTGGAGCTTCCCTATCAATTTGAAGCTTGATAGTTGTCAATTGTAGCTGACTGAGGTTGGAGTCTCCTGTAAGTTGGTGCCTGCAGAAAAATAGTGGTGAGAGGGAGTAGGAGCTTGCCTTTGCATCACAACAATAATAAGATGTGGTTTTCTCCCTTTATGGGTTTCCACTTATATCTGTTGTCTCTATCTATGTTGCCTGTGTGCTGAGATGATTTACCAAATATGCTTAATGTTTGCTGCTCTCATAATAAGGTCGATGTCACATTAATTTAATACTTGCTACAACATATTAAGACTGTTCATATACTAAGGTTGGTTATAAAAGTAAGCTATAAATAAGTTGGTGAAAATTTTAAAAAGCTCAATTATGTGTTAAACTGATTCACCCCCCCCTCTCAGTTTAACTAAGAATTCAACAATTGGTATCGGAGCCAAGTTCCTTTTGTATCAGTTTAACCACTAAAAGGAGATCCTAGGCCCCTAGGATGGCTAGTCAAGAAGGAAGCTCAACCAATAAAGCCCCTTTATTCACTGGTGCTCATTATGCCTTCTGGAAAATCATAATGAGAGCATACATAATGTCGCTAGGAATAGAAGTATGGGCTGCTGTATAATTTGGATATGCCCCAGAGGTAACTGACCCAGAAAGAGAAGCTAAACAAGAATTTGTAGCAAATGCGAAGGCCATAAATGCAATCTTAAGTGGACTTTGTGAGGCTGAATTTATCAAAATAATACATAGTAAGACTGCCAAAGATATGTGGGACACTCTAGATAATATCCAAGAGGGAAATAAAAAGGTAAAGACTGCCAAACTTCAAGTATATAGAGCCCAGTTTGAAAATTTAAAAATGAATGATGATGAAGATGTTGGCAGCTTCTTCTTAAGAGTTGCAGAAATTGTTAACAATATGAAATCTCTTGGAGAAACCATACCAGAAAGTATAATTGTGAAAAATATTCTAAGATCTCTTCCATCCAGGTTTAATCCCAAGGTGTATGCAATAGAAGAAACAGCTGATTGGGAGACCTTGACTATGAACCAGTTACTTGGAAATCTAACAACCTATGAGATGAGACTCCCACAGAAGAAGCCAAGTACGAGGGAGGCAAATTTTAAAATAGAAAAGAAGAAAGAAGAAAAGGAAGATACATGTTCTTCCTCTTATGAAGAAGAGGCTAAATTTGTTAAGAAACTGGATAAAGGCTCAGGTAAATACAAAGGTAAACTTCCTTTCAAATGCTTTAACTGTGGAAGAGTTGGACATTATGCTGCTAAGTGTCCTCACAAGAAAGTAAGGAACCAGGCTCAAGAATCAGGGGAAAATAAATCAAATAACTGGCAGAAAGGAAATAAATTTAGTTGAAAATCCTTCTATTCTCAACAAGACAACAATACATCGAAAGAATGAGATGAATCCTCCAGTGAAGAGGGAACCTGCAGATTTTATTGATGGCCATAGAAGAACTTGAAGGACTCCTGCTAGAAGATGAAGAAGAAGAAGGTGAAGTCGACCTTGAGGGGGAGCTAAGAAGTGCCCTGGAGGAGATTGATAGACTCAAACTGAAGTATAGAAAACAAAAGGACATTCTCCTCAAGTATGTATGAGAAGAATAGAATTCAGAAGTCTTCATGCAGCTAAAGATAGAGTTTGAAGAATCCAAGAAGATAGAAGACATGTTACTTAAGAAAATCAAGGAGAAAACTCAGGAACAAGAGAAGTTGGAAGAAGAAGTAGTATGTCTCAGGAAGAAATTAGAAAATGCTCAAATAAAAGTGGCTATAAATTCTTCTCAAACAACAAGCTCTGGTAATTTGAACGAAATTCTGGATGCTCAAAGATCTCCTATGATAAAAACTGGAATAGGCTATGAAGGAGAATCAAGTAAAAGAAAAGAAAAAGAAGACAGAGAGATTATTTTTGTAAAAGCAAAGAAGGATGATGAAGCAGCTCAAATAATACCTACAAAAGAAGAAACATGTAAGGAGGGAGACAGAACCCAGAAGAAACATCTAATAACAAAGAATGAAAGAAATACTCAGACAACAGAAAAAGATTCATATACCCCTGAGTATGTCAAATTTGGAAGCCATCAAGGGAGATTCTTCCCTCCTATGAAAAATGCCACTTGTTATGTCTGCCATAAGCTGGGACACATTGCTACATACTGTCATGCAAAGAGGAGTAATTCAAACCAGGAAAACATGCAAACTGTGAAGAGACTATCTCAAGCAAACAAATGGAGAAGACAACGTTACATCAGGTATGCAAATAGTTTCTATGGTTACTATTTTTATTGTAAGGAATTTGGACATGAAATCATTGAGTGTAGAAAATATAGACAAAGACTGATGTTCAACCCCTCAAGGAGGTTTATGAATCAAAGAAATTTTGTTCATACTCACAATTCTGCAAAAAATATGATCAAATGTTGTGTATGCAATAAAATTGGACATATGCCTTCCAAATTCCCTCTAAGAGGACGTGATTCATCATCTCACAAAAGATACCAACCAAAATGATGCTTCTAGTGGAAAAAGAAGGTGAATAAGTGTGACCTGGCTAACTGCTCAAGATCTGAAAAGTCAATGGTATCTGGACAGTGGCTGCTCAAAACATATGACTGGAGACAGAAGCAAATTTATAACTTTGGACGAAAAGAAAACTGGTAATGTTAATTTTGGCAACGATAAATCAGAAAAATCAAGGGAAAGGGCTCAGTCAGCTTAGATAATGGCAGAAGTAAGGCCCAAGAAGTACTATTTGTAGATGGTTTGAAAGAAAATTTGCTGAGTGTCAGTCAAATGTGTGATAAAGGTTACGAAGTTCTTTTTAGAGCACAAGACTGTGAAGTCAAATCAAGCACCACAGGTAAGACTCTGCTCAAAGGTGTTCAAACAGAGAGTAATGTTTACATAGTGAAAGAGGAAGATGAAGCATGCCATCTTAGCAAACTTGAGGAGTCATGGTTATGGCATAGGAGATTGGGACATCTCAGCTTCGATCATATCATCAGACTGAGCAAGAAGAAAGTTGTCAGAGACATGCCAGAAATAAAAAGGCCTTCTAATACCATATGAAAATCATGTCAATTGGGCAAACAGACCCGCACATCTTTTAAGGCCAAAGATGAGTTATCAACAAGAAGACCACTCCAGCTTGTGCACATGGACCTGTGTGGACCTACAAGAACTAAAACACCAAGTGGAGAATCCTACTTCATGCTAATAATAGATGATTTCTCCAGAATGACATGGGTTGCATTTCTCAAGAATAAATCGGAAGCTCTGGAAAAATTCAAAATATTCAAAGCTTTAGCATAAAATTAGACAGGATGCAAGCTAAAATGCATCATATCAGACAGAGGAGGTGAATTCACAGATTATGACTTTGCAGACCTATGCAATGAACATGGCATAAAGCAACAATTTACTATTGCAGGGACACCTCAGCAGAATGGAGTAGCAGAGAGACAAAAAAGATATGTACAACAAATTGCCAGAGCCACGATGCAAGATAGTAATATTCCTCAAACCTTCTGGGCAGAAGCAGTACACACAGCCGTGCATATCCTTAACAAAGCTCACTTAAGGCCAAGCAGTGACAAGACTCCCTATGAACTATGGCATGGTAAACCAGCTTCAATCAAACATTTTAGAATCTTTGGAAGCAAGTGTTACATAAACTTGAATAATGATGAAAATATTGGGAAATTTGAT
The DNA here is from genome assembly GCA_034641835.2 of Pinus albicaulis. Classification (NCBI taxonomy): domain Eukaryota; kingdom Viridiplantae; phylum Streptophyta; class Pinopsida; order Pinales; family Pinaceae; genus Pinus; species Pinus albicaulis. Next base: position 1,397,763,543 of record CM076575.1, read on the forward strand.
GCAAGAGAAGATGAAGGGATATTTCTAGGATATGCTTCCAAAAGTAAAGGATACAGGTGCTACAACAAGAATCTTCAAAAAATTGTAGAAAGCATTGACGTGAGATTTGATGAAGAACTTCCAAACAATACAAGAGGTATAGACTGCAGCAGTCCTTTAGACCACCGTGAAGAAGAAAACCAAGATGATGATGAAAAAAGCAAGACAACAAAAGATGCTGAACTGAGCTCTAAAGCCCCCTCTAGATACACTCAGAAGAACCATCCTGAAGATCAGATCATAGGAGACAAGAGAGTAAGGGTCCAGACAAGAAGGCGGCTAACTGAACAGACAAAAGAGGTATACATAGCCATGCTATCACAAATAGAGCCAAATAATTTTGAAGAAGCCAGCAAGGACAAGTATTGGGTGAATGCTATGAATGAAGAATTAGACCAAATTGAGAAGAACAATACCTGGGAACTAGTTCCTAGACCTACTGAGAAAAATGTCATAGGCTCAAAATGGGTATTCAAAAATAAGATGAATGAGCAAGGACAGGTAATCAAGAACAAAGCCAGACTTGTATGCAAAGGATATTCACAAATCAAAGTACTTGATTACGATGAAACATTTTCCCCTGTAGCCAAAATGGAAGCTATCAGAATGTTTCTGGCCTTTGCATGCTACCAAGACTTCAAGGTCTATCAAATGGATGTGAAATCTGCATTTCTGAATGGATATCTAGAAGAAGAAGTCTACGTGGAACAACCAGAAGGCTTCTCATTAACAGACAAAGAAGACTATGTATGTAGACTAAAAAAGGCTCTATATGGACTAAAACAAGCTCCTCGTGCTTGGTACTCAAGGCTGGATAAATACTTGCAAAAACAAGGCTTTAAGAGAGGAGTAGTAGACAACAATCTATACATAAAAGCCCATGAAAATGAACTCCTGATTGTTGTAGTATATGTTGATGACATTATGTTTGGAAGCAATAGAGATGAGCTAGCAAAAGCGTTTGCTAAGGAGATGAAATCAGAGTTTGAGATGTCTATGATTGGAGAGCTCATTTTCTATTTAGGACTTCAAATTCAGCAAAAGAACATAGGTACATTTATCTCACAGGAAAAATACTTAAAAGAAATGTTGAAAAAGTTCAAAATGGAAGATTGCAAACCTGTGTCAACTCCCATGATCACGGGATGCAAGCTATGTGCTTATGACGAATCTGTTGATATAGATCAAAGACTTTACAGATCCATGATAGGAAGTTTGTTGTACCTGACAACATCAAGACCAGACATCATGCTAGCAGTAGGACTTATGGCTAGATATCAAGCAACACCAAAGCAAAATCGTCTTCTAGCAGTCAAAAGAATATTCAGATATTTACAAGGAATAGTATAGTTTGGGCTATGGTATCCAAAAGGAAAAAGCCTCACTTTGACAACATACACAGATGCAGATTGGGCCAGCTGTGTGGATGACAGGAAAAGCACAAGTGGAGGTGCATTCTATCTAGGAGAAAGTCTGGTGGCATGGCTAAGCAAGAAACAAACATCTATCTCTCTATCTACAGCAGAAGCAGAATACATAGCAGTAGCAGCATGCTGTACACAAGTCATGTGGATGAAACAAACCCTCCAAGACATGAAGGTAAGCATTGAGGAACCTATCTCTATCAAATTTGATAATACAAGTGCTATAAGCATATCAAAAAATCTTGTGCTTCATTCGAAAACTAAACATATCCCAATCAAGTATCATTTTCTCCAAGAACAAGTTTCTCAGAAGGTAGTAAAGCTGGAGTATGTACCAATAAAAGAACAGACATCAGATATATTCACCAAACCTCTTGCTAGAGAACCATTTGAATATTTGAGAGACAGACTAGGGGTAGTATCTGTAGATGCTACTCTATGATATGAAGAGAAATAATAGTTTCAGGGGGAGAACAGAAACGAAAATATCATTCCAGGGGGAGATCAGCTAGCAAAGAAAGCATAAAACAGGTCCTCAAGATCAGTACAAAATGGGCAAGAGTTAAAAGAACACTAAAAAAATTGAGCAACCCCTTGCCATTGATGTCAAAGGGGGAGGAAGAGCAAGCAATAGAAGGAAAGGTCCTAAAAGGAAAGTAGAGGAAGTGTATTGCCATCAATGCCAAAGGGGGAGACTGTTGGAAATATTGTCATTGATGGCAAAGGAGGCAGCAGAGGCAGAGATAGAAAAAAGGACAACCGTAGAGGCAAAGGGGAAGACAATAGGTCTTTACAGGGAGCATTAGAAGAACAGAGGGAGAGTCTATTTACAGAGACAACATAGTTTTATGAATTTGAGGAATTATGCGATGAAACGTCTTAACCCTATTTGATAAGGAAATCTGTTTCGGATGTTAATTTCAGTGTTGGAGAACCGGGAGCAAAGTAATGAATTAAAGTTCTGGCGTTGATTTATTGATGGGTAAATGAATCTATTAAAAAGGAGTAATGGAGTTCCGCACTCCTCTGATGAATAACTAGCAACTGCAACTGAATATTGGGAATTGAGCCTGAATGGCTACCCTCCTAATAGATGGAGGATATCTATAGTGCGAAGGAGGGACCCCAGGACAAAGTCGGGAATAAGGCCCTGCGTTAATGAATTATGAATCGAGCACAGAGGATTGGTGATAAACCTATGTGTGAATGGAGCTGTGCGTTATGATAGCGGAAGCTCCATGTTGAAGTGTTGACAAAGCAAGGGATAACATATGAGAAGGAGTGACAGAGAATAACCGAAGAACCGTATGAAAACAAAGTTAAGAAGACATATTGGGATCATGAACAAATGAAGGAAGGAACGGAACCTCAAGCGCAAATAAATAGAACCACGAGGTATGAACAGTGACAGTCGGTTTGCGAAGCCAAACCCACCCATATCGCACCGCCTTTATACGGAAGTGAAAGCACTCCAAATCAATGCGATATATTCTAGGAGCTGACACGTGGTCTTAAGCGGGTTGGAGAAACCGCTCCCATCGCTCCCTCATCGCGCGATAACTATCGACAATGGAATGTACGCGATATAGCCGTGCACTGTTCGATCTGGAGGAGGGTTCATCGAACGACAATCACACTCAAAATAGCACGGAAGATAACTCAAGGGACGACGCGATAAGTAGCTGGGCCCCAGTTCATCACATGGCTTCTGAGAGTTAAATTTCATATCGTGTAATCATGCGATTGCCGTAGGATTGGAGGGTTGGAGCACAATAAGACAACGACTATTGGATGAGCAGGGCAAGTTAATGCTGGGACCCATCGTCATCGTGCGTTTTTGAGTAGTTAAAAGGAGGGCAGTTTCGTTGTGTGATTATCGTCGGATCATCCCAAAACAAAGCGATAAATTCTCAACCGTCAGATGTGAGAGGTAAGTACTGTGGGCCCGAAGATGTTGTATATGTTATTGTGTGGTTTTAAATCCAAAGTTGTGGGTTTTAATATAATGATTCCAAATATTTAAACGGAGGTCGTATCATATGTTACTGTATATATTATGGTTGGATATGAAAAAAATAGAGTCGAGTGTCATATGAAGTGGGGTTTAATATAAGTTATAAGGTTGAGTAGCACAGATATAATGTCGAGGGTTGTTGACAAAAGGGTATGGTAATATTATATGAAATGGTTTCCGCTCGTGAATAAACCTTGGATATAAGATTTGGGCACTTCATTATATTCATTCACATTTCATAAAGTCTGGGTAATTAAAAACAAAGCCGAAGGTTTGTATTATGGGATGTAATGCCCATTTCATATGGTGGGCCATTATGGGTTTACGTATGAAGATTGATTACTGATTCGAAGTCATGGTTCATTTTATAAAACGGCGCTACATGTTAATGTCAAAGGCAAAATGTGCATATTATGGGCCTGAGACATTTCGTTCTAATATATGTATTTTAACATTAAAAGATGAATGCGGTGGTAAAAGTGTAGTGGTACAGATATGAAGTTTGGGCGTAATATAAAGTATTTATTAAGTGAGGTTCAAAGACGGTTCATTGACCATTGGTTTTAAAACCTGAGTTATGGGCGAATATTCAAATATTAATTCGACAAATAATAAGTGGGGTTTTGGCTATGGTTTTCAGCATAAGTTTAATTAGACAACTTTCGTATGTAAAATGACTGCATCCATGAAATGGGCTTTTACCACAGATTTGAAATAGGCGCATACAGAAGAGTTGAAATCTGGGTTGATTAGGTTCTTTGTACGTGAGTGCTGTAGCTATGGGTTCATAACCATTTATTAACGATGAAGAAGTCTTCATGGTAGGGATTTGTAAAAGGAGATTCCACGTAATTAAATTACCAGTTCAGTAAACAGAGTACCGAAATTGCCCAGATAAGGAAATTGTGTTGGATAGAAAATAGGAGGTGCATTTTTATATGCACATGTATACATGCATAGGTGCTCAAAGTTGCAGTAAACAGAGGTATGCAGGACAGTTTCAGGACAACAACAGAAAGGACAAAACCAGCAAGTCAAGGGCTGAGTGAAGTTTATATACTGTAACTGAAAATGTAAATGTTTTAATTGTTTTATATTGTTTGTGATGCAAAGGCAAGTATCCGAAGGAAAAGAAAAATCTCACTGTAACATTGAAATTTGTACATATTTTTATACTTTTTTTAAAATGAGTTGGACAAAGGAATGAGAAGGAAGAAGTCAAAGAGTCATGGCTGTTCACTCCAAATTCCTTGTGGAATACAAACAGTCATGTGATGAAATCTCTATATAATATCAACTTGATATGCATAGAGAAGTTAGAGAGAGTGAGTATAGAGAATGCAGAGTATGGAAAATTGAGGTAGAGAAGATAAGGAAGAGAGGAGCAGAAAGAGATGCTACAGAATAGAGCTGATATCTGAGGTAAATCAACAAACATTTCTTTTGATAAATTGAGGAAGTTGGAGCTTCCCTATCAAGTTGAAGCTTGATAGTTGTCAGTTGTAGCTGACTGAGATTGGAGCCTCCTATAGGTTGGTGCCTGCAGGAAAATAGTGGTGAAAGGGAGTAGGAGCTTGCCTCTGTATCACAACAATAATAAGATGTGGTTTTCTCCCTTTATGGGTTTCCACTTATATCTACTATCTCTATCTGTGTTGCTTGTGTGCTGAGATGATTTACCAAATCTGCTTAATGTTTGCTGCTCTCATAATAAGGTTGATGTCACATTAATTTAATACTTGCTGCAACATATTAAGACTATTCATATACTAAGGTTGGTTATAAAAGTAAGCTGTAAATAAGTTGATGGAAAATTTAAAAAGCTCAATTATGTGTTAAACTGATTCACCCTCCCTCTTAGTTTAACTAAGAATTCAACACATCTCTCCACAGCTGGATCTCGGAGGTATGGAAGCCTGTCATTTCTGATGAAATTAATATTTACCCCTGTCTAAGGGTTTATTTATGGTATATTTTGAAAACTCTGAAAGCAGACAATGCATTTTAGATTCTGACCCTTGGTTTTGGGAAAACTCAGGCCTATTCATGAAGCCATGGAACCCATCATTCGATCCCTCAACAACAGTCATAACCTCGGCACTAGTTTGGGTTATATTTCCAAACCTACCTTTGCATCTCTGGAATCTCTCCTCGCTAAAAGCCATTGGAAATGAAATTGGGAAATTTTACTGCAAGTTCCCAGAAATAGAGGAGTATGTCAGAACCACCTATGCACACATTTGTGTAGAAATGGACTTCAGCGCCAGTTTACTAGCTAAAATAATCCTAACAAGAAAAGACTATGTTTGGAACCAGAAACTTGATTATGAAACTGTCCTCTTGAGATGCCGATCCTTCTTTGAGACAAGCCATCTAGCCAAAAAATGCCCAAAAGTCTCCCAGAAAAATTCTTCTAAAAAGAATCACCATAGATCTACATGGTGGGAAGGAGCAGAAAAGGAACGTTACACTATCATCAAGGAAGAATACTCTCCAGAAAACTTTGAATCGCAAGAAATCATGCAAGAAAGAAATAACCATCAAGACAAGCAGGGGGAAAGCCTTGCTCAACAACAAAAAAATGAACCTAAGAGCCCCTCAAGTATCAACAACTATGAAGATTCGAATACCGCACAAAATAAATCTTCATTTAGCAGCAAAGCAGATCTCCCAAATCCCGAAGATAAGACATCAGTGTCCCAAGAATCAGAAGAGATGAAGGAGTTGCAAGATAAAGGAAGTTGGAAGACCGTAGAGAAGAAAAAGAAAGTTACAACACCAATCCCGCCAAGAAAGACGAGAAGCCAGACAATTAAGAACAAAGAAAATTATAGGTCCGATAGACCAAAGTTTGGTCTCAGTGGAAATTAATCATCATCATCATCATCAATAAAAAAATATTATTATTATAATTAATAATAATAATAATTAATTTATGTTAATTATTATTAATTAAAATTCATTTATTAAATAATATTAATTATTAATAATTAGTAAATAAATTTAATATCATTATTAATTTTTTAATATTAATCTTAATTAATATTAATATAAATAAATAATATTAAAAAAAATAATATCATTATAAAAAAATTAATAATAATAAAAAATTAATATTAATCAACAATATTAATTAAATTAATGATAATAATTAAATTATTATTATTGTCTCGGGGCAGCTCAATTGGTTAATCCTAGAAATGTGAAATTGTTGTAACTCGAAAGACCCAGATTCAAATCCCCCTTGTTATGACCCGGGCTGCGGGGAGGAGGACATATTGTAGCCCCCTAGAGGTTTGTTAGTAGTTACGTGTCACGCGAGTTGCTCGGTTCATATATATATATATATATATATATATATATATATGATGATGATGATGATGATGATGATGATGATGAATGTCTGCTAAGACCAATGTGACATATCATACCTCAAGAAAGGAAAAATAATATAAGTTTGATTCTTAAAAATCTTGTTTCTATGATCAAAGAGAAGGGAAAGAAGCGCTTGAATATCTCTATAGGTGGGTTGGCTTAATAGGTCAAGAATATTGGGAGTGTGGCAGATGTTAAGGAATTGAGAGTGGATGCGGGAAAGAGCCGGAGAGTCTAAAAGGAAGTGCTTTTCATCTTCCACATGCTTAGTATCGCAAATCTAATAGATATTATCATTCCATGGAGTCTTGGGAATAGAACACCAACTAGTCTCAATCTGAAGCACATGAAAATTATTTATTTTCCTAGCAATGTTCATTTTTTTCTTAGTGTTGGTCAACACAAAGAGATAATTCTGATTGTTAACGGTGGGATTTATCACCTCCTTATAGTGTCTTAGCTTCCTTTTACCCTCTAGCTCATGATATTCCCACAACTTGGCCTTAAACTTGGAGGTAATATTATTTTTGACATTATCTTTGCTTCTCATAATGAGCTCCTCTTTAATTCGCCAATGGTTGAGCAAAGACTGGGCATCCATATTCCACCCACACTTGAGGAGAACGTGGTGGTTTTGACTCAAGTTAGAAGCAATTTTTGGGAGCCTTTTGGATTCCATGTTGTAAAGCTTCTTATTATACATCAAATATCTAAACATAGTCGTACTTTCAATGGGGGATAAACCATCTTTGATCAAGAGGATAGGATAGGGAGTATTTCCTTTGATCTTGAGGTTGTAGGTTATGAATTTCTTTTGAATCATCTCAATATTCCTCCATGAATCTCTGGGTACACTACAACGCCAAACTTCACATCCATATAAGACAACATGGATGATGAGAGTCATAAAGAGGAACCATTTTTTAGTCCAAATGTAAATATCGTCTGACTTAAAATTGTTTTCAAGCTCATAATAATATTTCTAGCCACCAATAATCATTTTCTCGATGCTATAATTCTAGTTGAGTCCATGAGGAAAGTCAATGACCATATATTTATAAGAAGAAACATTCTCTAAGAACTGGTTATTATACACGAAACTACCCTGTGTGATCTTTTGGATTTAATGATCATGACTTTAGTCTTATCGGTGTTGATTGTCATACCCATCTTGGAGCATTAGACTTGAAGAGTCTGAAGTTGTTTGTCAAGATCATCATGGATTTTTGCAAGAAGAACGATATCATCAGCATATAGGAGAAGATCAATGAGAACACCATCTAGCTCGGTTCCCTTGCATCCCATAGTTTCCAGACACTCCTCAATCTTATCTATTTATATGCCAAAAACGGTAGGGGATAGGGAACACCCTTGATTAGCTCTGATATTGCATTTAATGTCTTTAGACCACCCATTGTTGGTCTTAAGCTTAGTAGTGATGGTCTCATATAGATGGATCACAACAGTCCTCAGCTCAGGAGGGACCATGATCTCTTTAAGTCTCTCCCAAATTTTATCACGAGGAACAATGTCATAGTATTTTATAAAGTCCACAAAAAAATAGAAGAGATCGACTTTACTATTGCGACATTCCTCCGAAATTATTCTCAGAGTGAAACGATGGTCAATAGTCGAATACGTCTCCTAAACTAGCTTGTCATTTAGCTCTCTTTCCCTGGCTCTCAAGCCAAAGGCTAATTTTTTTTCCAAAATGAGCCCATAAATCTTGGTCAGGGTGTGGCTAATCATAATGGTCCTATAGTTATATGGAACAATTTTGTCCCCATTCTTAAAGATAGGCACAATAAGTCTTTCCATCCAAAGATGAGGGAAGCCATGTGTTATAACCAAATTGAGAAGCTTGTGGAGATGAGGAATGATGATATATATTCCCATTTTAAGGATCTCAGCTTGGTATCCTTCAATATCTTTAGCTTTCCCATTAGTGAGCTTATTAATACCAGACTCAACGTCATCCAGAGAGAATACATCCTCCTTAATTGGAGTGATTAAGGTGGTGTCCATAGTGTCCGGAGATTCATAAAACTTCTTAAGATAGTTGTCCCAGTTCTCTAAGGGGATAGAACAATTATCTTTGGCTTTACAAATAAGCACATTACACCAAAATTTTCTGGGCACAAATTTAGAAAGGTGGATAAGATAATCTCATGTTTTATTAATATATGACCTTTTCTTTCTCTTGATGAGATTTTTGTATATATTGATATTCCAGAGCTTAATGATTTCATTAGGAGCGTCTTTGATCGCTTTCCCGGCAATTTTACAATCTTTGTCATACCATGGATTGGATGTTCTATTGGTCTGCTTAAACAAAGTCTCATTAGAGAACTTGCCAATGGTATTGGAAAGGATAGTAGTGAAATTGTAATATATTTGATCAATGTTATTATTATAAGTCATGGAGCATAAATCCCTCTCTAAATCCCTTAAAAAGAGGTCGGATTTACTTCTATCAAAGTGAATGTGTCTTTTGCTTTCATCGGTCTCCTACATGTGGGTGGTATGCATAGAAATATTGAGGGATAGAGACATATATTTGTGGTCAGATTCGAGCTAGAATCCATTAAGTAGCTAAAAGTTTGTAATACGATTGAGGACAGGGGTGTCAAAAATCACATAATCCACGACACTGCTACCCATCCCATGGAAACATGTCATGTGACCAAAGAGAGGCCACTTGCTAATAGAATTACAAATGGTTCGGTCCTAGGAACTGCAAATTTTGAGGAGATCAGTGTCAAATAAGTTCTCGATAATGTCCTCATATTGTTTCTTGAATTGATTAGCTAAGTTACTATATTCATCATGTGAGAAGGAGTCGGAGTTACAGTTGTCACTTAATGTAATGGCTTGTTTAGTAGCAGTTCTAGCATTAAAGTCTCCCAGAAGAAGGATGTTACCTTCATTCCTCAGGTTGAATATGTCTTTTTCTAAAGTATTGAAAGGAAAATTCTTATCCAAGTTGTTCTTCTTATAGGATGAATAGTTGATAGGATCAAAATAGAAGATTGCAAGAAAGATCCGGAATCAGAGATTTTGATCCAAATGTATTGATTGAAGGGTTCGATTTTATGAAGTCGGGTGTGAGAGGAAACAATGTTCCTTATATAGTAGGCTATACCACCAAAACCCCTCCGAGAGGATTTCTTATTCCAAGCAGACCAAAGAGTGAAATCGTCAAGGTGAGGGACCCTAGATTCATCATGCTCTTAAGTTTCAACTAAGAGAATAAGTTCAATATCACTTGGGATCCAAATTAACATGGGACCTTTATGCCATGGAAAGCTACGACCGTTCCAAAAGAGGATCCAGAGTGATGAAAATCCCTATTTATCACTCATTCTTGAGGCTTTATCCCTAATAATAGCTTTATTATTCCTAATGATTGACCATGCCCCTGCCTTTCTTGCCTCCTTGACCTTTTAGACTTATTTTGTTATGAAACCAGCTCCAAAAATATAAGAAAAGAGAGATCAATGCCTTAGAAATCAGCCACTTCGAGGGGGAAACCTCCAATACATTACATAAATGAACAATTCTTGGATTATACAAATAACCAAAACCTCCTTCTATATATAGGAGTCCATGGGCCCACAATATAATCCTAGCCGACCTAATAATAACAATGTAAGGGCACAATAATAACAATATTGGGGTTACAGGGGTACAACAATAATAATAAGGGGGCTACACTAATAACAATAAGGGACTAAAGTAGTAATATAGGGACCTAACATGCCCCTCTCCTTTAAAAAAGTTTTCCTCAATGCTTGAGTAGCTCTAGGTGCTTCTGTATAAAATTATCATCCTACCATGTAGAATCTTCAGTGGGTAAGTTCTTCCACATGATGAGATACTCTGAAACTGATCGATTTCATAGCTGTTGAGTTCTTGTTTTCGTGACTGCTTTAGGTTCCAATATGATTTTTCCTTCCTCATCAAGTTCTGGAAATATTGTTTGAACTGGAATATTTTCACCTATAACCTTCTTTAAGCATGAAACATGGAAAATTGGATGCACTCGCGAAGAAGCATGAAACTCCAATTTGTATGCCATAGTACCAATCTTTTGTAACACCTTGTAAGGACCACAGTACTTTGGCGATAATTTATTATCCTTCTTAGCTTGCATGAGGGATATTTATTTGTATGGTTGTAGCCGTAAAAATACCCAGTCTCCTAAATCAAAACTTCTCTCGCTGCGATGTTGATCTGCCTGTTGTTTCATTCGATTTTGTGCCAAAGTTAGGTTATCCTTTAAGAGTTGGAGAACTTCTTGTTGATGATCGATGTGATCTTCCACTGCTTGAACCTTAGAATTTTCTCTTAAATATGATGTGATGGATGGTGGATGATATCCATAAATTGCCATAAATGGGGTCATTTTTGTTGCAGTATGGAAGGAAGTGTTATACCACCATTCAGTGAGAGGTAACCACTTGACCCATTATGTTTTTTTAGCAAATACAAAAAAACGAAGATATCCTCCCAAACATTTATTCACTATCTCAGTTTGACCATCAGATTGAGGATGATAAGATGAGCTATGAGCTAATTGAGTACCCAAATAAGGAAATAACTCCGTCCAAAAATTTCCAATAAAAATGGGATCTCTATTGCTCACAATAACCTTTAGTTTTCCATGTAGCTTTTGAATCGTGTCCATAAATGTAGTAGCAACTGTACTTGCTTTAAATGGATGAGATAATGCACGAAAGCATGCATACTTGGTAAGTCTATCAACTACCACCATAATGGCACTCTTTCCTTCGGACTTAGGTAAACCTATGATAAAATCCATTGAAATATCCTCCCAACGTTGACTTGGAATGGATAAAAGTTGTAGAAGACACAAGGTCTTAATTGTCTCAACTTTATTTTGCTGGCAAACCAAACATTCCACCACAAACGTTTGAATATCAGATTTAAGGCCATCCCAAAAAAATTCTTTCTTCACCCTGTGGTAAGTTTTTAAAAATCCTGAGTGTCCTCCTAAAGAAGAAGTGTGCAATTCCAAAAGAATATTTTTTTTTAGTTGGGAATTCTTACAAATATATAAGCGACCTTTGTACCATAAGGAATCATTTTTCCAACTAAATGTATCCGATGTACTAGGATCTTGCTGCAACTTTTGAATGAGTGTCCACACTTCTTCACCCTTCTTCCATTCATCCCTTGCTTCGGTTATCCAATCTGGTTGGATAATAGAAATGGCATAAAGCAATGCTTCCACCTCTTCATTCTTTCTTGAGAGTGCATCTACAACAACATTTACCTTCCATTTTTTGTATATTATTTCAAATTCATAACCCAACATCTTTGTGACCCATTTTTGTTGCTCTTCTGAAGATAGTCTTTGTTCCAAAATGTGTTTAAGACTATCATGATCATTTTTTACCTTGAAGTGTCTTCCCATTAGGTAAGGTCACCATTTCTTTAGTGCATGTAGTATTGCTAAAATTTCCTTCTCATAAATAGCTTTCTGTAAATACTTTCCTTTGATTGGATGACTTTCAAAAGCAATGGGTCTTCCTTCTTGCATTAAAACAATGCCAATTCCATTTCCCGAGGCATCACATTCCACAATAAAGGTTTTTGTGAAGTCTGACGTAGCTAAGACCGATGCTAGGTGCATTGCTTCTTTAAGATGTTCAAAGGACTTAGTTGCTTCAGGAGTCCATGAAAATGCATCTTTCTTCAATAATGTTGTTAGAGGTGCTGCTATTCTCCCATAATTCTTAACAAACTTGCGATGATACCTGTTGACCCGAGAAATCCTCGCAACTGCTTTATGGTTGTGGGGACTTTCCACTCCTTAATGGATTTAATTTTGTTAGGGTCTACCTTAACACCCTCCTGAGATACAATATGACCCAAATATTCCACCTCTTGTACTCGAAAGAAATATTTGGATGTTTTTGCATATAATTGTTTCTCCTGCAATAGTTTGAGCACCCTGTCAACATGTTGAACATGATCCTTCCAAGACCTGCTGTATATTAATATATCATCGAAAAATAAAAGAAAAAATTTTCTAAGGAAGGGTTTGAAAATGGAATTCATCAACCCTTGAAATGTAGAAGGTGAATTGTTAAGGCCAAAAGGCATGACCAAAAATTCATAATGACCCTCATGAGTTTGAAATGTTGTTTTCGGAATATCTTCAATCTTCATTCTAATTTGATGATATCCTGGACAAAGATCCAACTTGGTAAAATAAATTGCTCCATGTAATTCATCCAATAATTCATCAATCACAGGAATGGGAAATTGATCTTTAATGGTGAGTTTATTGAGCTCCCTATAATTTTGACACATGCGCCATGATCCATCCTTCTTGTGCACCAATACTACTGGAGCAGATAAAGAAGTTTGACTAGGTTGAATTATACCAGCCTCTAACATTTCTACAATCATACGTTCAATTTTTCTCTTTTGGACATAAGGATATCTATAAGGCTTGATGTTTGGAGGAACAATTCCTGGAATAAAATGAATAGCATGATCATGATCACTAATAGGTGAGAGTCCTTTGGGAGTTTCAAACACCTTGGAATGATTGTCCAAGACTTTTTGGAGATCTGCAGAAATAAATGATTTTGATGTTGGAACTTTTAGTGAGCATAATTGTGCAATTACACCTCGTTGTTCTTTCTTCAGAAGATTTTTCATGACATTAGAGCTTATTATCTTTCTAGGATTCCCTATGATATCCCGTAATTTGACTTCCTTTCCTTCTGAAAAAAATTTCAAGAAAAGTTCTTGAAAATTAAATTCTACCGTCCCCAAAGATTCTAACCACTGTACTCCTAGTACAACATCATCACCTCCCATTGGAATGGAAAGCATTGGACTATTCAATACATATTCCCCCATGGTTAGCTTGATATTATGGCATTTTCCAGAGCAATTTATAGTTCCTCCATTTGCAACCATCACTTGACATTCTGGTGCTGGGTATATGAAACAATTCAATTCCTTGGCTACCTTACAATGAATAAAATTATGAGTACTACCCGAATTAATCAACACTATTACCTTTTTCTTCTTGATATGTCCTTCTATCTTGAGAGTTTGAGGAGTGGTAATTCCTGCCAATGCATTACTCGATATGGTTGGACTCATTTCTTCCTCTTCTAGGGTTGGTTCCTAGGGTATATCCTCTTCTTTTGAATATTCTTGTTCATTTTCTTCTTCCTCTTCACAATCTATGTAAAATAATTTCTTCTCAGCACACTTATGACCTTTAGTGTATTTGCTATCACAACTGTAGCAAAGCCCTTTTTCTCTTTTTTATTCCAATTTTTGTGGTGTCAACCTTGTAGGTTGTGGAAATCTAGTAGTAGCAACACTTTCATCTTGATATATGTGAGTGGTAGGCCTCCTTGTTGCCATAATTTTACATTGAATTTTTCTTGCCAACTTGAATGCCTTTTCCAATGAATCAGGTTCCCAAACACGAACTTCATGTTGGATGTTTTCCTTTAAAGTCCCTATGAAGACATCAATCTTGTGTTCCTTTGGACTATCAGTTACCCTTATATTCAATTGTTGGAAGTCCTCAATGTGCTCCACCACTGAACCCTTTTGTTTGATATTTATCAATTGGCTAAAGAAGGTGCTTATTTTTGTATCCTCATAATGTGCTATCATTTCCTCCGTAAAAATTGACCAAGTGACAATTTTTTTACGGGAGCAAAGCCATCGATACCATACAAATGTATTTTGTTCTAAATTTAAAGTTGCAATGCGTACCTTTTGTGTGTTTTGCACCTTATTGAGATCAAAATATTGCTCCATCTGTAGTATCCATGTTACGGTATCCTTGCCATCAAAATTCCTCATATCCATCTTTGGAATATGGTGGTTCTTCCATCCAAAATTAGAGTTTATGAAATCACGATTAAAATTTATTTTGTTCTCATCATGAGTTTCCTCTACTATCTTTTCTCCATTAGGAAACATTTCTTGTATCAACTTTGCCAAATCGTTCTTCATGTTTTCCATGTTGTATTTCAGTTTTTCATCGATCTTAGCTTCCATGTCATCCATCTTAGCTTCCATGTCCACTTCCATGCCATCCATATTAGCTTCCAAACCATTCATCTTAGCTTCCATGCCTTTCTTCAAACCATCCATCTTAGTTTCCATGCCTTTCTTCAAAACTTCCATTTCATTTTTTGTTGCTCTTTGCGATAGAAAAATTTGGTGCACTTGCTCTTGTAATTTTGATATATCATGTTGTGTTTCTTCATCTTAATGAGTCATAGTAGAGCCTTCTGAAGGCTTAATGGGTGTTGAATTATTTTTAGGGGGCATTTTAGGACCCAATACTGATATCTATTCTTCAATATGCCCTTGGAATAAATTCAAACTAATTTTTTTTAAACGAGACTTATGTAATTCGAAAACAAAATCCACACCTTTTTTTTATTTTGAGGGGCTCGATATTGAAACTAAATTATATCTGTGATTTTGGATCTTCAATATCTGAAATTCATCCCTGAATTAGCCCTTTGAATCTTCTTTCGAATGCCACAGGTCTGACTTGATTTGGATTCTTCAAGGCAAAATTATGCCCAATCTCCCACGATGACCTAATTATGGACTAGTTTGTAGAGCAAACTTGTACGAATTGGCACGTGTCATTGTTTCCTCCTTCAGCTCTGAAATTGATATAATGAAAAATTCAGTCCGTGTACTTTCGGCCACTTTTTACAGAATCCCAATTTGACGCTTAGAGAGAGTTATAACCTTTTTCCCATGGTCACCTATTTGAGATGAAATTTGGGAGCTTGAAACAATCCTAACTTCCACAGATCATATCTCCAAAAATATTGTGAACCAAGATCTAAAATTTCTACAGAAGGTTCCTCTAGATTTCGGATTCGCACTGTAAAAATTTCAGCTTCTAAAAATTTTTATACGAAAAGTTATAGCGAAAATTCCACGATTATCTGTTTTAATTGAAATTCGGGAGCCTAAAAAAACTCTAACTTCCCCAGATCATATCTCTGAAAATATTTCGAAACAAGATCTGAAATTTTTATAGAAGGTTCCTCAGGATTTCAGCTTCTCTCTGTACAAATTTCAGCTTTTGACCCTTCGTAGAAAAAAAATTTATTGCGAAAATTCCACGATGACCTGTTTGGAGCAGCGAAACCCTAGAATCCAAAGCTATGATACCAAATGTTATGAAACCAACTCCAAAAATAGAAGAAAAGAGAGATCAATGCCTTAGAAATTAGCCACTTCGAGGGGGAAACCTCCAATACATTACATAAATGAAAAATTATTGGATTATACAAATGACCAAAATCTCCTTCTATATATAGGAGTCTATGGGCACACAATATAATCCTAGATGACCTAACAATAACAATGTAAGGGCACAATAATAACAATATTGGGGTTATAGGGGGACAACAATAACAATAAGAGGGCTACTCTAATAAAAATAAGGCAATAAACTAGTAATATAGGGACCTAACATATTTCCTAAGTTCAACTTGGTCTTCTGGAATGATATCTTCGTTTATAAATATTCTTGTTCCTTTTAGGCTTAGGGATTTCCTGAGTATATATAATTTATGTTCATTACAACTAACCTTGACACAGATGAGTCTGTGTTTATGCTCAAGTATCTATCGACACTTATTTCTTCCGTGAGATAAGTTGTTTCAATTTGAGATTTTGATTTTAATTATTATTTAACTATTTCTAATGTGTTTTCATTGTTTTTTCTTCTATACCCGCAATTATAATATTTAAGGCTCTTTTGTGGCGCTCATGGTCGAGTACAAATAGTTTATTAATTTCCTCTTGGATGGGTTTAATATCTAAGTTATTTTATGTGTTATGTAGGGCTGAGTTATTATGCAGTTGTTCTTTTAGACTTTTAATCTCGTTTTCCAAGGTGTCATTTTCGTCAACATTTCTTGTTTACTATGTTCTATTTCTGAAATTTTACTTTGCATTTCTTGGAGTTCAATTTTGAGTGTGATTATTTTATTTTCTAATGATTTGTGGTTGTTTTCAAGCATGGTAGTTAGTTCTAGTTTAAAATGGTTTTCTCTTTATTCTCTTCATCTTTCTAAAGATTCAATGTACTCATAAATACTCTCCAAAGTAATTTTACTTGGCCTACCTATGCTAGAGGGGGGCTTAGAAATACGAGGGGAAGTATTCATAGTGTCATAAAACAAAACTTAATTTAACTTAACAAGAGGAGGATAAGTGGGTAATTAATAATAATAATAAATTTATATGAATAATATTAACTTAATTCATTTTTATTATCTATATTAATTAATTAACCAACTATATTAAAAAATAATGAATGAATTAATATTAATATTAATATTAATTGATATTCATATTAATATTAAACATGATTGACCATTGTTGACAATGGTTGATTTTCATATTGACCATGATTAACCATGGTTGACCATGTTTGAACATGGTTGATTTTTATATTGAGACACTGTGTCACAATGGACCATAGTTTACCATGGTTGACCATGATTACCAAGGGATTTATATTAAACTCTAGGATTAATATTATAAACCCTATGATTAATATTATACCCTAGAAATATGAACCATTATATTTCTTTTTTTTGTAAGTTAGGCTAATCTATATTAAATCATAAAATAAACTTTACATAGGCATAGGGCTGAGATGGCAAGATGTGCTTAGCCAATCCCAACCTTAAAATCTTTCAAAATAGGGAAGGTTTGGGGCTGCCTCCGAGGAGGAAACCAACCCCTTAATAGCGGCAAACAGTCATGTTTTACAAAAAAATTTGTAACACAAATAAAAACATAGTAGCTATAATAGGGCCTGAAGAGACAAAAAACAGAGAAGAACCGAGCAACCATGCAGTCACGGTGTTCCTTCATCATCCTCTGGTGTGGGGTCCTCCTCCTCAATTATGAACCATTATATTAATAAACCGAAAGGATTGATATTTAAACCAAAGGGATTGACCATGGTTGACAATGATTGATTTTCATATTAACACAATCTTTGTCACAATGCAATGTTGGATCACGGTTGAACATGGTTAGTTTTCATATTGAGACAATAAATTTCTCAAAATGTGATGTTAGACCATGATTGACCATGGTTTATTTTAATATCAAGGCAAAATTTGTCACAATACGACATTGGACCATGGTTTATCATGGATACCAATGGTTATCACAATGTGACATTGGAACAAGAGATATTTTTTTCACAATCTGATCACGGTTATTGACGAGGCTTGACCAAGGTTAATTTTCACATTGAGAAAATCTTTGTCACCATGATTGACCATGAATGACTATGGTTGATTATCATATTCAGATAATTATTGTCAAAGGGGCATAAACCCTAAGATAAATATTTTTTTTTGTAAGCCTGACATGACTACATCATCATCATGTCCAATATATCACCCCGATCGGGGCAGGGAATTGAACCGGTGACTTCACATCAAGGAGTGCCTTAACAAAGCACCTGATCACCATCTATCCAAGACCCCTTGGACAACCCTAAGATAAATAAAATAAACATTAAACACTAACATCAATATTTTAAACCTTAGGATAAGTATTGTAAACCCAAGTGATTAATATTAAAAACACAAGGGATGATAAACCAAAATGAATAACATTAAACCCTAAGATAAATATTAAACCATATGAATATCAACCCTATTAAACCCTAGGATTGATATTAAACCCTATGAATATAAACCCTAATATTTATATTATAAACACTTGGCTCAATATTAAACCCTAGGAATATAAACCGTACGATTGATATTAGAAACCCTAGGATCAATATTACAAACCAAACATATCAGTAAAACTGTTGGATTAATATTAAAAACCCAAGGGATTATAAAACCATGAGAATAAAATTCAATCCTAGAATTAATGTTAAACCCTAGAATATAAAACCTAAGATTAAATCCCAAGTAAATAATAAACCCAAGGGATTAATATTGAAACCGCAAGTGATTATGAACCCAAGGAAGTAATATTAAATCCAAGGGATTAATTTTATAAACCCAAGGTATATAAACCGTAAGATAAACATTATAAACCCTAAAATAAACATGTTTGACCATGGTTGATTTTCATATTGAGACAATCCTTGTCACAATGCGACATTAGACCATGATTAACCATGCATGACCATGAATAATTTTAATATTGAGATAATATTTGTCACAATGTGACATTGAACCACTGTTGACCATGATTGACCATGGATGACCATGATTGATATTATAAACCCAAGGGTTTAATACTAAAAACCCAAGGGAATAATATTAAACCCAAGGTATATAAACCCTAAGATAAATATTTTAAACCCTAAAATAAACATGGTTGACCATGGTTCGTTTTCAAATTGAGACAATATTTATCACAATGTGATGTTGGGTCATTTTCGACTATGGTTGACCATGATTGATTTTCATATCAAGAGAATCTTTGTCACAATCAAACGTTTGACCATGGTTGATTTTCATATTGATAAAATAATAGTCACAAACACAAGGGATAAATATTATAAATCCATGCAACATAAACTCTAAGATAAATATTATAGATCCTAAAATAAAATTTAAACCCTAACATCAATATCTTAAACATTACAATAAGCATTATAAACCCAAACGAATAACAATAAACCCTAAAATTAATATTAAACCATAGGAATATACACCCTAATATTTATATTATAAACCCTTGGATCAATATTAAACCTTATGAATATAAAGTGTATGATTAATATTAGAAACCCTATGATCAATATTACAACCCCAATGGATTATTACACCCATTGGATTAATATTGAAATCCCAAGGGATTGTAAACTTAAGGGATTGTAAACCAAAGGGAATAACATTAAACCCTAGAATTAATATTAAAATCCTAGGAATATAAACCTGAGATTAAACCCTAAGGGAATAATAAACCCAAATGAATAATACTAAAATCCCAAGTGATTATTAACCCAAGGAAATAATATTAAACACAAGGTATTAATATTATAAACCTAAGGTATATAAACCATAACATAAATATTGTAAACCCTAAAATAAACATGGTTGATTTTCATATTGAGACAATCCTTGTAACAATGTGACGTTGGACCATGGTTGACCATAATTGAACATCAATGATCATGGTTAGACATGAATGGCCATGGTTTACCATGATTGATGTTATAAACCCAAGGGATTAATACTAAAAACCCAAGGGATTATAAACCCAAGGGAATAATATTAAACCCAAGGAAATAATATTAAACCTAAAGGATTATATAAACCCAAGATATATAAACCGTACTATAAATATTATAAACCCTAAAATAAACCAGGTTCACAGTGGTTGAATTTCATATTGAGATAATATTTGTCACAATATGATGTTCAACCATGACCGACCATGGTTGACCACGATTAATTTTCATATCAAGACAATCATTGTTACCATCAGATGTTATATCATGGTTGACCATAGTTTATTTTCATATTGAGATAAAATATGTCACAATGGGATGTTGGACCATGGTTGACCATGGTTGTCACAATGTTTCGTTGGACCATGATTAACCCTGATTGGCCATGGGTGACCATGAATACTTTTCATATTGAGAGAATCTTTCTCACAATGAGATGTTGGACCATGGTTGACCATATTTGATTTTCAAATTGAGACAATATTTTTCAAAGTGTGGCATTGGACCATGGTTGGCCATAATTGACCATGGTCAACCATGTTTGACCGTTGTTAACCATGATTGACCCTAGATGACGATGGTTGAAAATGGTTGAGCATGGTTTATTTTCTTACTGAGACAGTCTTTGTCACAATGTGACATTAGACTATGGTTGTGTTGGAAATATTGTCATTGATGGCAAAGGAATTGGCAAAGATAGGAGCAGCACCTAAACTATCCACAAGGCAAAAGAGACAGAGAGGTAGCAGAGGCAGCAGATGAGATAGAGTAGTAGAGTTGAATTAGGGATTTAATACAGTTTGCAAAGGAGATGACAAAAGGGAGAGCTGCTAGGAAGAGACAAGGTAATAGATTGAAGGACAATTTGAATATCTGGCTAAGATTTGTATATGTTAATGAAGAACTATGGAATTGTGTTAAGTATGAGTCTCTGCGAATGGAGTTAAAAGTGAAACCCTGTTGAGGAATCATGGTGGTAGGATTCGAATTCCAGGATGAGACCTTCTTGTAATGAAGATCTGGCTTAGTTTGATATTTGCAGTTGTGGAACTACTTGGTTGAATATATAGGGGGCTCTCAAGGCATTCAGTGTATCCATTGAAGAACTTAATGGTGGCAGAGATATGATGTTTTTGAATGTATAGAAGCGTAACTGTGACAGGATAGAACTCTGAAATGGAAGGTTGACATGTTATATATATCATAGCAGAATTGAGGAATGACATTGAATTGTCACGAGTTAATGTTTGTAAGGAAATACCATCGGAAGAGAACTACATTTGTTCGTTGATTATTGGAAATCTTGCCAAAGATAGACCAAAGTTATAGCGCAAACCCAGACTAACCCTTTGGAATCATGAACGGAACCTTGAGCGAAGGGCGGAACCATGAAGGAGGAACAGTGAAGGCGGTTTATGGTTTTCATCGCACCGCTTTCAACAGGCAAGCGATATTCAAGAGGTGGGGAGTGATTCCATAGAATGGGCGACACGCGTCCCTGTACGATTCTACAAAACCACTTTTTACTGTGCGTCATCGCGCATTATAGTTCTACCCAGGACGCCCAGCGATATCGTTGAGCGCCGTTGATCTGGGAAGGGGTCATCGGATGGTCGTCATTTGTTGAAGGTGCGCGAAGATTAACACAGGTATGGCGGGCCATCGCACGTTAACGATCGGTATCGGAGGTCGAGTAATATGCATATACACCGTTGATCTGGAAGCTTGCTAATCTAACGGTGATCGGACGCTAGAGTTGCGCGAAGTTTACCTATGGTACCATGCGCGTATTTGATTGGCTATTGACTATATTTGTGGGCCCGGGGTCAAAGGTTTACCATATTATTTGGAAGGGTTAAAATGCGAAGGGTTAACTTTAATCCTAAAGTTCTGTTCAAAATTGTAAATATATTTATTTATCAATTTCTTTAAATTGATAAATAAAAATTAAAAAGAGATCAAAAGCCCCGTGGGATAAACTAAAAGGAATACTGTCAGAGGAATACCATTATCGGTTCGTTGTTTTGACTCATGGTTTTAATAAAGGGAAAAATATATAAGGAGAAGAAAAATAAAGAACGAGGCATGCAATTGTAAGGGTGGTGAATAAAAATTTCTAAAAAGAATATCTGTATGGGCGAGCTTTGATCTTAACTGATAAATCTGAAACTACGATGCACCCATGAATATAATGCTAAATCTCTGGTGTGAATGACAGATGAAATCATGAGGAACTGGTGTGAGTATACAGAAAATAAATAAATTTGGTGATCAGCAAGGTATGTTGTATGGAAACTGGTGGATCCAGTATGAAAGTTGATGAAACGTGGTCCGCAGTGGTGCTAAGGGTCGAAGCCTTCAGAGAGGGGGTTGTAGCTCCCTTCCAGTGGTAGCTGGTAAACGAGAGCAGGCGGTAGTAGCTCCCTTCCAGGAGAGGCTGGTAAACGAGAGAAGGTTGAAGCCTTCTGCAGGTGGGTGCCTGCGTGCTGGTATAAGTCTGCACCAACATATATTGTAATAAGTTTTCACTATAATAAATATTGAAGACTAAGATTACAGCAGCGGTGGTTTTCTCCCGAATTGGGTTTCCACCTTAAATCCTGGTGTTCATATGTGTTGTTTTATTTGATGGTTTGTTCTGGTATTTCTGTTCATGCTTAATGCTTATCTGATGCAATACTCTAAATAAAGACATAATAAGATATCTGTACATACATATTGGATGCAGTACTGTAACATATGGTTTTAAGAAAAAGCAAAGAAATATTGTTCAGTCCTAAATACTGATTCACCCCCCCCCCCTCTCAGTATTTTTCCCAACAATTGGTATCAGAGCTGGTCCTTCTGAAAAAGCTTAGCCGCTAGAAGGAAGATCAAGCAAGATGAGAAATCAAGATGGAACAGCATCTATCAGGCCTCCGCTCTTTAACGGAAACAATTTAATCTTCTGGAAAACAAGGATGAGATCCTATCTTCAGTCTCTGGGAGCAGAGGTATGGGAAATTGTTAAACAAGGATATCAATACCCAGCTACAGTACCAACAGATCCGACGGAAAGAAATAATTATGAAACGAATGCAAAGGCGGTCAATGCTCTATTGGGGAGTCTAACTGAATCCGAATTTATCAAAGTCATGCAGCTGAATACATCCAAGACAATGTGGGACAAAATCATTCTAAGTTATGAAGGTGATGCAAAGGTAAAAAGTGCTAAACTCCAAACTCTCAGAATTCAATATGAGAATCTAAAAATGGATAATGAGGAGAGCATTGCCAATTTCTTTTTACGTCTTGATGATATTGTAAATCATATGAGAAATCTGGGAGAAACAATAACCGAATCTACCTTGGTTGAGAAAGTCTTAAGATCACTAACAACAAAATTTGAGTCAAAAGTTTCTACCCTTGAAGAAAAGCAGGATCTTCAAAACCTTACTGTGGTGCAACTTCATGGCATACTAACTGCATATGAAATGAGAAGAGGAGGACCTTATGAAGTCAAAGAAGCAGTCTTTAGAACTTATACAAAAGGGAAGGAAGTACAAAAAACAGAAGGATCAGGATATATCTCAGAAGAAGATGAGATAAACTTTGCAAAGAAACTTCAACTTGGCACAGGGTTCAGAGGTAAGCTTCCTTTCAAATGTTTTGATTGTGGAAGAGTTGGTCATTATGCTGCTAAGTGTCCTTATAAAGAAACACATAAAAAGGGGAAGGAAGTAGCAAAAAGGAACAAGAATCGTTTTAGCACTAGAAAGAGTTACTATACTCATGAAGATAGTGATGAGTTATCTGATAGTGAGGAAGAATGTGAACAAGATCTTAGACTTCTCATGACATTTGAAAAAGAATCTAGAGAAGAAAAATATACTTTTGTGGCTGCTCTAGAAGACAGTGATTTTCTTGATGAAAACAATAAACTCAAAATTTGCTTAGAAGAAAGTAAAATAACCATAGAAACTCTGAAAAATCAACTTGAAGAAAAAGAGAAACACAATGGGAAATTAGAGTGTGAAGTAGTAAGTCTAAGAAAAGAACTTGAGAAAGTAAAAACTCTGAATCTTAGATTTGCTAAAGGATCTGAAACATTAGATGAGACTATCAAGGTACAACGTTCTCCTCTTATAAAGACAGGTCTTGGATATATTGGAGAATCCTCTCAGGCTTCAGCACCAAATTATCTAAAAGCAGTTACAACTGGTTTACAACATGCTGCCACTCAGCAATGGAATAAAGAATCTTTACAGATAAAGCATGATCATCTCAATTAAAAGAACACTAACAGGAATGTCTTTCAAAGAAACACCAATCAACAAGTAAATTCATATAGAAGATTTTATGATCGCAGAAATTTCTTCTTCAATGGACAATGTTTCTCATGTCACAATTTTGGTCATAAAGCTGTTCAATGTGTTGCATATAAAACCATCATGACAAGAGAAGCAAGAAAGAAAAGGATTGATATTGAAACAAAGAAGAATCCTTATAACAACTTTTCTCCTCTTCAAAATGAAGTTGAATGTGCTTATTGAAATAATTTTGGCCATGAAGAATCTGAATGCAGGAGCAAATTTCAGCCAAAAGAACATGTTCCTTCAAGCTCCAAAGTATGGAAAAAGAAGGAATTACAAGTTGAAAATTGTGGCATAGCGTTATTTGCAGAAGATGAAGAAAACCAATGGTACATTGATAGTGGATGCTCAAGACACATGACAGGTGATAAAGAAAAACTTCTTGCATATAGTGCTCTAGAAAAAGAAAAAAAATGTTACATTTGGAAACGATACTCCTGCGGTCATTAAGGGAAAAGGGTCTGTTTTTCTAAAAGAAAAGGTGAAAGCTAATGAATTCATGTATTTGGATGGATTAAAGCATAACTTGTTAAGTTTAAGTCAAATGTGTGATCAAGGAACTGAAGTTGTCTTTAGTTCAAAAGAATGTGTGGTACGTGATCTTGATACAGGTAAAGCAATTATAAAAGGAAAAAGAACTCCAAACAACCTGTATATATTGAAGAACCCCAAAGAACAATATTATTTGAGTAAATCTTCAGAAATTTGGCTATGGCACAGAAGGTTGGGGCATCTGAGCTTCTCTCAAATCAACAAATCAAGCAGACTTAAAGTTGTTCGTGATCTTCCCAATATTACTCTACCTAAAAATGTCATATGCAAATCTTGCCAATTCGGAAAGCAAACCAGGGTAAAATTTAATGCCAAGGAAGGATCATCAAGTAAGCCTCTTGAACTCATTCATACTAACTTATGTGGACATATGAGGAAAAAGTCACCACGTGGTGAAGAATACTATATCTTATTTATTGATGATTACTCTAGAATGCATGGATTGGGCTTTATAAACACAAAAGATGAAGTATTTGAGAAATTACGTCACTCGTATCTTCAAAGCACTAGTTGAGAAAATGAAATTAGATCTAAAAATCAAGTTTTCGTATATGATCTATATGTCATTATGCATCCATAACGTAATTATAATTTTAATTCCAGAACAACACGGCATAAAAAGACAGTTCTCTGTAGCCGGCACTCCACAACAGAATGGTGTTGCAGAGAGAATGAATAGAACAATTCAACAAATGGCTAGAGCTATGCTTGATGATTCTGGAACACCTGACACATTTTGGGGAGAAGCAGCACATACAACAGCAAACATTCTCAACAAAGCACATGTTCATGTAAATAGTGATAAAACTCCATATGAACTCTGGTATGGTAATCCTCCCACTATAAAGCATTTTAGAATTTTTGGGAGAAAATGCTTTATCAAGAATAATGATGAAAAACTTGGCAAGTTTGAACCCAGAGCAGATGAAGAAATATTTCTTGGTTACTCCTCTAGGAGTAGGGCATATAAATGTTACAATAAAAGACTTCGGAAGATTGTTGAATGTATTGATGTTGTTATTGATGAGTCTCCTGCAGCTCCAAAAGAAGAAAAGAAAACAACAGATGAAGATGATGATGACACATATCCTTCTACATCAAATAGTAATGATACAAACAATGAACCCAGTGAAGAACCCGAAGATGATTTGTCTGAAAAGGCTCCATCCAGATATGTTCAAAAGAATCATCCAGAATCTCAAATTTTGGGAGAAAAGGGATCATGTGTACAAACAAGAAGGACTCTAGTGGGATCTTCTAGCAATTTGGCATTTCTGTCCACTGTTGAACCTCACAATGTCAGTCAAGCTAGCAAAGATGAATGTTGGATTCAAGCCATGAATGAAGAGCTTGATCAAATTGAAAAGAATCACACTTTGGAATTAGTACCAAGACCTCATGACAAAAATGTCATTGGAACTAAATGGATATTCAAAAATAAGTTAAATGAGAATGGGGATGTTATAAGAAATAAAGCTAGACTTGTTTGCAAGGGGTATGCTCAACAATAAGGTATAGAATTTGAAGAAACTTTTGCTCCTGTAGCTAGACTTGAAGCCATAAGAATGTTTCTTGTTTTTTCAAGCTTCCAACAAATCAAAGTTTATCAAATGGATGTTAAATCTGCGTTTCTCAATGGTGATCTAGAAGAAGAAGTTTATATAGAACAACCAGAAGGATTCATTTTGGGAAATGATGAAAAACTTGTTTGTAGACTTAAAAAGGCTCTATATGGTCTCAAACAAGCTCCAAGGGCATGGCACTATCGTCTTGACAAATATCTTCATCAACAAGGATTTTCAAAGGGGTCTGCTGATAGCAACTTATACACAAAAACTGAAAATGATAAACTATTGATTGTGGTTGTATATGTTGATGATATCATTTTTGGAAGTAATGAAGAGTCTATGAGTCAGAAATTTGCTTATGATATGTAGAAAGAATTTTAAATGTCTTTACTTGGGGAACTAACATTCTTTCTTGGCTTGGAAGTGCAACAAGCAAAAAATGGCATATTATTATCACAAGCAAAATACCTCAAGAAAATCCTGAAGAAGTATGACATGGAATATTGCAAACCTGTAAGTACACCAATGATAATCGGATGTAATCTCAGTTCTAATGATGATTTCCCCACGGTGAATCAACCAATACTGCATCTAAGGACAGTTCACTTTATCCTTCACCGGACAAGAATGCATATCATGTGTATGTGTGCTGATTGTTGGACGATTCCAAGCTAATCCAAAAGAGTCTCATCTTCAGGCTGTGAAAAGAATATTCAAATATCTACAAGGAACTAAAGACTTTGGACTATGGTATCCAAAGAATGCTGATCTTACTCTTCATGCATGCACTGATGCAGATTGGGCTGGAAGTGTTGATGATCGGAAAAGCACTAGTGGTGGTGCATTCTATATGGGGCCCCGGTTAGTATCTTGGTTAAGCAAGAAGCAAAGCTCCATTGCCTTATCTACAACAGAAGCAGAATATGTGGCTGCTGCATCATGTTTCACTCAACTTCTCTGGATGATGCAAACCCTACAAGACTTTCAAATCAAATGTTCACCTCCTATCTCCATTATGTGTGATAATACAAGTCCTATCAGTATCTCAAAGAATCTTGTTATGCATTCCAAGACCAAGCACATTCCCATCAAATATCACTTCTTACGTGAACAAGTGCTTGAAAAAAAGGTGAAATTGGAGTATGTTTCCTCCAAAGAATAAGTTGCTGATATATTTACCAAACCTCTACCCAGGGAAGCGTTCGAATATCTCAGACAAAAACTGGGAGTAGTCTCTGCCATGCAGAGGATCAGGTCTACTTAAATACAGAAGACTAAATTGGTTGTGAGGTGCTGTTAGGCATCTCTGAATGCACAGGATCAGGGGGAGAATTGGTTATATGAAAAGGATGAATTGTTGGTCATATTATGTTTGAAGATGCAACATGATCTCAGGGGGAGCATGGCATTATCGGTTCAAAGGATCTTGATCAATATCTTTGCCATTGATGTCAAAGGGGGAGGAAAAGCAACAAAGGGCTTCTGTAAGGCCATCAGAGGAAGAGTATTGCCATCAATGCCAAAGGGGGAGATTGTTGGAAATATTGTCATTGATGGCAAAGGAATTGGCAAAGATAGGAGCAGCACCTAAACTATCCTCAAGGCAAAGGAGACAGAGAGGTAGCAGAGGCAGCAGATGAGACAGAGCAGTAGAGTTGAATTAGGGATTTAATACAGTTTGCAAAGGAGATGACAAAAGGGAGAGCTGCTAGGAAGAGACAAGGTAATAGATTGAAGGACAATTTGAATATATGGCTAAGATTTGTATATGTTAATGAAGAACTGTGGAATTGTGTTAAGTATGAGTCTCTGCGAATGGAGTTAAAAGTGAAACCCTGTTGAGGAATCATGGTGGTAGGATTCGAATTCCGGGATGAGACCTTCTTGTAATGAAGATCTGGCTTAGTTTGATATTTGCAGTCGTGGAACTACTTGGTTGAATATATAGGGGGCTCTCGAGGCATTCAGTGTATCCATTGAAGAACTTAATGGTGGCAGAGATATGATGTTTTTGAATATACAGAAGCGGAAATGTGACAGAATAGAACTCTGAAATGGAAGGTTGAAATGTTATATATATCATAGCAGAATTGAGGAATGACATTGAATTGTCACGAGTTAATGTTTGTGAGGAAATCCCGTTGGAAGAGAACTACATTTGTTCGTTGGTTATTGGAAATCCTGCCAAAGATAGACCAGAGTTATAGCGCAAACCCAGACTAACCCTTTGGAATCATGAATGGAACCTTGAGCGAAGGGTGGAACCACGAAGGAGGAACAGTGAAGGCGGTTTATGGTTTTCATCGCACCGCTTTCAACGGGAAAGCGGTATTCAAGAGGTGGGGAGCGATTCCATAGAATGAGTGACACACGTCCCTGTACGATTCTACAAAACCACTTTTTACTGTGCGCCATCGCGCGTTATATTTCGACCCAGGATGCCCAGCGATATCGTTGAGCGCCGTTGATCTGGGAAGGGGTCATCGGGCGGTCGTCATTTGTTGAAGGTGCACGAATATTAACACAGGTACGGCGGGCCATCGCATGTTAACGATCGCTATCGGAGGTCGAGCGATATGCATATACGCCGTTGATCTGGAAGCTTGCTAATCTAACGGTGATCGGACGCTGGACTTGCACGAAGTTTACCTATGGTACCATGCACGTATTTGATTGGCTATTGACTATATTTGTGGGCCTGGGGTCAAAGGTTTACCATATTATTTGTAAGGGTTAAAATGCGAAGGGTTAACTTTAATCCTAAAGTTCTGTTCAAAAGTGTAAATATATTTATTTATCAATTTCTTTAAATTGATAAATAAAAATTAAAAAGAGATCAAAAGCCCCGTGGGATAAACTAAAAGGAATACTGTCAGAGGAATACCATTAGTGGTTCGTGGTTTTGACTCATGGTTTTAATAAAGGGAAAACTATATGAGGAGAAGAAAAATAAAGAACGAGGCGTGCAATTGTAAGGGTGGTGAATAAAAATTTCTAAAAAGAATATCTGTATGGGCGAGCTCTGTTCTTAACTGATAAATCTGAAACTACGATGCACCCATGAATATAATGATGAATTTCTGGTGTGAATGACAGACGAAATCATGAGGAACTGGTGTGAGTATACAAAAAATAAATAAATTTGGTGACCGACAAGGTATGTTGTATGGAAACTAGTGGATCCAGTATGAAAGTTGATGAAACGTGGTCCGCAGTGGTGCTGAGGGTCGAAGCCTTCAGAGAGGGGGTTGTAGCTCCCTTCCAGTGGTAGCTGGTAAACAAGAGCAGGGGGTAGTAGCTCCCTTCCAGGAGAGGCTGGTAAACGAGAGAAGGTTGAAGCCTTCGACAGGTGGGTGCCTGCGTGCTGGTATAAGTCTGCACCAGCATATATTGTAAGAAGTTTTCTCTATAATAAATATTGAAGACTGAGATTACAGCAGTGGTGGTTTTCTCCTTAATTGGGTTTCCACCTTAAATCCTGGTGTTCATATGTGTTGTTTTGTTTGATGGTTTGTTCTGGTATTTTTGTTCATGCTTAATGCTTATCTGATGCAATACTCTAAGTAAAGACATAATAAGATATCTGGACATACATATTGGATGCAGTACTGTAACATATGGTTTTAAGAAAAAGCAAAGAAATATTGTTCAGTCCTAAATACTGATTCACCCCCCCCATCTCAGTTTTTTTCCCAACAGGTTGACCATGGTTAAATATGACTATAAACCAAAGGAATCTATATAAAACCCTACGTTTATTATTATAGACCATATGAATAATATTACACCCTAGGAATATGAACCTTTACATTAATAAACCCAAGGGATTCATATTATAAACCCAAGGGATTAATACTAAAATGGCAAGGGATTATAAACCCAAGGTATATAAACCCTAAGATAAGTATTATAAACCCTAAAATAAACATGGTTGACCATGAGCCCCAGGGATAACTCAGATGGTTGAGTTCTTGTTGTGAAGTACCTTGCTTATCCAAAGGTCATGGGGTCAAATCTCCTCAACGCCTCTAGGGTTAGGCCTTTGCTAGTTTGGTAGCTGGGTAGATCCCTTGGGATTGAACTACATGGATTTTCTCGTGGATGTAGCGGGCACTTAGTGTCCGTGAACCACATTTTTAAGAAAACATGGCTGACCATAGTTGATTTTTTTTATTGAGACAATCCTTATCACAATGCGACGTTGCACCATGGTTGACCATGGTTGACCATGATTGAGTTTCATATCAAAACAATCTTTGTCAAAATGCGACGTTGGACCATGGTTGACCATGGTTGATTTTCATATTGAGACAATATTTGTCACAATGCGACGTTGGACCATGGTTGGCCATGATTGATTTTATAGAACATGGTTATCCATGGTTGACAATGATTGATATTATAATCCCAAGAGAATGATAAACCCAATGGATTAATACTAAAAATCTAAAGGATTATAAACCAAAGGGAATAATATTAAACCTAAGGGAATAATTTAAAACGAAGGTATATAAACCCTAAGAAAAATATTATAAACCCTAAAGTAAACATGGTTGACCATGGTTGATTTTCATATTGAGACAACCTTTGCCACAATGTGACAGTGGACCATGGTTGACCATGATATAATTTCATATCAAGATAATAGTTGTCTCAATGAGATGTTGGACTAACCATGGATGATTTTCATATTGAGGAAACCATTTTCACAATGTGATGTTAGACCATGGTTGGCCATGATTGACCGTGCTTGAGCATGATTGATTTTGATATTGAGGCAATATTTCTCGCAATGTAACGTTGGACCATGGTTGACCACGAGTGATTTTCATATTGAGACAAACTTTGTCACAACGTGGCATTCGACAATCGTTGACCATAATTGACCATGACCGACCATGTTTGACCAATCTTGACAATGCTTGAGCATGGTTGATGGCAGTTGAAAATGGTTGAGCATGGTTGGTTTTCATATTGAGACAATCTTTGTCATAATGTGACGTTGGACCATGGCTAACCATGATTATAAACCAAAGGGATTTATATTAAACCCTAGGATTAAGATTATAAACCCTATGAATAATATTATACCCTAAGAATATGAACCTTTAGAATAATAAAACTGAGGGATTGATATTATAAACCCAAGGAATTTATACTGAAATTCTAAGGGATTATAAACCAAAGGCAATAATATTAAACCCAAGGGATTAATATTATAAACTCATGGTATATAAACCTTAAGATAAATATTAAACCCTAAAATACACATGGTTGACCATGGTTGATTTTCATATTGAGACGATCCTCATCACAATGTGACGTTGCACCATGCTAGATCATGCTTAACCATGAATTATTTTCATATCGAGACAATCTTTGTCACAATATGTCGTTAGACGATGGTTGACCATGGTTGACTTTCAACTTAAGGCCAATCTTTGTCACAATGTGACATTAGCCCATGGTTGACCATGTTTGATTTTATAAATGCAAGGGATTAATATTATAAACTTAAAGTATATAAACCCTAAAATAAATTATAAACCCTAAAATAAACAAGATAAACCATAGTTAACCCTAATTGATTTTCATATTGACACAATAATATTATTTTTTTAATTACTAAAATTTATTTAATTTTTTAAACATTATTAATATTATTTATTTTAAAATTTACTAGAAAATGTATCATTTAAAATATGAAATTCATAACTTATAACCATTAATTCTCCTTATTATAACAATTAATTTAGTTTTAATACAAACAAAAAATTTATTATTTAAATATTAGAGGATGATATAGTTCCCTTACTATAACTATTTATATTTTTTAAATAATATTTGTAATTATACCACTGTAACTAACATTTAAAGAAAATAAACATTTAAAACTAACTAACTCATACAATATGGTCTTTGGATTCTATTTTGAAACATCCTAATAGTTTCTAGGGTTTGTATTGTTGTATATTTAAATGACATTGAATAGTGGTGAGCTTCTATCTAACTCATCATCCATTTCATGATTTGAGTGTTTATATGATGTGAATGACATTTTAGTGATAAATGTCACATATTAAACATTACTAATATGGTAATCCAACATTTTTTTTACTTACTGTACCATTACAAACATTTAGTCACATTAAGTTTCTCCGTAATGCACCTTTTCTATATAAATATTATTAAACAGAAAATATGATAAGACTAACTTATATCTTATCTTAAATTATTTAAAAAAAATCTTTAAGAACATAGAAAATATTTCTATAAAATATGGATCAGTTTAAACCTAAAATTTAAAGCTTTGGACAATTTTAAAGCATTTCACCAAAGTTAATGGCATCAAATTTCAAATATTCAGCGGTAACTCGTTAGTCTTCCTAAATGTGCATATTTTTAAAAGCATGTTCCAAAATTTCATTATTTGTTTTATCAGGTCAGAAGTAAACGGAGACATGATCCTTACACGGTTTCACAACTTTCAATATTCCTCTTTGGAGCCTCGGTTCTTCGAAACTGATAAAAAATTAATTTGTATTTCAATTTGCGTTTTAATTAAATTAAATTCATGAATTGTATGATGATTATATTGTATCGTAATATTATTTAATTAAATATTTAATTTTATTTTTTAGATGAAAAATATTTCTGGTTTATATTTTGTATCAATTCAAATTTTTAGATAGCTCAAAATATAATTTAGAAACAAAAATTACAGAAATTCATCATTTCTGATATGAATCAGGAAAACTTTTCTGCATAGGTCATATTCTTCAACTTGGAGTAGTTGTATTTTCTAGCATTATCTGTTCTTATCAAAAATACGAAAAGCACAGAGTTCCCACAATCTTCTCGTATTCTCTGTCTTTGTGATTCCCATTACGTCATACATTAGCATGGCATCTGTTCCTTTCTAGCTATATTCAGGCCATTTCTTTGTTCCTCCTCATACCTGTAAAAAGGTGTCTCCCGTCTGTCTAGAAAAACCATTTCCTTACCTCATTCTTACAAAAAATTTACTATTCCCCTCACTCCATTACCATTTGTGTCGAATAAATCGTAATGAATTTCTCCAAAAGATCCGGTCAAGCCCTTTTTGGAGAGACGATTAGCTTCAGTATTCTTTTCCCTGTATATATGATTAAAGAAATGGATGAAAATGATCTTTTTAGATATTTGATTCTCCCAAGCTAGTGTGATAGGTGTCCTAGGTTTAGATAGGTTCCCTTGTTCATATGCTCAATGAGGACTTTAGAGGCTCTGAAGACCCACAACTTCTCCATATATAACTGATTGGCGAACCAAAGTAATCCCCACAAAGCCAACATCTCAGTTCGCATATTAGACTCCATCCCCCCATGGTAATAAATTTTGTAATGACAATTTGGGGATATCATGAGCCATGCTCCACAACCACATCATTGATTCTGTGAAGCCCCATCAAAAAATCCTTCTTGGTAATGTATTTCAAAAGGACGCAGTCTTTTTGATAAGTCAATAGGAAGATTTTTCTTTATTTTAAGATTTCCCCAGGATTGAGTAATTTGTAGACATGCTTTCCGGAGTGCATAACAACCCCTCAAAAATATTTATGTTCCTTCCACACCAGAGGTACCAATGAAAGAGGATGGGTATGTTTATGAAATTCTTGCCCTTACTAAACCACCATTGGATACAATCTTCAGTTATCTTATAATCCGATATCGTCAAATGAAAATGATTTCATAGCATTTGGTGAGCCCTGGTATTGCACCAAGAGTGTTGCAACTCCCAGGGGCTGCCCTACTTTACTTTATCAGCCCTGGGTTCGCACAAACTTGGAGGTGACAGTGATATATACACAACAGATGCATTATCTTCATGTCATCCTCTTTTGCTTTACAAAAGGGTGATATTTCTTAAAATATGATAAAAATTGAAAAGTAAATTGGTGGAAGAAAATGGCAGAAATGAAACTAACTTAATTTGCAGAAAGGAAATGACAGAAATGAAAGTAATTTAAAGTGCAGAAAGAAAATGACAGAAAGAAACTAAATTAAATTGTTGAAAAGAAATGGCAAGAAAGAAATTAAATTTAAATTGTTGAAAGGAAACTAATTTAAAACACACTAAACTTGGCCAACTGGCTAAACACACCCTACTTATCTTATGCTCTATCTACCATGCTTCTATCCATGCAGCTAAGCTATCCAGGACTTAATTCTAATTAAAAAAGTGTTGATTTGCAGCTTGGAGAAGAAAGGGGTAAAGGTGATAGTGGAGGGATAAACACATGAAACTAGGCTTAGAAGTGAAAAGAGCGGGTTTAAACCTTATTAAAGCTTTATTATGGTGCAAAAAGGCTTTGGAGCGGAATGATTTAAAAAGTACGATGGGGGAGTTGCAATGGAGGGTGATTGCAATCAGCGTTTGGAGAAGTAAAGGTTAATAGGAATAAAATAAAAAGTGTGATTTGTGATGTGTGATGCGACGGATGACATGGCAGTGGGACCAGTGGCGGAGTACAGGGAGATATCGCAATCGACAGACAGGAGTGGTAAGTGTTAAAGGAACAAAACAAAAAGTGCGATGGGGCAAAATGCGAAGTGCGAAATGCAATATCGCAATCACAATATCGCAAAGTTGGAGGGATAGCAAAAGTGTTGTTCAGGAAAAGTTACGAAGTGAAAAGTGCAATGAGTGATGTGGTGGTGGGACTAGCGGTGGACTGCAATGATAGTATCAGAATTGGCGAAAAGGAGTGGTAGGTCTTAAATAAAAAGGGAAAGCAATGCGAAGTGTGATGTACGATGCAGAGGAGTTATCGCAATCGGCGAAAAGGAGCAGTAAGTCTTAAATAAAAAAGTAAAACGATGCGAAGTGCGATGTGCGATGCGGCGAATTTATCGCAACTGGCGAAAAGGTGTTGTAAGTCTTAAAGAAAAAGGAAAAGGTTGCAAAGTGAGAAATGTGAAAAGGCCAAAGGTTGTGAAGTGCAAAATGCTACGGGGTAAAAGTTGCGAAGTGCGAAGTACGATGAATTGTGAAATGTGAAGTGCGGTGGGGAAAAAGTTGCGATTTGCAATGTGGAAAAAGTCGCGAAATGTGAAATGCGATATCGCAGTTCGCAATATCGCAAAGTTTGACGGGTAGCAGAAATGTTGTCTAGGAAAAGTTGCGAAGTGTGAAATGTGATAGCAGGAATTTCGAGGAGGAAAGGCGGAGGTCAAACTTTAAACGTTTTTCAAGTGTTTTGTGAATAAAAAGAGCAAAAATTGCAATGAAAGGAGGTAATAGAGCATAACTAAGGTGGTTGGAAGCATGAAAACAGAGATGGAGAATGAAACGAGAAGCACCACGGAGCTGCTTTTGGATTTTAGCAATAATTCCTGCAATCACCCTGCTAACTTATGCACAAAGAAACAGACAAATGCGTAAAAATACAGTGTAAAGGAAGACCGAAAAATGGTAATGCAACTCTACTTTTAATCTCAGAATAGTGAACAAAAATGTGTTTTTGGGTCTGTGGGACAGTTCGCCCTCCTCGAGTTCTATTGACAGAGATGAGAAGGGGGTCTTGAGCCACAATTTTTTTGTTTTTCTCTTCTATTCTATTACTCACAAGCAAATGAAACCTACAACGGCACATTGAAAGCAAAACTAAACAGCAATGAAACTATCAGAAGAAAAACTAATTGAATGACAGAAAGCAGAGAAAAAATACAACAAATAGGTTGAGGCACATGGATTGGGCCCTAACTCATGAGCCTAGTTCTCATAAACTTAAATCAGTAAAATGAAATCAATATGCTCTTTCATAAAAGAATATCCTCATACATTTCTGAAAGTTTGATCACTGAGTAAAATAATAAAAATCTCAATAGCTTGCAAAAAAATTCCGACTAGAATCAACCCCTTCCTAGCTCTATCTCTATTATTTATTCTACAGGGTAGCTACCAAAATCTCCCTAGAAAATAGTGATTGAGTCCACTTGGCTCCAAGTAAACAAAGATTGATTTGCTTGGCTGCCTTTGGAGTTCAAATTGCTGGAGAAAATCTTCGGGATCCTTTGGTTGCCTTTGGAATTCGAATTGCTGGAGAGAATCTTTAGGATCCTTTGGCTGCCTTTGAGAGTAAAGAAAGATGGAAAATCCTCCTATAACTTCTCCTTGTTGTCTCCTCCAAGTCTTTATGATAAAATCCTTTAAAAAATGCTTGATAATTCATGGTTTTCTGCACTCGAACTCATGTTAGGCACTCAGAGTATGTTAGCTTTAATCACCACCTATACTAGCATCATAAAACCAAATAATAATAAAAATGCAAGAAAAAGAGATCTAAGAAGGAAAAAATGTGTCCATTAACCCCTCCAAATATGTCTAATGATGGATCTCATCATCACCCCCCTACTTAATGGTTGCTCATCCTCTGAGAAACTAATCCTCCTCCTGCATTTCCTTCAAGGCTTTGACAACCCCCGTGATTTCCTGCCCCCTCCTGCATTACTTTTTTATGCATTCTCCCATTCTCTATCTTGTGAATCTGTTTCCTTTTCATCATTCATACCTATCAGAAAAGGTGGGTTGAGCTTTAGTCCCAGCCATTGGATCTTTTTTGCCTACATGGCCCTCTTGTATAATGGTTCCCTTTCCAATGCACCCCTCAGTCTCTCTGGAGTATGGCACTTCCCGTTCTTGAGGCTGTGAGGAGGATGTTCCATCTCCTATGGCTGGCCATCATGCACTCATCTTCTATCTGCCTAGAAACATCATCAAAGTGGCCCATTGCCTGTGTTTGAGTCTGACGGTAGCTTTCAACTAGTGCAAGGTCCCTTTCAATCTCTCAATAGTTAAGGATGACTTCTCTTGGGCTGAACAATTATAGTATAATATATAAGGGTTTTCTATTTATTCTTCCCATGACCCTCCATATATCTTTTGCTCTAGTGTCCTCATTCATCATCCAAGATACTAAAGCCATCAACTGCATATCCCCCATTGTAGGATTGGGGTCCCAAGTATCTAGATTTTTCATCACAAGGTTATGCACATAAAACTCTACCATTTTTTCCTTATCAACCATGTTAGCTTGCTTGTAGAAATCCATGAATTGCCTACAATCTTGGAAATTTATGGATCCATGGGAGGTTAGAGTTTTGATTTGAAATAGGAGCCATTGATCCTTGAGGTACACGACATATGAGTCAGAAGGGAATCTGTGTTGAAGGGATAGCTGACCACCTTTCTACCCCTTAAACTCTAAGTTCGCAAATTTAATTATTTCTAGCTATTATGGATGCATAATGAGGGGTGAGAAGCTATACCTGAGTTTACCTGTTGTTTTCAAGGAGTTTGCATGAGCTGGAATTTGGAGACAAGTCTCTTATGTGTTGTGTTCTTCCTTATTTTCCTTTTTTCAGAGTGAGCAGCTTGCTGAATGAGAAACTCTCTAAGTGAGTTGCTGGCCTTTCTTGATTTTTCTTCTCGTTGTAGATGTTGCGTGGGGGTGCTCCAGATGCCATGGGTGGCACTCCTGTCTTTCCTGGGGTCTACTTTATCAGCTCCTCCTTGTTTTTCTTTGCAAGCTGTGAACAACTTTGTTTTTGAAGGAAATTCCTGATGTTTGTAACAGTTTGTGGCTTGATTTTTTTGCTACATTGTGCTCAGGAATGGAGGAATATGGTGTATGGAGGTGATGGAAGTATTTATGGAAATGAGTGGAGTGAATGATGGGAAGGATGTTAAAATAAAAGGGGAGACAGGATTAATGCTTCCCTGTGTTTCCAAAAACCATTAATAACTTGCAAAACATCAAATACAGAAAACATAGAGATGCAGATGTAATATTTTTGTTTTTATTTTTGGTTTTTTGTTTTTTTTAAAAGAAGTGGGCTGCATCCATGGAGGTTTTCATCCATGGATATTTATTCTATTTTCTTTTCTTTTCTCGTTTTTTTTGAGAAAGTGAGCTGCCTCCATCAAGGTTTTCAACCCACAAACTTGCCTTTGGTTCCCTGGAGAGGTTTTCATCCCCTTCTTTTTCTTTTTTCTTTTATTCAGGAGGTGTGGGAAACTATGGAGTTTCCCATCACATACACCTCTCTGCTTATTGAATTTATGAACTCTGCCCTTGACAAAGGCTTCTTATAAATTTTAAGTCTATGACGATTGACAAGCAAGGGGATTCCTTCCTCATCTATGGTTCTAATTTGAACTGCGCCATTATCAAAGCATTTCTCCACTGTGTAAGGTCCCAACCATCTTGCCATTAACTTTCCTTTGAAATATTTTAACCTTGAATCATACAACATCGACCAATCTCCTTCTTGTAAGGTCTTTTCTTTGATGTTCTTATCATGCCAGACCTTCCTTTGTAGCTGAACTATCTCCATGTGAAGAAGTGCTTGCATTTTGAACTCATCCAATCCATTTAGTTGCAGAAACCTCTCTTTTTGGGCGTTTGATAGATCTATATTTAATTCAACTGCCATTCTTAAAGCATTGAATTCAAACTCAACTAAAAGTATAGCCTTCTTACCATAGACTAGTTCGTAAGGAGTGAATCATTGTTGTTGTCTTCCAAGTAGTGTTGTAGGCCCAAGTAGCTTCTACCATTATTTCTGCCCAATATTTTCTGTTGCTTCTCACAACCTTAGTGAGGATGCTCTCTAAAGCTCAGTTAGTTACTTCTACTTGGCCATTCGCCTGAGGTGATAGGCAAAATAAGTTCTATTCTTAACCTTGTGCTTCCTCAAAATATTCTCAATGAGGTGAGAGGTGAATTGTGCTCCCTGATCAGTGACTGTTTCTCTAGGGTACCCAAACTTGTAAAACACATTCTCCCTCAGAAATTCTGCTAATTTCTCCTCGATTGCTACCTTCACTGCTTTTATTTCAGCCCACTTTGTCAGGTAATCAATGCAGACTATGATATACTTCTTTCTTCTAGATGGTGGATTGATAGGTCAAACAAATTCCATGCCCAACTTGTTAAATGGATCAAGAGCCACCTGAGGGTGTAAAGGCATATCATCCCTTTGCCTGGATTTCCCCATCCTTTGGCACTGATCACACCTGCTGGTGTATCTTCTGGAATCTTGGTGAAGGGTAGGGCAATAGTATCCTGCCTACAAAACTTTGTAAGAAGTTCCCTTTGCAGCAAAGTGGCCTCCACCTGGGCTGTCATGATATTAAGAGAGGATATCAAAAAATTCTTCCTCCCTCACACATCTCCTTAGGATTTGGTCAGGGCCTAGCTTGAAAAGGTTTCCCCAATCCATGTGAAAGGGGTGTTTTTTCTGATGATTCTACTCCTCTCCTTGAATGAAATAGTAGGACGGAGTCTCCCAGCAACCAAGTAGTTGGTATATCAGCAAACCATGGTGAGGGTGCTGATATAGCAAAGAGATGCTCATCTGGCAGCTGGTCATCCACCATTCCTTCTTCACCTACAGGGAGAGCTAACTCGGACAAAAAATCTGCAACAACATTCTCCTTTCCATGTTTATCAACAATAGTCAAATCAAATTGTTGCAAAAGTAACAACCATTTAATTATCATAGCATTAAAATCTAGTTTGTTCATTAAATACTTGATGGCTACATGATCAGTATGAATAAAGGTCTGATATCCAGCTACATAATGCCTAAATTTTTTCAAAGCATGGACAATGGCTAACATATCCTTCTTAATAATAGTATAATTCAGTTCAGCCTTCGACAAGTTCTTGCTAATGAAATAAATTTCATAAGTGATTTTGTCCTCTAATTGTCCTAATGCTGCCCCTATATCTTTTTCGGATGTATTAGTGTGGATGTGGAAAGGTAGAGTCTAATTTGGGCCTCGAAGGATGGGGCAGTAGTCAAATTTCCTTTAATGAGCTCGAAAGCCTCTTGACAAGGGCTAGACCAAATATACTCAGACTCCTTGGCCAATAACCCAAATAAAGGTGAAGCCATATTGCTGAAATGTTTGATGAATCTTCTATAGTAACCAGGTAAGCCTAAGACACTCCTGACATATTTCTACTTTTGAGGAGCAGGTACCCTTTTGATGGGACTGATTTTTTTCGGGTCTACCTATATTTATGCTTGGGATATGGAGTGTCCTAATACAACCCTTTCTTTCTTTAGGAATTCACACTTTTCTAGGCTCAAGGAGAGGTGCATCTCAAGGCACTTTCTTAGTACTTTACCCAAATTGGAGAGAGATTCCTGGAAGTCATCCCCATATGGTGTGAAATCATCCATGTAGATTTCGATAGAGTCA
Organism: Pinus albicaulis; assembly: GCA_034641835.2. Taxonomy (NCBI): domain Eukaryota; kingdom Viridiplantae; phylum Streptophyta; class Pinopsida; order Pinales; family Pinaceae; genus Pinus; species Pinus albicaulis. The sequence goes on from CM076575.1 coordinate 1,397,804,384, forward strand.
TGGACTAACTCAGAAAAGATGCTAAGGACAAATCTTTGGAAGGTAGTTGGGGCATTGCACATCCCAAAGGGTAGGACTTTATAAGAAAAGGTACCCCAAGGGCAGGTGAAAGTAGTCTTATCGTGGTCTTCAACGCTGATTTGAATTTGATTATACCCACTGAACCCGTCTAAGAAGGAAAAAAATTGCTTCCCCACAAGTCCATATAGAACTTGGTCTATAAAGGGAAAAGGGAAATGGTATTTCTTGGTGGCTTTGTTAAGTTCTCGATATTCAACACAAATTATCCACTTTCAATTCTTCTGAGGGACTAGGACGAGAGGGGATACCCACTCACTGTTGGATATAGGATATATGAACCCTCCATCCAATAGTTTCTGCAGCTCTTCTTTGACTATGTCCTTCAGAGCCGGGTTCATCCTGCTTTGGGGTTGTCTCACATACTTGCATCATTATTTGATGTAAATGTGATGTATTCATACTGAAGGATGCGCCCCTTTCATGTCATTTTAATCCCAAGAAAATGCTTCAATATTTTCTTTCAAAAGCTGGCTTAACTGCTTCTCTTCTTCATTCGAGAGGTTTCGGTTGATTTTCAGAGATCTGGATGGGCCAAATTCAATAGCCTTAGTGATTTCAGAGTTTGACTCAACTGAGTGCACTTCCATCCAAGGTTGGTTTTCAGACTCTTTGACTAAGGTTTCAAGAGGAATGTTAGTGGAGGACTGGTTTTGAATGGCATGGTCAATGAGTTCATCTTCATTCATTTTCCCCCCTCTAAGAATAGAATCTACGGTACACATAGGGGCAGTGTTATATAACTCATCTTCTTCATCCTCCAACCATATAGGGAGATCACTGCCCACATGATTGAGTAATCTGTAAACATATTCTTTCCAGAGTGCATAAAAGCCCCTCAAAAATATGTATGTTCCTTCCACACCAGAAGTACCAATGAAAGAGGATGGGTATGTTTATGAAATTCTTGCCCTTACTAAACCACCTTCGGACACAATTCTTAGTCATCTTATAATCCAGTATCGTCAAATGAAAATGATGGCATGGAATTTGGTGAGCCCTGGTATTCCACCAAGAGTGTTTCAACTCCCAGGGGATGCCCTACTTTACTTTATCAACCCGGGGTTTGTACAAACTTGGAGGTGACAGTGCTATATACACAACAGATGCATTTTGTTCATGTCATCTTCTTCTGCTTTACAAAATGGTGCTATTTCTTAAAATATGATAAAAATTGAAAAGTAAATTGCTAGAAGGAAATGGCAGAAAGGAAACTAACTTAATTTGTAGAAAGGAAATGATGGAAATGAACTAATTTAATGTGCATAAAGGAAATGACAAAAAGAAACTAAATTAAATTGTTGAAAATAAATGACAGGAAGGAAACTAAACTTAAATTTTTTAAAGGAAACTAATTTAAACCACACTAAACTTGGCCAACTGGCTAAACACAACCTACTTATCTTATGATCTATCTACCATTCTTCTATCCATGCAGCTAAGCTATCCAGGACTTAATTTTAATTGAAAAAGTGTTGATTTGCAACTTGGAGAAGAAAGGTGTAAAGGTGCTAATGGAGGGATAAACACATGAAACCAGGCTTAGAAGTGAAAAGAGAGGGTTTAAACCTTATTAAAGCTTTATTATGGCACAAAAAGGCTTTGGAGCGGAATGATTTAAAAAGTGTGATGGTGGAGTTGCGATGGAAAGTGACCGCAATCGACGTTTGGAGTGGTAAAGGTTAATAGGAACAAAATAAAAAGTGTGATTTTAAATGTGCGATGTAGCGGATGACGTGGCAGTGGGATCGGTGGCGGAGTACGAGGTGATATCGCAATCGACAGACAATAGTGGTAAGTGTCAAAGGAACAAAATAAAAAGTGTGATTGGCGAAGTGCGATGGGGAAAAAACTACGAAGTGCGAAATGCAACGGGATAAAAACTATGAAGTGTGAAATGCGATATCGCAATCGCAATATCGCAAATTTGGAGGTATAGTGGAAGTGTTGTTCAGGAAAAGTTGCAAAGTGTGAAGTGGGATGGGTGATGTGGTGGTGGGACCGGCGGTAGAGTGCGACCGGCGGTAGAGTGCGATGACAGTATTGCAATCAACGAAAAGGAGCGGTAAGTCCTAAAGAAAAAGGGAAAACAATGTGATGTGCGATGTGCAATGCGGCGGAGTTATCGCAATCGGTGAAAGGATCAGTAAGTCGTAAAGAAAAAAGGAAAATGATGCGAAGTGTGATGTGTGAGGTGGTGGATTTATCACAATCGGCGAAAAGGAGCGGTAAGTCTTAACAAAAAAGGAAAAGGTTGCGAAGTATGAAATGCAAAGAGGCCAAAGGTTGCAAGGTGCAAAATACAATGGGGTAAAAGCTGCGAAGTGCGAAGTTGTGATTTGTGATTTCCATTGTGGTAAAAGTTGCAAAATGCGAAATGTGATATCGCAGTTCGCAATATCGCAAAGTTTGAGGGGTAGCTGAAATGTTGTCCAGGAAAAGTTGCGAAGTGCGAAATGCGATAGCGAGAATTTTGAGGAGGAAAGGCAGTGGTCAAACGTTAAATGTTTTTCAAGATTTTTGTGAATAAAATGAGCGATAGCTACAATTAAAGAAGACAGAGGGAATAGAGCATAACCGAGGTGGTTGGAAGCATGAAAATAGAGATGGAAAATGAAATGGGAAGCACCATGGAGCTGATCTGAGATTTTGGCAATAATTCCTGCAATCACCCTGCTAACTTATGCGCAAAGAAACATACAAATGTGTAAAAATACAGTGCAAAGGAAGACCGAAAAATGGTAATGCAAATCTATTTTTAATCTTAGAACAGTGAACAGAAATCTGTTTTTGGGTCTATGAGACGATTCGCCCTCCTTGAGCTCTATTGACAGAGATGATAATGGGGTCTTGATCCACAACTTTTTGGTTTTTCTCCTTTATTCTATTACTCACAAGCAAATGAAACCTACAACAACACACTGAAAGCAAAACTAAACAACAATGAAACTATCAGAAGCAAAACTAATTGAATGACAGAAAGTAGAGAACAAATACAACAAAGAGGTTGAGGCACATGGATTGGGCCCTAACCCACGAGCCTAGCTCTCTGAAACTTAAATCAGTAAAGTGAAATAAATCTTCTCATTTCATAAAATAATAGCCTCATACATTTCTAAAAGTTTGACCACTGAGTAAAATAATAAAAAGCTTAATAGCTTGCAACAAAGTTCTAACTAGAATCGACCCCTTCCTAGCTCTATCTCTACTCTATTTATTCTACAAGGTAGCTACCAACAACTCCCTAGAAAATAGTGATTGAGTCCACTTGACTCCAAGTAAACAAAGATTGAGTTTCTTGGCTGCCTTTGGAATTCGAATTGCTAGAGAAAATCTTTGGGATCCTTTGGTTGCCTTTGGAATTTGAATTGTTGGAGAGAATATTTAATATCCTTTAGCTACCTTTAAGAGTTAAGGAGGATGGAAAATCCTCCTATAACTTCTCCTTGTTGTCTCCTCCAAGTCTTTATGATAAAATCCTTAAATAATTCTTAATAATTCATGATTTTCTGCACTCAAACTCATTCTAGGCACTGATAGTAAGTTAGCCTTAATCACCACCTATACTAGCATCATAAAACCAAATAATAATAAAAATGAAAGAAAAAGATGTCTAAGAAGGCAAAAAGGTGACCATTAACCCCTCCAAATATGTCTAATAATGGAGCTCATCAGCATTGTTAAAGTCTCCCTGGAAAATGGGCACATGTAGAATAAGTGATGGTTATCTTCCCTTTCCTCTCAGCAAAGAGTGCAGATCCCCAGTCTATGCCATCCTCTTTTTGTAGATTATTCCGAGTGAGGTTTCTATCTCTCCAAACAAGCCAAATGAAAATGATCATATTCACTTGTACATTTACCTTCCACATTTCCTTGAACCAACTTTTAGGCTCATTTTCCAATTTAGAATTTATGAGGTCACTGTAAATCACATTTGTTTTGACCTGTCCATTTTTCGTCTTGCCCCCCCAGGTTAACATATCACCCCTATTGTTTTTCCTCAATCCCAGGCTTCTTAAAGACTCTGTATGCTTTAACCAGTCTGATTCCATCTTCCTGTGCAGCTCCAGGTCCCTTTCTGACCTCCTTCTTAGTGTTCCACCCTCCTATTCTTTGATTTCCTGACTCATGAAAAAATATCCCTTGTGGTTTAGATTATTGATTATCTCCCAGCTAAGTGTTGATGTATGATCCAGTCCTCATATATTCGGGTGTCCGATGAGGACTTTGTTTCCATCCCCAAATATCCATTTCAGATTCTCATAAAATAGTGGCCATGTTTTTTTGAATTTTTTCCATATATTAGACCCACTCGATACATACTCCCAGCCCTGTATATATAACTCCTCCTCACCCCTTTGATTTAAATATTTATATTTAATGATATCACTCCATACTCCTTGCACATTTAAACATCTCTATATTTATTTTAGAAGGAGTGTTTTTCCGAATGTATCCAGGCCTAGAATGCCCCACCCTCCTTTTTCCTTTGGCTTTGATATATTCTCCCAACAGGCCAGATGGAAAGTCTTGTTTTCTCTACCTCCATTCCATATAAAACTAGCCATGACCTTTCTAATTCCATCCAGAATTTTCTTTGGCATAATGAATAGGTGCGCCCAATATACAATGTATTGTTGTAGTACTGCTTGGGCCAATACCAATCTCCCCCCTTCGATAGCCATTTCGTTGACCAGCCTTTGGTCATTTTCTGGTATTTGCTTAGCAACCACTTCCAATCCTCCGCAGTATAGCTCATGGGTTTCATACGAAAACCCAAATATGTAATTCCACCATTTAGAGGTGCAATAATGAAATTAAACATGGAGCCAGTCTCTTCAAATGATTCTTTGTTCCCCTCTGCATAATAAATGCAAGAATTACCATCATTTGCCATCATCCCTATTGCAGAGAAAAACCTATAAAAAATGTTTAGTAGTACCTCCCAGCATCTCCTCAGCATCAAACCAAAGATAAGTACATCATCAAGAAACAGGCTGTGGGTAATTTCCCTCTGTGTAGTTATTTTTATGCCTCTGAACAAGCCCAAATCTGCTCCCCTCCTTAACTTTAGACTAAATGCATCCATGACTAGAATAAAAAGAAGAGGTGAGAGGGCACATCCTTGTAGGAGCCCTCTTCCGGGGTGGAAAAACTTAGATGTAGTTCCATTTATGATGATTTCCATGGAAGTATTACTTGTGCACCCCATAATCCATTCAACAACATCTCTGTCCAATCCTATTTTGTATAGGATAAGTCTCAGGAAACCCCAAACAACCCTATCATATGCTTTGTTTAATTCAATCTGCATAACCGCTGCTTTCATCTTTTTGGACTGAATAGTATGTAAGATTTCCTCAATTGCCACCACTACATCATGGATACTCCTATTTTGCAAAAAAACCGACTACTCTAGCGAGATGTGCCTTGATAGAGCTTCCTACATACGCTCTGCAATGACTCTGTATATGATCTTGTATAACGTGTTACACAGAGGGATAGGCATGTAATCATTAAACGTTAACTTATCCTTCTTCTTAGGAATTAATGCCAGAAAGGTAGAGTTTATTGCTCTGTGGATCCACCCCGAAGTCCACGCTTCTTACACCATGTCCGTGATATCCATGATGAAGTCCTCTGAAAAATGTAGGAAGAAGTATGGGGTCCAGCCATCTGGACCCAGACTCTTTTCCACTGCAAATGATTTAAGTATCGTCATTATCTCCTCAGAACTTACCTTGTCCTTTAACCGAGCCGAGTCATCCTCCTCAAACATTTTTGGAAATTCCTCAAGAAATTCTAACTATCCTTCGATCCTCGGTTCCTCATTTGTCTTATATAAATCCATGAAAAAATTTACCGTTGCCCTTTGAATGCTTTATGTGGAGCAGACAAAATTTCCATTTACCTCTATTTGACATATGGCATTGCCATTTTTCCTTCTTAAAGAGAAAACATGGAAAAATTTCGTATTTTTGTCACCAACCTTGAGCCATGTAGCTCTGCTTTTCAGTCTCCATGACTGTTCCTTGTTCAATAAGTGCATTCTATATTAAGATTCTAAAGATTTGAATCTATCCCAAAAATCATTTGATTGTCTACCTTCCTCAACCTCTTTCCAAATCTGTGTCTTTTTTGCTTTGATTTCCTTAGTTATTTCTTTTCTATGTACTTTTTTCCTCTTCTCCCATGTACGCACCACCTTCTTCAGTCCCCTCAAAGTATTAGATAAGTATTCCATTTCCAAGATACTAGCACCCCTTTTATGTCCTTTCATATATTCCTTCATTAAGGCATTAAAATTTTCATTTTCCAGCCAAAACCTGTTAAACTTAAACAGGTGGCCTCCCTGTCGTCTTTCAAACTACCACTCCATGGATACTGGCCTATGGTTTGATACAGTGATATCTTCTGCCTTGGCTATGATGCCCTCCATATTAGACCAAAGACTTTTTTGTATAACAAATCTATCAATTCTTCTTCCAATAAAATCTTTTCCTTTCCTTAAATTGAACCAATTCGGATAATTTATAGTCACGGGAATATCACACAGGTTAGCATCTGTAAATATACCCCTGAGGAAACCAGAGAGAGGATCAGTCCTTCCATTATCTCCCCAAATTTCGCCCTCATTAAGAGTGAAATTAAAATCTCCAGCAAGAATGGAGTGTTACAATAGAAAGAAAACATACACCTCCATCTTTTTCCATAAATTTAATCTGTCATGATATGGTGCATATAGATTGATAAGGTGAATTATGTTATTGAAACCATGAAATAAACTAGTAAGAAGAATCCCAAAAAAAAAAACTAAAAGCCTTTAGTGAAACCCATTTGGGGTCCCATATAGCTTCCAGGTCGCCAAATCGATTAACAACATCTTTCCGACCATATGCCACTCTGGGAGCATAGAACGAAAGAAAGAGATAGTTCTATTAGCGGATTGCATTGTCTCTTGTATAAAAATCAAAGTAAGCTTTGAAAACTTAAAAAAGTCCCTAATAGATACAAATTTGTCATGGCCCCAACACCCCCGTAGATTCAAAGAGACAAGCATCATGAGGGTAACCTAGGAGTAGGGGTCAAAGCTCTAAGGACCCTTCCAATTGCAAGTGATACCAGAACATCTCTGAAATTCTCGTTTAATGAATCAGCTTCTAAACCCAACATAGAGACAGGATTTTGTTTTCTCTTAGGTTAGGCCTTCCCCTTTTGGATCGAGACATTTGACTTAGATGAGGGGCTAATGATGATAGACGGGGACGATGGCTAGCCAGTATCCACCCTTAGGGGTTCCTGTTGTGCGTCTAGGTCAAGCAACAGTAATTCAATGTCACTCCTAATGGAGTTCCGTGGGGAAAGAGGGTCATCAGGGATCGCAATAGGAGAGGAGGGGGAAGAGGATGGAAGAGCATAGGGTGACGGGTCTGAGGATGGAAATTGGACATGAGATACAGGCCCATTGGTGCCATCCCGAGTAAGGTCAGGGATTGGTAAAAGAATCCGGTCAGCCAGCGGCTCATGATCCGAGTGTGGATTCTGAAATGAACATTGGCAAGGGCTACCCCATGTATTCCCCACCTCAGTTTGATTGTCAGATGACGCAGACAATATCCCCCCTATTTGTCAGAAATAATATCCAAACTATCAACATAAGAATCACCGTCGACATAGAGATTAAGGTGACAAGAATTTGACTTATTCGGGTGGATAGGTGGAGTGACAGGACCTCCCATATGAGATTGTATATTCGAACCACGATCATCTCTTTTCCCCTGGTCCCATACAAATTTACTGCGATTTTACTTAGGACCCCCACATCATCGGTAACAATTGCGCATAAAATGGTTTGTCTCATGACAAAGGTGGCAACGGAACGGTACCTACCAATAGTCCAGGGCCTGCCGACAGACCACACCATCCCATTGGAGATCAACATGAGTAGGTAGACTACCAACAAAGGGAACCTCAACCAGCACCCACGCCACCCTTTTATCAAAAAACCCCATACATTTTGGATCCACATAGTGGCTCTTACCAAAGTTATCTCCAATCTCATTCAAAACTCAGATGTTCCAAAATTGGAGAGGTAGTTCATGTAATTTTACGCAGATAAGGTGGTTTTTTGGAGCGTTATTCGACGGATGAAAACTCGCGTCCCAACGGTGAAGGGCTAGAAAACATCTACCATGAACCCAAGTCTGGCTCATTACCTCCCCCACATCACTGTCTTTGATAAAGTGGAAATAGAACCACCCATTTTCTAGCTTGCTAACCCACAGAAGGTAACCCAGAAGCTTACCCCAAGCTTCCAACAGCCAATTTTGCATGTTCATTTTTCTATGTTTTTTGAACTGCCACCTTCCAACGAGAGCCCGAGAAGTTAAACTTTCCACCTTTTCCCACATAACATCGCAGACGAAGCTAAGCAGATGACAACCCTCCACCGGTTTGAAAGGCTTTGTCGCATAGTGCGAAGAAGTCTTAGAAACGTCATTCGCCGGTGGAAGGCTAGATATTGACTGAAAATATTCAGGAGGGAGAGAATAATCTATCCGACTTTCTGATACAATAGTCCCTAAAAGGTTTGCATTTAGGGCCCCATGTGTATTGTGAGATCCGCCACCCTTCACCACCTCGATATCATGCATAAAGGTTTCATTGAAAGCTACCTCTTCATATTTTGAAATTAATTTCACCAACTCCGTCATCACAAAAACCCACAATCATAAAAGAAACATTTACTACACTCACCCTGAGTACAGATAGCTCTGAATTCTAGATGTACCATGGAAAAATGGAGATTAAAACATCATGAAAACCATAAATTTTATAGCCTCCAGCTAATAAAATGTATGGACGAAGGAAGGGGTAGGAACCATTAGTATCTACTACATCAGTCAGAATTAACTCCCCTCATAAAACTCAGAGAAATCCGGATCATCCCACTTAAAAAAATGGTCTGAATCGGAGTATATAGATTAAATACTCACTCGCAAAGACAAGTGCATTCATCCATCCTGGTACTTTGATGCAACCATTTAAAAATCATAGTATGCACTCCATAAATGGATAAAACCATCAAGACGATAGAAAATCAAATGGAAAAAAGAGGGTAGGAATCGTCCACATCCGTCAACTCTGTCAGCCTTTACTCCTCGCCTGATAAATTTGAAAAAAAAACGATGAACCCGTTCCAATTGAAAACTGGCTGGATAAACCAAAGGAGTTCTCCTGAGAACCTGCTCAGAAATCAAGCTGTCTAGAATGGTTATTAAGACTTCCCTACCAATACCACGACAGGATCATTAAACAAAAAAAAATTCAGAGAGTGTATAGGTCTCAGTAAGCACAAAAATAACATAAGCAACCTCCAATGTTCCACCATATTTTGCAAAGTTGGATTTTCATACTCCTACATGGCCTTATTATGATAAGAAACTGAACCCAGGAGTAGGACCCAGAGGGAAGATTGTTTTGTTAGACTCTATCAGTTCCTCCCTCGCTTTAAAACTAAACAGCATTGCCCTCAACCAATTTAACAGATTGAGATGTATCTTTCTCCCTCCACAGATACGGTGTTATTCATAATGGATTTCCTAACTTGGATGAACAGAGGAACTCAAAACCATAGTCAAAACAAAATGACAGCAAAAACACCCATAGAGAAACCAAAATATGGTCTGCCCAGGAGGATACCAAAAACCTCAAAAAAAAATTCTAAATATTTACTGTAATCTGAGATATATGCATTTAAACAAGTTATGCAAACCAACCCAAACTTGGCCAATGGTGTGACTTGGTCGGTCGTCTAAAACACAATATCAACACCCATCGACCCCACCCAGCAAAACAATTAAATTAAATTAAATAAATATTCGTCTATGGGGCCTCGACTCTCCTGCGAGGAGTTTGACACCCAGGAAAACTTTAAATTTATTTCAATTTGCCTTTTTATTAAATTAAATTCATGAATTGTATTAACATTATATTGTATTTTATTATCATTTAAAGGAATTGTATTATCAATTTTAAATTTATAGTAATTACATTTTTATTAATTTTAGTTCATAAACTTTGATTTTAAAAATAATCTAAAATTTAATTATTATTATATATATATTTATTAAATTTAGTAAAAATTCATGACAAATTGTAATGTTAAAAAATAAACATTCAAAACGGAATCTTACTTTTTTATTTTAACGTATTACATATAAGGAAATATTTAAAAAATTTAAAGTTTAAATGATGCAAAATATTTAGAAACTTCAATACTGCATTTTTATTGATTGATGTATAATTTCAAAACTCAGATAGTTGCTTCTATATAAATTTATAATTTTAAAAACTGTATTTTAGTAATTATAATACTAAGAAATTAAGAAATATAATATTAGAGATTAGTATGCTAGTGTTTTTTCTCTTATGCAGATTACACTTGATATGAAATTCGAAGGCGTTTTCTTAAACAAAAATTTTAAACTACATTTTAAAACTAACTTGGAATGGACTAATCTTTAAAGAGTGCTTCAACTTGAAGCTTTTTGATTAATTTGTGGTGGATTTCTCGTAACATTATGGTTTTAGTTTTGAGGGTCGGGCTAATTTTCTCTTGGTTGAGCTCTATCTGTTAGATTGATCATTTTCATCATTCTCTCTACTGTTCTAACCAAAGAATCTATTTTAGCATCAACAAAAGATGTTGATGGTTCCTCTTTCATTGTCACTCTCCTTTCTATTCTTATCCTAGCTCTTTTTTCTAACAAATTGGATTCTACACTCACTGCATCTCTTTGCATTTCTTCTAAAGTTGCAAAGTTTCTCTCTCTTAGCTGATAAGACATGTCTGTCTCAAAGCCATCAAGGAATTTTATGAAGGCTAAACCTTGTGGTGGTTTAATGTTTGTAGGAATTGCATTATAAAAACTATTTAATCTGGTGCAATATTCTTGGACACTTTCCCCAGGTGCCCTCCTAATACTTTCATATTCTAATAGAATATGAAGAGGGTTCTTTTTAACTTCCCATCTATTAAGGAATTACTGATTAAATGTGGGGAGATCATTAATGCTAGCAGGTGGCAAGTCTTTGAACCATTTTCTAACTTCTCTAGTAAGAATTTCAGTAAATAACCTCATTTTAACATTTTCTTCATCAACTTCTTGGAGATAAAAACTATCGTTCATTCTATCAACATCTTGTTGAGAAGTTATGGGTCTAGTACCCTCAAACTGGGGTATCCTAGTTTGGTAGTCCTGTGCCATGTTTGCCAAAGGAGCCTAAAGAACAATTGGAGCATATGTTGCAGCCATTATGGGTATATGAGGATGGACAATATGAGGATTGATTAAAGGTGGAGGTTCAATTGAATTTTGAGGTCGTGTTGAAGATGTAGGTTGAATTGTAGGTGAAGATTGGGGAGAAGATGGAGTTTGAGTTTCTTGGTGAGAAATTATAGGGGTGGTAGTGGAAACTATAGAACGAGCGGAACTGGATGATCTTGGATGAACAGATTGAGATGAAGTGGATGAAACTGCAAAAGATGTTCAGGCATAAATTTCAACAGATTATTGGATGTATGCCTCATGGAAATATAGATCAAGACCTGATACTAAATCATGCAATTTATAAAAATCTTGAAAGATTTGAGGATCAGGATCACGTTGGGCAGAATGTACTTCAAATGAATGGCATCGCAAGGTAGACTGATCTACCACAGTTTGGTCCACCCAATTTGTTGACTCGGTCCTAAAAAATCTACACTAAAAAGGAAAATCAAACTCAATATCCTGTAAATTGACAAAGTTCTTTGGAAGAGAATCTGCCCTAGGGGGAGGACTACTACTTCCTTGGATCTCAGCTAAACTTCTTCTCCTCAACAATTTTTCAGGATCATCAACAATGGTGTTAGGTTTAGGATCAAGATAATATCTAGTATAAGCTCTTTTGGGAGCCATAATTAAAATCTAAAGCACACATACACTATTATTTACAAAAGTGAAAAAGAAACCATCTCTTGAAATATTCCTAAAATACACTTCTTTTAACCAGGGAAAATGAATTCGAAGAAAATTAAATTATTTTCAATTGTCCCCAGTGGAGTTGCCACTATGTTATCGTTCTGCAATTTTTGAGATTGTGAGAGTAAACACAAATGAAAAAATCAAAACTTCTTTGCAAGTTGGGATCTAGCCCTTCCATCTTCAAAGAAGGATCTATCTGTAAAATTTAACTTTTTTTTAATGTACATTTTAGGCTAGTTACGACTTGTGCAATTGTTTGTTTGTTTGTGATTTGATTGGATTGTTTTGTTGATTGGATTCTTATAATTCCATTGGGCTATGGAGTCTAAAAACTTACTGGATATGCATCAAACTTTAAAGGAGTTTCACATGGAAACCTAGGTTGCACTAGTTGAATATTTCATAATTTAAATGATATGAAACGGAAGCAAAGAAAAGGTTCAGTAGAAACTAAGGAACAATTAATAATTCCTTAATTTGACTTCAGAAGAAAACATAGAAATTACCTACAAGAGGAATAGGGTGCATATGTCAAAAAATCCTATTCATCACCATTTCTGTAATGTAATTAAGGTTTTTAAGAAACAATAGTAAAATAAAACACTTAATAAACACATGAGTAGGAGAAACACATCACCAATTTGTACACCACATGATTTTGTGAAGAATGTCCTTGTATTATTGATGAGTCTAGCAACCAAAAAATTACAATAACTTGGAGAAAATTATACTCAACAATCAACACTGAATACTTCAAAGTGTGATGTATTATACAATAATTAAAAAATCAATGTCTCAACAGACAATGTATATTTAGCGATAATCTAAACAAAATATATGTTTCTGCAGAGTAATAGGCTACGTGTACAGCTGCGTGGAGAGGTGGCTCTGGTTTGGAGGAGTCTGTTGGTGAGATAGATTGTTCTTGTGCTGCGTTGTTTGTTGTGCTGGAAGACCCTATAGCTGTATTTGAATTACCAAACAGTGTAGTAATTCACACAACTTGTCCCATCTGTCTTCATTCAGAATGGTTAATTTGGTTACCTTCCAATAAATCTCATCAACCTCAGTATACTTTGCAAATGGTGGCCTTACCACGAAGATGTGATTTACCTCATGCTGAATAAAGAAATCATTTCCCATTGCTTCTAGGAATGCTCTACTTATCATGTTGCCTTTGATATTAGAAAATCTGAAGCTATCTCTAGCTACTTCCTTCAACTTTTGAATATAATCTTCTTGAGTAGTTAATTTATCATTAATTTACGAATAAACTGGGTAACCCTATCTAATTTAAAGCTTCTATCCTAGTGAAAAACATGTTTACTTTTATTTCCAAGCTTTGACACTTTTCCACCAACTGAGTAATAAGATCCTTTTTAGTCAGAGTCTTCTTGACCTCCAAAATGGTTTATGTCCTATCATCAATTCCTAAATCATACAACTCATACTTATTCTTTGAATTTAGGAACTTGATGATTTTTGTAGCTTTGGTAGGCATGTCACCCAATTTTTCTCTGATTTCTGTAATGGCATCTATTACTTTATTTATCAAGTCCTTATGCTAAAAAGCGATCTAGATACATGACCAGATTTCAGTCATATAATTCTGAATATCCATCCAAATTCTTTCCTTGGCTTAGGCCAAGGTTTATCCTATAGCTGACTCTCTCTCTAATTTTTGTAGCCTTTCTATCGACCTCTGAGATTTCTGAGCTTCAGGCAAAAGTGAAGCCTCACTCCTGGTCTTCTGATCTTACAGTGCTTTAACTTGTCCCTGCAATTTATTTATTTCCTTAGTGTGAGTGGACAAGTTATCAACAACCTTTGTTAATTGGTCAGCAACCTTTGTAGATTGTGCAGAATGTGTAGTTGATGTTGCAGCTGTTGTGGTGGGAATTGTTGTGAGGTACAACATCTAGAGGCATCATGGACACTTTTTAACTATACTCCTTTTCCTTAATTATTTTCTCCAGCTCCGTCTCCATTTGTATTATCTGAGCATTTTGTTCCATGATTAACTTCATTATGTATCCTTTTTGAGTCTTGGATTCTTCAACATCTTTAGCGAGAGGATCTTTAGTTGCTGGCAACTTCAGTTGCTTCCTCAATGTTGCAATGTCAACATTTTTCTTCTTGATCAACTCCTCTACAACTTTCATGTTTTCTAGATCATAACCCATCTTCACTGATGCAAAATATTTTTCTTGAGATGTGTTAAAGAATTACATGTAAAAATTGTAGCTTAAACAAGAAACTTTAAAGGCATAAACATAAGAAGAGAGAAGCAATTAACGTCATGCAAGAAGACACAGAGTTCATATCGGAGTTCGTCCAGGAGGGACTATGTCTCTGGGCCCCGCTCAAATAGTGGGGAGGCCCTCTTTCATTAAGTGGAAAAAAATGAAAGTACAAGTATAAAATGAAAAATTACACCCTTATACCTCCATAGCTGAAAGTGCCCAAAAATTGGATACCTATGATGAAGAAATGGATAGCACCATTGGATTCGTGGTGCTAAGAGGTGCATAATCCATTTAAAATTTGCCTGAATCTAACAAAGTGAAAATCTGACCCCTCTGGAAATGGCTCAAATCATGGTTCTGCACCCCTCCTGCACAGTGCTCATGGTTCCACCCTTTCTCAAACTTCGTGCCTGCTCCTGACCTGCCTGGGCGCACTTTTGAAATCCATGTTTATATAGTGAAATGATGGGTGGACTCCCCAAGGATTCCACTGGCTGAAGTGGTTAAGACCTGCAATTTGAGGGAGGAGGTCGGATGGTCAAACCCCGCCCCTCCTTTATAAGTCGGATTTCATTTTTTTTTAAACCGTGACATTATTTTAAAACACCCACCAAAGATATTTTAATCAAAGTTTGGGGGGATGGGCCCGCATTGGGCAGTCTGCCCCACCACTTCCACCAGCCTTCGTTTGCTACGTGGCATGTATGGTTGGGTTGGCGATGTGGTTCACCACCCCCGCCACCCATATATAATATGGATTCCCATATATAACATGTGGGTTGGGGCCACAGGGTCACGACCATTAGCCCCATGCATTATTACATAGTGCAACTGTAATATGTGGGCGAGGTCTGGCGAGGTCATGGCTATCGACCACATTTTTAAATATGTTTCGTTATGTCAGATTCGATGTGGATGGTGGGGGTCATGGCCTGCCACCCAACTTTAATATTTTTTTTATTGTTTTTATAACCAAACATATTTTTAAAAATCTCGAAAATAGGTCGTAGGAGTCATTTTCATCATCCCACAATTTTGCCCAGAATCCGGTGGTCAGGTTTCTGCAAAATTGTTGCCTCCTTAAGCTACCACATCACCAAGCCAGCCCCTAAACTTTGACTGCTCTTAACTCCTTCATACAGACTCATAATTGATTGTCGTTTGCGCTATTGGAATTAGAAAGACGAGATATTCAACTTAACATTAAGTTTTCCACATTCCTGACACTCTAATTTTTGAGCCTTTATAATTAAGCCACTTGTACTTGGACCTGTTCGATCCACCTGGATCATTCCTCCCCACTGAAGAGCTTTTGGACACCAAAATCCTTATGAATAAACAGGAAAGTGAGGGAATTTCTCCCTCACCTTCTCCTTTTCAAGCCATTTAGATTTACTTGGGTGCATCCCTTTGAAACCAACACAGAGATACTCCACATCTCATCGTCGTGAAGTCCTGGTTCTTCGATCGAGAATGATGTCCTTTGGAAATTCATCGAGATACTGTGGTACAAAGTCATCCACTGTAGGCACTGATCCTACCTTCTCGGTGTCCATAATCAATGGTGGTTCATAAAGCTTCAGATTTTCGACATTCATGACAGAGTACATCTGCATGTATATAGGCAAATCGAATCGGAAAGCATTATTCCTAATCTTCTCCAATATTGTAAATGGACGATACCAGATTGGCTGCAATTTCTTGCCTTCCCCCTTCATTTGATCCTTGCTGATATGGAACCACGCTTTGTCACCAACTTGAAATTGATGGTCGACTCGATGCTTATCATGTCAGGCCTTATATCGAGCCAAACTATTTTCCAACTACTCTTGCACTGTTTGGTGAATTATCTGTATCCGCTAGATGAATAGTTATGCTTTGTCCCTGTCATCACGTCCACTGGCATCTTCATCCCTTCCATAGATCATGTCAAAATGGTCCTTTGGTAAGAAACCAAAACATGTCTCGAATAGTGAACACTACGTAGAGGAATGCACTGCTCGGTTGTAGGCGTGCTGCACATATGGAAGATGCTCATCCCACAACTTGGGATGTTTGTTGCAATAGCCCGACAACAAGTGTACCACGGTACGGTTGAAAACCTTTGTCTATCCGTCAATTTTTGGATGGAATATCATACTTCTCTTCAACTTGGTGTCCATCATTCACCACAAGCTGGTCCAAAACTCTCCAAGGAAACGAGAGTCTCAATCTAGCACAATCGATGTGGGCAATCCAAAGTGGACCCAAAAAAATTGAAAGAAAAGATAAGTAGTTTGCTCAGAAGTGACCTTCTTTTTACAAGGAATTAATATGTACATTTTACTAAAGTGTTCTACGACAACATAAAAATAGTTGTGACCCTTTCTAGACATAGGAAAACCTCCTACAAAGTCCATCGACACACTTTCCCATGGATGACCCGGAAGAGGGAGTGGTGTGTAGAGCCCGAGTTTTCTGTTAGAGGGCTTTGAAACATAACACATCACACATCCTTTTACAAAATGGGTTACAATGATTTTCATATAGGGCCAAAAGGAAAACCTTTGCAAATGACATAAGTTTTTTTCGACACCAAAGTGATCAGACACAAGAGAGGTATGCACCTCTTGAATTACATGTACCCTTTCTGCTATGGGTATGCACAATTTTCCAAGGGGATACAACAAATTCCCCTGCAAATTATAGTTGTCCACTTGTGAACCATGAGTTAGTTTTTCATATATTGCTTTAAATTCATCATCGTTAGCGTATTGTTAAACATAACTTTCAAAAGACAATGAAGCATTATGCAAAAGAATAGAAGCAACAATAGGAGGGAAAGAGAGCATATTTTCTACTTTGTTACTAGTTCCCTTCTTATACTTTATTACCAGATGAAAATACTATAGAAACCCCATACACTTGAAATGACGAGATTGTTGTAGCTTGGTCTGTTACTGAAGGTAATGCAAGGGCTGGCGATCTGCATGGATAATGGTTTCCTTGTCGATCAGGTAGTGTTTCAACTTTTCACAATTTGGACCAAGGCATAAAGTTCCTTGTCATAAGTGGAGTAATTGATGATAGCCTGGGAGAACTTCTCTGAATGGTAACATATTGGCTTCTTCTGCTGCAAAAATACAACTCCCATGGCATACCCACTGGCATCAGTTACGATCTCAAAAGGCTGTTGGAGATCGGGTAAAGCCAGGACTGGTGCGTTGTTGATTTTCTCTTTCAGTGCTTCGAAGGAATTCTGCAGCTTTAATACCCATCTAAAGGCTTGTTTTAGACTTTTCAGTGTGTGTAAGGGTGATGCAATAATGGATAAGTTGGCAATGAATCTCCTCCAGTACTGTACTACACCTAGAAAACTACGGACATCTGTTACATTGGTAGGCTTAGGCCATTTTACAATCACTTCAACTTTGGAGGGGTCTACTTTTAATTGACCATTACCGACAATATGACCTAGGTAAACCAAAGAGGTTTTCCTGAACTCACACTATGAAAATTTTAAATACAAATCTTCACTCTTTAATAAATCAAGCACTTTCATTACATGGCATACATGTTCATCGCAAGTCCTACTAAAGACAAGAATATCATCTAACTACACAAGGAAAAATTAATCAATGAAAGGCCTAAAAATATCATTCATGACCCTCATGAATATGGCTGGAGCATTGCATAGTCCAAATGGCATCACCATCCATTCGAACAACCCCTATTTGGTCTTGAAGGCAGTTTTCCACACGTCCTGCTCTACAATTATAACCTGGTGATAACCACTACGCAAATCCAATTTGGTGAAATATATAGAATTCTTTAATTGATCTAATAAATCATCAATTCGAGGGAGAGGGTATTGATTTTTCACCATGATTATGTTTACTTCTCGATAATCCATGCACATCCTCCAAGTGCAATATTTCTTGGGTACTAACACAATCATTCAGTTGCAAGGAGAAGTACTTGGCTAGATGACCCCTTGGTTCAACAATTCATGTACCTACCTTTTGATCTCCTCCATTTCAATAGATGACACCCTGTACATACTAGTGTTTGGAAATGGAGGATCATGTTGCAAATGGATCTCATGTTGGATTTCTCGTTTCAGTGGAAATCCTCTAGGATCTTGGAACAACTCATCATAGTTAGAAATAAATTCACATAATTCCTGTTTATGAGCTAGATCAAATCCTCATAAAGCGTCAGATGTTTCTGCATATTTTTCTCTCACAACCATGAGAAAACACCCCTTGCTGGAGTTCACCAATCTATTCATCTTTCTTGCACTTACAAGACTGGCACTGACCTTGGTTTGATGAGCTCTTACAATAAACTCTACCCCATATTTTGTGATTTGGTATTTATTTTCATGTCAAAAGAAAACTCCTTTCTTGTCATAAATATAGGGAATCCCTAATACAATACCACAGATATCCAATGGTATGAAATCTAGTTCTACTTCATCCACCAGTTTAGAAGCAATTACAAATTTAACCTTACATTTCTTGGTTACATTTAGTTTTCCTTTGTCATGTATCCATCCAAGCGGATAAGGTTTCGGATGAGGTTTAACTTTTAAGCCTAACATTTTAACCATGGATTCTAAGATTAAATTTTCTTGAGGGCATGAATCAAATAGAGTTTCTACTTTTGTATGATTTATGACAACTCTAATATGAAACAACTCAATTCTCTTTCGTTCATTAGGAAAAGGCTCATCTGTTGAACTAGTGCTTTCATGCGATTCTGAATTATCATGAAGAGAATGAGTACCTTGTGTGCCTACTGCTGTGATCAATGCCTCATTGCCAAAGTCGGATCCAAGGTCCTGTTGCGTGGTTGCTACCACATTTTTCTTACCCTTTCCACCATATATCTTGTTTTCTTTTTTGGGTACAACTTCCAACAATGATCGCCGTCATGACCTTCCTTTTTGCAGCGAGTGCAATAAGGCTTTTCTCCTTCATCCTTCTTCGATGATGCCGTATTCTTTTCCTTTCCCTTTCCTTTCCCTTTGAATTTTCCATTCGAAGGTGTGAAAGGTGGTTTCTTTGAATGATCATCCTTATCATTTCTGCCCCTGTTTTCAAGATGAATGGCCTTTACACTGGCCAAGTCAATAGTAGTAGGTTCAAACATTAACAATGAATGTCTAATGTAACTATGTAATGACCCTATGTACTTAGTTACAACCTCAGGTGAATCTAATGAAATTCCCAAACTTAGTGCTTGTTTTCTAAATTCCTTGGTAAATATTTGCATGTTTTCTCCTTTGCCTTGCCTTAGGTACTGCCACTCCATTAAGGATTTTTTCTTATAACCCAAGGGATAGAATTGATCTTTAAGTGTAGCAATGAAATTTGACCATGAGGAAAGAAGGTTACCCAAATTACTGTTGCCTTGATGTTTCCTCTCCCTCCAGATGAGAGTGATGCTATTCAGTCGAAGAAAAGTCAACTTGGTCTTTTCCTCATCCTCCACAATCTGCTGAATCCCGCAGTAGAGTTCAAGCTGCCTAATCTAGTTTTTAAGTTTCTCTGCATTACTTTCTCTATTATACATGGGTAGATCAAATTTGACATCTAACTTGAAAGGTTTATTAGATGCATTTCCTGAATTCCTGTGATGATGGTGAGAAGAGGAGGAAAAAATTTCACTTACTGGAGGAGAAGGAGGTGGATCTCCTTGGCATCCCTAAACCTTGTCCTTCTAAAGCATTCTCCACTACTTTCTCTAGTTTCTCAAGTCTACAGAAAAAATTTTCAACTCGATCTACCATGGTGTAGAAGGTCTTGCGGAAGTTGAGCTCCCCCTCATTTCGAACATCGTCATCCATGTTTCTTCTTTGATGTGCACGTCCCGCTTCAGGATCAAAAGACTATAGTGTCCCTTCGCCTCTTCGTAGCATGTTTCTAGTTAGCATACAAGCATGTCATTCAAATCTAAAAACACCTTCTCTGATACCACTTGATCCAAAATCTTTTGCTTGAGATGTGTTAAAGAATTACACATAAAAATTGCAGCTTAAACAAGAAACTTTAAGGGCATAAACATAAGAATAGAGAAGCAATTAACATCATGCAAGAAGACACATCATTGATATCGAAGTTCGTTCAAGAGGGACTACATCTCCAGGCCCAGCTCAAATAGTGGGGAGGCACTCTTTCATTAAGTGTAAAAAAATGAAAGTACACGTATAAAATGAAAAATTACACCCTTATACCTCCATAGCTGAAAGTGCCCGAAAATTGGAGACCTATAATGAAGAAATGGATAACACTGTTGGATTTGTGGCATCGAGAGGTGTAGAATCCATATAATTTTTTCCTGAATCTGACAAAGTGAAAATCTGACCCCTTTGGAAATGGCTTAGATCATGGTTTTGGCCCCCTCCTGCATAGTGTTCATGGTTCCACCCTGTCTTGAAATTCATGCCCACTCCTGACCTGCCTAGGTGCACTTATGAAATCTAGGTTTATATAATTAAATGATGGGCGGACTCCCCAAGGAGTCCGATGGCTGAAGTGGTTAGGATCCGTAATTGGAGGGATGGGGTCAGGTGGTAAAACCCCGCCCCCTACTTTATAAGTCGGATTTTGTTTTTTTTTAAATAGTGACATGATTTTAAGACACTCGCCAGAGATATTTTAATGCAAGTGTGGGGGTCTGGCCCCACCCCGCCACTTCCTTTGGCCTCCGTTTGGTACGTGGCATGTATGGTTGGGTAGGCGGTGGGGTTCACCACCCCCACCACCCATATATAATATGGGTTTCCGTATATAATATATGGGTTGGGGCCGTGGGGTCACAACCGTTGGCCCCACCCATTAATACATAGTGCGGCTGTAATATGTGGGCGGGGTCCCATGGTGTCATGGCCACCAACCCCATTTTTAAATATGTTTCGTTATGTCAGATCCGATGGGGGTGGCAAGGGTCATGGCTCGCCACCCAAATTTAATATTTTTTTTTTTTTATAACCAAACATATTTTTTTAAATCCAAAAAATAGGTTGTAGGGGTCATTTTAACCGTTCCATAATTTTGCCCAAAATCTGCCCGGAGTTGGCCAGAATCCAGTGGTCGGGTTTCTGCAAAATTGTTGCCTCCTTAAGCTGCCACATCACCAAGTCAAACCTCAAACTTTGATTGCTCCTAACTCCTTCACACGGACTTGGAATTGAGTGTCGCTTACATTGTTGGAATCAGAAAGACGAGATCTTCAACATGACATTAAGTTTTCCACATTCCTGACACTTTGATTTTTGATCCTTTGTACTTAAGCCACTTGTACTTGGACCTGTTCAATCCACCTAGATCATTCACAACCAAATCCTCCAAAGATTTGATCCTGGTATATTTTACTAAAGAAGAAATCTTCTCCATTTTCAGCTGAGACTGAATGTTGGAAAGTGAAACCTGCAATTTAGGAACAGTCATAGTGGTGTTGGTTAGAGTGGAACATATCATTTCACCAGTTTGTTTATGCATCTCCTTTTGGTCAATGGGATGTACATCTTTAGTATCAAACTCAAAAGTTGCCTTCTTATAATCTGATGTTGATTTAGGCCATGTGATTTGATACTTTAGGAAGGCCATCTGCATCCTCCCTTTTTATGAGTCAAAAACTGAAAGGAGTCTACTCTGTGAGCTGGAAGTCTGCATCCAAAAATAAGTATCAGTGTTATTCTTAAGAATCTCATTCTTAAGTTTGATTTTTCTAAATCTGTCAAAAATTCTCTTTTCTTTTTCTCCTGGAACAACCTTTGTAGTCTGGACTGTGTCTTGTTGATCCTGGGATACTGATGATACTGTTGGAGATGCAACGAATTTTTTGCCTGCCTTAGAGGAAGATGGTGTTTCCTTGACTATCATAGCAAATTCTTGTTCTAGATTTTTCTATGAATCTGCTTAAGATTCAACTTTTTCCTCCTTATGTGCATGATTTTAAACTCCTTCCCTGCACTGTCTGTCACTGAAGGTGACTCTTCTTCTCTCTGTCTCTTGGTTGCTTTCTCCTGAGGAATAAGATTTTTTGAAGTGGAAGTAGAAACGAGTTGCTCTTCAGTTTCCTGCAAGGTATTTTCTGCCCAAGTCAACTGGTTCACATATATTTCAATTCCAGGCCTCTAGGTATGAGTATATGGAGTAATTTTTTTTTCCACTCTCAATTTAGAAATTATACCCAGAGGGTCATAGGACCATATGAAACTTAAGTTGAAATTCATTTCTTTGAGAAGCTTATCTGCTTCTTCTCCCATTGACCTGCTATTACATACAAAAGAACCAACCTGTGTCTTGATTCTAAATTGTGATTTCTTCTTGGTCGAAACAAATTTTATCTCATCTAAATTGAGCAGTTTCCTGATATATTCTAGTGAAAATATCCTCATGGGGACGTATTTTGGAAATTTGTATGGTGCCAACTCACACCCATACACTCTGATTTCAGTTTAATTCTGGTACAAGTACCAGTCTCCAGTATTTTCTTTCTCTGTTAGGTGTATTTTTTTTTTTTAATCTCCTCACCGATCCTTGGCTCTGCTGAACTATTTAACACACTCATTGCAGGGTGGATAATTTCTCAATGTATTGCTTGTAAGTGAATTCTTCCTTCTCCTTCATGACTAGGGAAGTCTAGAATATGACAAATTGTTGATTCCCTTCTTCATCTAACTTCTGCATGAAAATTTTGAATATTTCTACCTTATAGTAGATAAAAATGTAAAAAAAAATTGAAGTATACTTAAACACTCTCTCAATTGATAACTTCAGGAATTGTTCATGAATATTATCAGCCAGAAATTGACTGAAATTGAATATAATTGAAGGTTTATTATCTGTGGAAAATATTGACAGGAAACCTAGAATGGGTTCATCTACCCATTGATCAGAATAGTAGCCTAAAATGTAGGATATCACAAATATAATTTTTTTGGCTTGATCTGGGAAAATTGAGGAAGGATAAGGTGGATTCTTTCTTGATAATTGAGTGTTTTCAAGTAAGAAAAGGTCAGAAATCCAGGTTCTTTTAGAAAAATAAATATTTTGGTATAATTATGTCAAGGCTTCTATTGAGAAGGAGGTATTGGTTTCCACAGAAGGGGCCTGCATCATTTGATCTATGGTTTTGGCAGTAATGGTGGAGAAAATTTCACCAGTAGGGGCTATGATTTCTCTCTGGTTAGGGACATACTAGGCTTGGAATTTTCTTGTCACTTCAGGAGAATGGAAGGTTTGGGGGTAAGTGTAGTGGGGGAGATTAAACTCCTAGAGTCCAATTTCATCAGTCTTGTCCACAAATTTATCTTCAATCACGTAATAGAGTTCGAAGAGTTTGAACTCACATTGCATCTCAAAGATTTTATAATCTCGGTCAACCAATGGGATGTGGTATAAATCTAAAGGGGGATGAATGAGAGGATTTAAAGAATCCTCTTGGATTTTCTTCTTGGGAGACATATTATTAATGGTGAAATTGTACAATCAACGATGGGGAAAATGAAGGATTTACCGAGGATGTTCATAGGTTTGACGTTGATCAAAGAAGGAATTGGGACGCTAGGTGCTTGATTGGGTGCTTTACTAATAGAAGACAGTCACTGTGCACTGGAGAACATGAAAATAAGAGTGTATTTCAGAGAATTATGTAGCATAGAGGAAAAATGGGGACAAGTTCAGGGTTTAAAAATATTTTAGGAGTTTTCTGTTGCAGGGGCAGGTTCGTTGAGGTTTTCAAACGGTTACCTGGGAAAATTAAATGTAGCAACAGTAATTCCCAGGAAAAGTTTCAATTGGGTGACAGATACTACCACGTGGTAGGTAATGAGTGGAGTAAGGAGCGTGGGTAGGGATAACGAGAAAAGGATGAGGTTCAATGATTTTTGGAGGGGGTTAAGCACGATAAGTAGTTTGAGGCGGGGTGGGGGGTGGGGGTGTGAAACACGAAGGGTGCGCCACATTATGTGGGACCTGGCAGGGTAAAACGATATTTCGGACCCCCCGGAAGTATAAGCAGGATAGAGAGGGGCGGGGGGGCGAAAATGAACATGGGTCGTTGATTAAGTATGATTGATGATTGTGTGGATGATATATGTGTGCGATTTAATCACAGTCCGACAAATGGTTTTGTCGTGTAGCAAACTTTATAATACTGTTGAACTTTGGGCTTAAAACATTAAAGTATTTAAAAATTAACCTTTTCGAAATTTTCATAATGTTTTAAAACTTAGGCCAAAATTGCAATAGTGAGTCCTTTGAAATAAAATTATCCTCCTCTACCATTTTAACCTCAATTTTTCACCTAGTGCTAAAACTAATATTTTATTAATTTCTTCCTATGGGTGCATTTAGACTTGCAAACCCTCATTTCATTTCATCATGGAAAAGAAAAATCCTAATATATTCTATCCCCTTATTTCTCCATTGATTCAGCTTAAACAATTGAATCAATATCATTTTATATCTAACTAACATTATCCAAGATTAAATGGTTTCGCGAAGCTTATTCTCTAGTCAAATTAACAGAAATTTAAACTTGTTTAACCGTGATTAAACTATATCAGCAAACAAATGACAAAGGATTGTGGCATTTTAAACAAGTTGCATACAACCTTCAGTTTATTTAACAGAATGAAACTATATATCAAGTAGTGGCATTTAAATTTGCAACACTTTCAGTATTATTTCTTTGTTTTTCTTTTGTGGGGTTCTCATATTTTATTTTTTATTATTTTCATTGTTTTTCTTTTCTTTTTCTTTTTCTTTTTCTTTTGTCTCTTTATTCATTTTTTTTAAATACCCTATTTTCATTTTATTTTATATATTTTTTTTGGAAATCATTTGCAAATTGAAATATTATTTACAATATCAAATAACTGAGATAAAATATCCAATCACCTTGAGATCCTATAAATTATAGGACCCTAAGACAACATAGGGAAATGAATGTGAACTATAGAAAAAATTTGATGCAAAGCTTGATACAATATGAGTCCAAATAGATGTTTCTACAAATATTCTGAATTTGAAGTGAACATTCAAAACAATATTTTTGTGTCAAATTTCAAGCCAGTTTCCATCCATGTTGGGTCCAATGATTTCTAAAAAATTAGAATGAGGTCATGATTTTCAAGCATACACAATATATCCTTGGTCATATTTCAAATTATAAAAAATTCCATGTGATTTTTCTTGTTAGCTCGAATCGAATTCATAAGCTTTAGAAATCGGACACATGCATGTGTTACATTGTTCATTACCCGACATGAAACCTGGATAGATGAATTAATTTGATAAGGAGGACTATTAAGTAAAAAATTTCTAAGTTACATTCCACAAAGACTGATAATATTTGGTGGAAGCAATGCAAGTTTCAATAAGCTAGGAAGCACTCAAGTTTCAACAAGCTAGGAATTCCCTTAGCAGGAATGACACCTATATGGGAATCATTTCTAAGGTAAAGTGGTCAAGGATTCTTCTCAAATGAGCCAATTACATTTCATTTTTTTGTATGGATCAAGTCCATACAATTTCCTTAACTGGAATAAGCCTTATAGTGGTTAAGGCTTATTCTCAAATGGACAATTACATTTCAAAAAAAAATTATGGATAAAGTCCATACAATTCCCTTAACTGGAATGAGGCTTTTCCATCTGTTGGGATGTCATATGAACCCATGTGAAGCAAGATGAAATAAAAGTTCATTGAAAAAATAATGTTATTAACATAATTGGGTGTTTCAAACATGAACAAATACTTTTTTGGTCCTTGTCATCCTTTTACATACACCTCTCTTGGAATCTATAAGTGAAATTTGCATGAAAAATATGAAATAGAGTGATTTCAAATTTCACTTTCAATAATGGTGAGTTCGATAAATGAGTACATTTATAGAATACTAGATGAAGAGGTCTAGGAATAAATAAGTGATAATCCTAGCATTGATAATTTGTAGAGAATAGTAGTAAAATATGGTATATCACTAAAGTTTGGAACCTCTATAATGCTAATGAGTCCATATGGCTAGGGAAGAAGGGCTTCTACAAAGTAGAATATGGAACAAAAGAACTTCTACTAAGTAGAATATTGTTGCATTTCCCTGGTCACATTCCAATGAAAAGCTATATACTTATAAGTATGTGAGACATCATACCCTTCCTAAGAGAATGATAAGAAATCTACATTTTATGGGTGTCAAAACAAAAATTGAAAAATTTAGTAGGATGTTGCATGCAAATCTATAATATGAAAGACACACTTAACTTTATTCTCTCTCCTAATGTGAGATAGAAAAGTGTCCAACAAGTACCAATTCAGCCCTCCAAAATCTATCCACAAATTGGATTTCAAAAATCCATAATGAACTCGATCAAATTCTTGACTTAGATTTGTAATAGGGCCAAATTTAGGCCTTTTTTATTGTCCAAAAAATATCAGTCTTCACCACATAATAAACTTTAATTTCAACTTTGAATGAGTTCAGATATTATCACAGACAAGGCTTGAACTTCACCCTTAGAATGGGCTTGAAATCCATCACAAAAAAATCTTGGAATTTATCTTAGATAAGCTCACACTTCACAAATTCCATAGAGATGGTGTTCCACTAGAGGCTTCTTCAACTCTTGACCTAGTCACCATAGGGTTTCAAGGAAATCTATAAAATGAGAAGATCTAACAATTGTTGTGGGTGGAGAGAGCCAATATATTGCCTCAAATTCACATGAAAACTATTATTCTCAGTCAAACACCTCAACCTCTATGATGGCACCCTTTATAGGATACCCATGATCTAGTCTACATCCTCTAGTGTAAGTGTCATATTTCCCAACGGGAACACAAATGTGTGTTTACTAAGATTCCAATATGACATTACCTATAGTATCTACATATGATATGTATAGATAGTTTGTACTTGGATGTCCCTCTCCTACATGTATTTTGTCTCATCCGTCATAGTGTGATCCTAATCAATTTTCTCCCTAAGCTCCATATACTCTCTATATCGAGCCACTATCTAAGATGGAATTACCTCTCTACTTGGTTTCTTTGAGATTAGTGGAAAAATACGTAGCGTCTCTTTGACCTCTCTTGTGCTCTCTATTGTATCCTTTACTAGCTTGTCTTCCTATCTACCAACCTCATCATCACCTCTCAAACTATCAATTGTAGGTATATCCCTTTCCATTAGCATGTCCCATACCCAATCCAAAGAGACTAATATCAACATACTTTCCAACTCACCCCTAGTAAACACTTATGCTCGACATGACTTCTATTTTCCATACCAGTCACCCTACCTTCTTTACCTTCATCTCAACCATAGGCATCAAAATTCAACCTAGAGATACACTTGTCTTTTCTAGTGGTACATATGTATCTATATTTGGAAAATATGGGTTTTAAAATGTCTATGTATCCCCAGAGATATGTTTTAAGACTGAAATAGAAAGGGAATAAATTACCAATATGTCATATGTTGAAGTTGTAGGGTTTCTTATGTAGGCCTGAAATTACACATTTAATGGGAGTTGTTAATCTATTTATCTTTAGTCCAAGGAAGGAGAATTGAGTCACTATGAAAATAAATTTTCAGTATTTGAAGGATATCAAGGACTCTGTTTTATGTCAGAATAAAAATAAAAATGAATAATTCTATTTATGATATTTTATAGATCTTGATTAGGCTAGAGATGTAGACAGTGGAAAGTCTATAGTGTATTTTGTTTTTTTTGGTAAAGCCATCAACTAGATGGCTGAGAAGTAGTTTATTGTTTATTTTTCAAGTGCAAAGGATGAAGAGATTGCTACTACAGGGGTTACCAACAAAGTTTTAAAGAATATTATGTGGAGATTTTTGTTACAGTCAAAGTGCCATTACATTTAGTAGATCATCGACATATCATACAAGGACTAAACATAATATAGTTTAGTTTCCTTTTCTCACAAACATGATTGAGCTTGGTTTGGTGTAGCTGGTAAAGTGTGAGACTAAATAAAATGTAATAGATTCTTTCATAAAGGTTGTTGAAGCTATGAAATTCCATTTTTGTTGCTAGAACATCAAATTACATGAATGTGACAAAATATAATATGTATATGTTGGAATCATTTTATTTCCACATAATTTTATAACTTACTAATTTTTTTTCATTTTCATAGTTTCTTATTAGCGTAAAATCTAGTTGAGTATTGATGTCATAAGCTAGTTCACTATCAATGTTGAAGCTAGTTGATTGTTTTTGTTGAAGCTGGCTAATTTTCGGTGTAAGAAGCTAGTTTCTCATTAGGATAAGAAGCTAGCTCACTGAGAGTGTCAAAGCTAACTAGAAAACTATAGATGTTAGAATCCAGATCCCAAAAATGAGAAATTATTATTTTTAGCTATTTTTGCTATGGATTGATTTTAATGGTAGTGCTAGGATTTGACTTGATTTTGGAACCTTACCTATGACCTTCACATGATGCCCATGAAGGTTATATACTTGAACCCATATTTAGACCAATGAAAATGTATATTATATTTGCACCCATCTTTAGACCAATGAAAATGCATATTATTATTGGGACCCTCGTTGGATACAACAAATATTCTTGCGGCCTATAACAACTCATTCTTACACAAATTTGTGGTGCTTGAAAACTCAACATTGACCAAATCCACAATGAATCCCGCCACTAATACATAAAGAGGGGTTTTAAGACATTAATTTGAGACGAAATGGATTTTTTTTTCTAAATTTATCGCTTTTCTATTCTTATTTATTATAATTAGGATGATAGGCCTCTCTTTTGAATCAGTGCGCCTCACGTTTTCATCAACCATTTTTCGTATGACCGTATTATCTGTCCAACTACAGTTACACAAATTTTAATATGTTCACTATGCATTTTCATCTACACTTTTCTTACCATGTCGACAATTGTTGAGTGAATTAAAGTGACACCTATCTCGTGTCCCTTTTCTCCTAAATTGACTTGTAGCATTCCATTTATGACCAGAATGGTGGCCCATGAGCATGACGGCCAAGGAATTCATTAGTTTGTTCTTTTTGTGCTTCAATGCAAATGATTAGTTTGTTACTTGCAGCCCCAATGTTACAAAAAGGCTACAATTTGGCCTTCTTAAAGCCACTGAATGCCAGAAATCGCTACTAGAAATATCTTTGATAGTAACCCCTTGAGTAAAAATTCACCCAATTCCCTTCCAGCTTTTAATTGCACTCACAAAAGACCCTTTGAGTACAAATTTCCCCACTTCCTTTCCTACTTGAACTTGCACTCGCAAAGGACCGATTTTCTGAAGCAACAAGTTCTCTTCACAATAGTAACAACAAAAGGGTGCACCCATTTCACATGCTTTTCCCTTACACTACAATGGTTCTGAAATAGAAAATTCGCATGGCCTCAATAAATAATACTTGACTTTTGAAGCTTCAAGAGGAAAAAAGAAGATGAGGGCGATGAGGATAAATGTGTAGATTGTGAAATGACGTTGATAATTGTCAGCTTTTTTAGTTGAAGGAATTTCATTATCATCAAGAGGGATGTTGGTCGAACAACCATCAAAATCAACAATACAACAATTACCCTTAACATAACACTTAAATTCTAGTTTTATTCCTAGCTTCGAGTTTCTTCGAGCTAATTGATTTAAACCACTTGTTCCCTTTGGTGTCATCATCCCCACTTGATCCACTGCCTAGCCGCTTGCTTAGATCCTTCTGCAGTAGTTGCACATCACATGACTGCAATAAACTTAGACACCATGTCAACTAATATATTCCATACATAGCAATAATATTAATGCAGGATTTGAAGAACCAAAGCTAAGAAACGTATGCCTTCCAGCAATGAATGGCATTCACTACTAAAAAAATTGTGGCAATTCAACTTTAACCTTTGCTGATTTTATTTTGTATTTTCAGGCAGTTGTTACCAACTTCCCAGTGAAGGGAGGCTGAAAAATACACAAAATTTGATGCTCAGATGTGAATTAACCAATTCATTGAAGCTTGAAATTGTGCATAGGTATAATTGCTCACCTTTCCAGTGAGAATCTCATATAGAAGAATTACAACACTCCAATCTACAACTTTTTCATAGACTTTAGCTAGAATAATTTGAAGTGCCATATATTCTATAGTCTCACACATATTATTGGATCGAAGTGGCTCATCTACTTCCTTTTCTAGCCCAAAATCATTCAACTTAAGCTAAAATGTTTCCCAATGGAGATTAGCAATTATGGTATTTTGAAATTTGAATAAGAATATTCAACAAGAATATTCCAAGACTTTGAATTAACAAAGATTTAACAGAAGGAAGTTCAACAAATAACTTTAGGTATCTTTTACGCTATATAAATGTTATGGATCACTTTTGCCATTGGATAGGTATAATTGCTCACCTAGTGAGAATCTCATATAGAATAATTTCAACACTCCAATCTACAACTTTCTCATAGACTTTAGCTCGAATAATTTGAAGTGCCATATATTCTATAGTCTCACACATATTATTGGATCGAAGTGGCTCATCTATTTCCTTTTCTAGCCCAAAATCATTCAACTTAAGCTAAAATGTTTCCCAATGGAGATTAGCAATTATGGTATTTTGAAATTTGAATAAGAATATTCAACAAGAATATTCAAAGACTTTGAATTAACAAAGATTTAACAGAAGGAAGTTCCACAAATAACTTTAGGTATCTTTTACGCTATATAAATGTTATGGATCACTTTTTCCATTGTCATAGTTTCATTTTATTTTTTCCCTTTTATTCCACTAATATTGATCAGAACCTGCGGCGACACTCATCATGGATACAACTGGATTACTTTCCATGACATTCACAAAATTTTGTTTGTTTTTCAAACGTATTTGACAGTAAAGAAATTTCTAAACGTCAAAAGTGACCACGAAAACATATAGAATCAATAATTGTACATAATTTAAATTCTTAATTTACAATGGTGGCTTCGCAGGTAGGCCCAATGTTGAATGGTATATTCAAAGTTATATGCCCAATTTACAATGATGTTGTATACTTTTGTTAATATTTTTGTTTAATAAATATTTCACTATCTTAAATATTAAGAATTTGCAAGGTCAAATTTCATTTCCTTATTATGGATATTTTTCTTCTTTGCAAGAGTTGAATATCGAGAAATGAAAACGTATTTATTTATTATGATTTCACAAGTAAATTTATTTTTTTTACCATAAAACATAATCATAAATGTAAAGGGAATTCCAAAGAAATGATGGAAAACATGTCTATTTCATTGTCTATATTTTAATATAAAGTTAAATTTATATCAAATATACATCGTTTATTTGAAGTGTGATCATCACCAAAACAATTTTAACATTTCATTTAATAAAATTATTCGAAAATTATTTTAATATTTCTACTCGTAAAATTTTTGTTCACAATGGCATGAATGACATACTACCATAAGTGAGTATCTTTTCAAATCATTTCATAAAATCATTTTTCCAGTTTTTGCATACTACAATATTTCATTTTGTAAATAATTTTGAAGAAGTTATTTTCCGAACTCAATTTGATAATTACATAAATAAGCTCAAGTTAAAAGTATTAAATATATTAAATTAATATTGAAAATCAATTTACAAGGGTCGCTGAAGAGATCTACCTTATTTCCAACAAGGACAATTATAAAAACTCTGACACTTTCTGCTCCTATTTTTTACAACCACATTTTTTATGTTCATGAAGAATTTGCAATCTGCACACTATTAATGAAATTAAAAACAAGAAAGTGAATAATTTTTTCCCTTTCAATCAAGAAAATGGGTCAGAGCTTTGACAAAGGAGTTAGAGCAAGCAACAAATGTCATTGTGTTTGTGTTGGTCACTAGGAAAATACCACTCTCTATGAGTGAGGACATTGATGGTAATCTGGTTGAATGGGTGAATATCGATCTCCATGATCTGTAAGTGTTAGGAAAAATGTTGAGAGAGGGGGGCGGGGTGGTGAATCAATATTTAAAATACCTACTTCAAATTTATTTTCTTATTCTAATTTATATACACAAAATTTATTCAGTAAACCAGCGTATGTATGCTACTGTGATGAAAAAAACCTGCATATATCCAGTGAACTTAACTTTACATATAATTCGTCATATGTTCTTCTTTAACCAATGTGCCATTACTTCAGTAAACATGTATGAAGCAGAAACTATGAGCAGCAAGGAGAAAATATATCGCCAACACATAAGAAACACATTAACACACATGAACACCAAAATTTTTAGGTGGAAACCCAATGTGGGAGAAAACCACTGTTGTTGTTGTCTCTGTGTTCTTTTATTAAAGAAAAGTAATATTCTTAAAATATTGTATTGGCACAGAATTTAACCAGTACGTAGGCTCCCACCTACAGAAGGCTAAAACCTTCTCTCATTTTCCATCTCCTATTGGAAAGGAGCTACAACCCCCTTTCTGAAGACTGCTATCCTAAGCTCTTAGTGTATCACTTTTTAGAATGTTTCAAACTAGATCCATTCCCAAAAACTCTAAAATGAACTACTCAAATACAAAATCATTTAATCTTCTAATGTAACCAAAGAAACCAGACCAAATCATATCATTACACATCACACCAATGCAGAGTCACTCATCAATATGTCAAAACATTGTTGCCCAACACAGAAAGCAACTACTGCCACTACAAACCATGTTTAAAAAGGCATCAGATTATATATGCTACTATTCATACTCATACTTGTGTTTTTACATGTTTCTCCTGAAGAATGCCCACGTACATATCTCATAATATTAACAGTTGAATATGAATCATTATACCACTGAATCAATCACCCAAATGGATACTGACGCCAACCTAAATCACTGAGCCAAATACAAATTATCACATAGCAACATTGTCACAAGTCTATATTTTACTTCATAATCAATTAATCCCAAACATTATTGTCAAACAAAGATTATTATAAGAGATACTTAATCGACAAACAACAACAAACAAAATAGAATAGATCAACCATTATCATCATCTCATACTACAAAACCTTAACAGATGTATGTGACCCTTATGAGGCATTTCCTTGTACATACACGTTTTTCATACTTGACACCCATGTACATATTTTTCCATACTACAGAATATATACGCGACTAGGTGGAAGAAGATCCACGTATATACACAATCTCTCAGTGGAAACTAGTGTACCTATATGAAATCACTGAGTCGTGCTTTTGATACAATGACAGAATATAATGTGCAACCCTTACAATCTCATACTCACGTCAAAATATCATTAATACCACATATATATCATAATTAGATATTTTCAGCAAGAAAACCAAACAAGTACATATGATACCACACTTCAAATATTTTGGATGTGTCTTTTCCTTGCTCTTTGGTGCACACCTATTTCAGATCAAATCATTCATAGAAAACGCAAAACTTGCACACCTAGCACTTTTATTTCCATCTCCTTATATAGCTTAGGAATTAGCAAATACCTTAGGCTAATCCCTTAGCAATGACGATGGTATTCTTTGACAGGATCAAATATTTGTTTCCACCCTCATTACTATGGGCCAATACCATGGTAAAGACCCCTGGTATTGAGAAAACCTTGGTGCGGAAATGATATGCTACTTTTCTTCACCATACCCACGTATGTACATGACCTTTGTTCACAGGTCCTGCGTGTACTTTCCTAGACATCATCTTTATCATTTCACTATCTGTGAATTGATATTTCTTTGTCCAATATCTTTGTCACATTTGTACTGACCTGAATACTCATCCTGCTACTATCATGTTGACATCTTTATCAAGTAGGTTGTGATCAAAGACAACACAATTTTCATAATGCCAACAAAAAGTTCATCTGGGCCAAGTACCTCTAGCAAAAACAACCCATAAAATTTCTTCATTTGGTCCACATTTGTACAAATGAATCACCAAGCCACCAAGCCACAAACCCATCAGAAAACATGTTCTAACCATACTTTAGTTCATTTTGGATGCATAGTTTTTCTCCATACAACATATTTTTTAACCATTCCATCCCCATTTTGTAGTGTATGTGGTAGATCTTCACTCCCTCTTTACTTGGTTATAACAATTTTCAAATTTTTGTAGGCAAACAAAGAGAATATTTTTATTTTACTTTGAGTTGCATGAAAACACTAAAACCAGTGGCTTGATAATAAACAAGTAATTATTTTTAATAATTTCATTCTAATACGTTTTTTAATTACTAAATGATTGGTTCACAATGTAACTTTCAAAATTAGTTAATATTTTTAATTTATTTTATAAAATTGAAATTTAAAATTAAATAAAAGATAAATTTTCTCCCCGAAATCACTTTTTAGCTATTAATGATGATTTGATAATAGTTTTAGTTTTTAATATTGGAAACATGTGAAGAGGCTTCTTTTTATTAAGAATTTAAAAATGGAAAATTTTAAAAAGATGTAATGTTGGAGCATTTGAAAATGTGATTTGGTATTGTAATAAAGAAAAATTTTGTAAGATGCATTAAGATTACAGAGAAAAAAGAGAAATATTGATTTAGTTTACACATTTTTTTTTCAATTTTATTTCTTAAGGAATAGTTTCTAAATGATAATGAACATTTTTTTAAAAGTTTGAGAATTTTTATTTATATATAAATACCTATTTTTAATATGTTCTAAAATTATTTAAAAATAAGTTTGTATCAAATTCATCACTATTTGTCCAAATTTTAATATTTTATTTAATAAATTATTCATAGATTTTTTAATGTTTTTACTCCATTAAACGCGTGTTCACAATGGCATAAAATCATTTTGCAAGTTTTTGTCACTATAATATTTCATTATTTTGTAATTAATGTTTCAAATAGCATTATATCAACATCTCTTTGGGCAAATGCTAGTTAAAATTTATATATTTTCATTTGTCTCTATAGCGACATAAGCTTTTCATTTTCCTAGGTGATGAAATGTAGTTTGTCGGTTTATTGTCTTTTGTCTCTATGAGAACATAACACTTTTCATTTTTCTTGGTAATGAAATGTAGTTTTCTACCAGGGAATTTCCCATTCACAGTTTCGTTAGAGTGATGCCAATGGGTGCATCTCTGGGCATTTCCCATTCCAGGAAAGTTTCCTCGAGTGCTATCAATGGGTCCACAATCGGGGCAATTCCATACCATAGTGTCTTTTAGTGCTATCAATGGGTGTGCGGTCAGGCATTTCCCATTTCACAATTTCTGCATTCCCACTAGTTATGCTCATTCTTCTCCAATACGAATGGGACATCTTCTCGAAGGACCGAAATTTTATCTAGGTTTTCCTTAAATAAATCATGGTTTTTCCACAAATTCATATAAGGACACAAAATTTCAAGTAATATTTCATTCAACAATATACATTTAGCACAATAGTGTAACAAAAGTAATATTTCCAAATTCAATAGTTCCCTAGATAGATGAGCAATGATAATTTCCTCTTCTCTATACAAAGTTTCCTTCACAAAATATTCAAACCCCTTTTACTGCTCATGAAATGTCCCCGATATCTAGATCTGGTGACAGACTTTGATTAGAACCCTTTTTAGCCTTAGTAAATTAAATTTCGAATTATGTATAGGAGCCTCAGCTTATCTCATGACTTCAGAACTGCAAGTGTATAAACCCTTAGAGATATTTTGTCTCACCTGGAATGATATAAATGGTTCTGGGTACTCCAAAGCTGCTGCAGGTAAGCATAATCATCTGATAGTCTTGGAGTAGATAGGGTGGGTTACAACCACTTCAAATAGAGATTCGTCATGCTTACAGAAGGTTTCGTTATGGTTCTTTTTCAAGCTTGTTGATCTAAGAATGTCCTGTCAAACTTTAGAAATAAGTTCATTACACACATAAGGCCTTGTGATTCCATTGGAATTACATCAAGCTCTCATCACGAACCTAAGTCTAGCATCACAAACCTAAGGAAAGAAACAAACTAGTTTCCCTACCTGCATGGACCCATAGGCTAGCATCTGTGGAACAAAGTATTTCCATACATTTTGATGTGTGGAAGGTGGATCTTTTACATTCACATTAGCATTGAAAATTGACCACATTTCAACAATATATCTCCCACCTATAGGTAAATCAAGTATGTGATATGAATAGCTAGGTTGGGTTGTTGGGTTTTCTAGCAAGTACATGCCATGCCATTAATTGGCAACGTATCTCCAAGAGTGAGTTTTTGTTTTTTTATGTGTGGGAGTATGAAGATTGGGACAATGTTAGAAATAGACTTTGGAATAGTTACTACTCACACTACTATAGGGAAGGGGCTTTTAAAATGTTTTTTAAGAAAACAAATATTTTGTTTTAAACATTTAATCTAACGTAAGATTTTATACCCGCTCTTTAAGAGAATGAAAACATAATGATATAAAGATACACTCTACTACATATCACTAGAGACGCAGAATTAAATATTGATTGTTAACATGAACTCTACACAATTCAATATTAATTTAAATAATTTTCAGAGCAATATTGAGTTTCTATGAACTCGCTTTTTCTATATCCATACTTTCAAATTTCTGAATATATGTACATAAATATGAATATATGTATTCTTCTACGAATCCATTACAGTTATATCTAGAGCATGTTAACAATTAAACACCATCAAATACTTAAGTTACAATTCCTCTTCGTGTCTTGTAGAAATCTTATCAGCCAACACCCTCATGACATAGGGGGCATATTTCAACAAGGCACCGCCACAACACTCTGACAATTGTTGCCAACATTAATCCACTACAAAATTATAAACCACTTTGAAGAATGTTTTCTACATCAATGTTCTGCAACTTGTTGGCTCTTGGTTTTTTCCCTAAACCACAACTCATTGTCTCTTGCTTCATTCCCTGCCCACTCTGAAGAACTTTGAAATATTCTCTCGACGTCAATGCATCTAATTAACATGTGTACTTTGAGAGACGCACTCGGGGATGAGGAAAATCTGACATCTAGGGAAAAAATGTTTCTTTATAAAGTTGTTCATTAATTTTAAGGCAACAATATGTTATGGGAGTTCGCTTAAACAAGTTTTAAAGTGTTCACATCATGCCTCTCCGTTAGACAACAATCAACAATTAGTTATAGAATATATATTCAAAAGGAAATATTACTTTGTAATATTGGCTTGGAAAGTATCATGGCGCTGTAGTTGTGGAATATAATAGTCTGTTTGTTGTAATTATTCTCTGATAGGTATCTGTTGCGTGACATCCTTTCACCTAGAGTGCTCTTGTATTCACATGTGTCTCCCAGATTGGGTAATAACACACTATGTTATTAGAATTGGCACGGTAAGCTACAATTTTTGCATAAAATGATAAACAAAAATAAATGATCTAGAAAGTTGTTTCTTGAGCTTTTCTCACTTAGTGGTTGTATTTGAAAAAAATAGTGATAATTTATTAAAAAAAAAAAAAATGAAGAAAAAGAAAATACAAGGTTATGATGTGAATGTAATTTGATTAAATCATTGACAAATTACTACTTGATATTGACTTGCATCCCACCCTTACATTATTTCTATAAGTATATTTGTAATAAATAGGTCACACCATCTGGCATGCACCCCCCTCATCTATTATCTTACAGGGTTTGATTGCTTGGCAACATAGATATGGATATAACTTATCTTTTGTTTCTAAAGTTTATTTTCCTCGCTGCAAAATGTTGTCTATTATAGAGTAAAAACTTGAAAGAAAAAATAGCTTTCTCTTTTATAAGGAGGCTGCTAAATAATTTCCATGCAATACAGTTACGATATGTGCAAAAATGATCCAAGTGGATATTGGTGGCCACCCGCCTATTCCACCTAGTAAATTTCATCAATTTTATTATTTACTATTTTTAGCAGTTTTTTGGGTCCTAGATTTCTCGATCCGTTTTGAGGACCTAAATGGCGTAGTCCTCTGACAGATTTTTCCATTGAGGTATCATACGTGCCAAAAAAATATACTGTGACCAATTTATGACCCAAGGAAGTTGGCTGCCCAACTAACCCCAATAGGGCCCATAAACTCTTGGTGTTACATCTCCTCGGGTTAGGGTTTTGGTTGTTTAGGGTTTTCTCTTATTTTTCAATAATAAAAAGGCCCTTGAGCCTCATTGTAACATAATCCATAGGCATGTAGTTGCCACATCTCTTCCCAGAGATTAGCTACCATCGCCCTAGCTACTTTATTTCCATTCTGTCTGTAAGCATATTTCAGTCATTTAATATTAATGAAATGAAGTTTTATTTATGCTACATCTCTATGTTTATTTTTATTTCTGTATTTTATTTCGTTTATGCATAAATTCAGATTCTGGTTACGGCTCCATAAGGGTTTGAAACATATTTCAATTTCAATATTTTGCAGTAATCTTCAGTAAATTTAATGTAAGTGCCACAGTCTCTAAATATCATATTAGAGAGTGAAAAATATCTCATTTGAAATCATTTTTTATTATCTCAAATGGG
The DNA here is from genome assembly GCA_034641835.2 of Pinus albicaulis. NCBI lineage: Eukaryota > Viridiplantae > Streptophyta > Pinopsida > Pinales > Pinaceae > Pinus > Pinus albicaulis. The sequence goes on from CM076575.1 coordinate 1,397,843,270, forward strand.
ATTTTACAGAATTTGATTTTGTTTCTCGGTTTGAGAGATATGAGCAATTGATGTTACAACTGGATGGAACATTGTGCAGGCATGCATCCTGTGAGTTTGTGGAATCATTTTCTCACCCCAAAGGTCATCAAATTTCAAGTGTCTTATATCACTGGAAGGGTCTATTCAATACCTCAAATGGGTATTTGACGGAATTTGATATCATCACCTATAGCAGAAGTTATCATCAAAGTTGCAGTAAGAGGTCCATTTCAACCAATATCCAGATCAGTTGTATCAGAGTGGTCTCATTTTTATCAATCTTTATTTGTATGTCCCCATCGAGTTCAGGATATAAGGAGTTAGGGATTGATCTAGTTAAACCTTTGCAAGGTCAGCCTCGCTATCCCCGATGGCCTCCCATGGCGAAAGAAAAGAAAGACGAGAGAGCAGGAGATCCTATCAAAATATTGCTTGAGGAGGCCATTGAGAAACAAAGGAATGCGATGATGAATAAATTTTCCCAGATCCTTCAACGACAACCCATCGGCGATGCAGCTGCATCCAGAAGCCACTCTGGAGGTGCCACACCTTTCAAGGTACAAGTCAACTTTGACATTCCTGTATTTGAAGGCCAAATAGATGTAGACGTTGTAGATAGATGGTTGAATTTGATGGAAGGGTATTTTTTGATCCATGATTTCTCTAACCGAGAAAATATTAGTACTGCACTCCTCAAAGTTGCCCCCCATATCAAAGACTAGTGGGAAACCTACTATGAGAAAAAGGACAAGAGGGAACCCTCTTTGTTCTCGACCGCGCCCACTTGGAATTTTTTCTAAGACAACATCAAGTAACAATATTACCTCGTGGGGAGCTATGAGGAAAAGTACATCCAATGGACCACATGTTTGCATTATGATTTTTATGTTGTCCTTGATGGCAACTCTCTTACAACAAGATGAAGTATATGGCTCTTGGAGGAGCACTGTGGTTGCGCAGAAGGTCTAGAAGAAGATGGTTTGGTTGAGAAGAAGGAGCAGAAGATGGTTAATATTCATATTTAAGGATATATATGTGAGTTGTTACAGGAAAACTCACGTATACACGCGGATCAGAACGAGCAAAGTAACGTATTCCTTTTGCACTCTAAAAATTATGATACCAAGGGTCATTACCAGGGTTTTAGCCCACAATATTGAGCATTGTGTCATCTATTTGATTTCGTCCAAGGATACCATCGGCATTGGTGTAGTTTTAGCTCATGGTATTGAGAAAGGTTCAAGGTATATAAGGAGAAGAAGATCATAGTGCAAGGTGTGCAAGTGTATGGGTTTTGATTAAATACTTCACTTTGAAGTATATCTGCATGGAATGGGTTATAGTTTATTGATCTGAAATAATGATGCACCTATCAATACTATGATGGATCAAGATCTCTAGAACTAAAATGACTATGTATTTTCTTGATCTATTTGTGAGATCTGTAATCTGGCGTATGCTTTGCTAAAGTGAAGGGTATGATCTGAGTAAGTCTGTTGATCTGAAACTTTATGCAGTCCTGAATATTTATAGATCTAAATGTTGGTTTGTTACGGTAAAAGCGTGTATACACGCGGGTTAGTTTCAGCAAAAGTGTGTATGGAAGTTATGGTTTTCTGAAGCTTGCTGAAGAGGTTGTCTGATTATTTATTATATATGTATGTTGTATATTAATGAAGTCTTCATGTAAATCTGGGTTGTGTGAATATTGTATATGCTGCAAGTTGATTATGTGATCAATAACCAAGTGATCAAATATGATGGATGATGCTTACTGAATAAGGGTTCTGTAAATCTGAAAAAGTATGAATGAATGCCTCAGATCTGTATTGAGTTTGATCCGAGTCTTAAAATTCAATATACATAGATCTATACACAGGTTGGTGTGCAGGAAAGTGTGTATACATGCAGGTTACAGTGAAGAGAAGTAGCATATGTATTTTGTGTTATGAATGATCAAGGCTGGAATTGATTATGCATGTTAGTTCAGAAGTCTGGGTTTATTACTCTGTTCTAGTTATAGTGATCTCACTGTTTTGTTTAAAGTTTGGGTTATGGCTATTGGTGTTGATCTACAAGTTGAGTTGTGTTGAAGCTATTGCATCCAGTGTGAAAATTTATGAAACGTGGTCTGCAGCGGGTCTGAGGGTTGAAGCCTTTAGTGTGGAAGTAAAAGCTTCTTGCCAGTAGAAGCTGGTGTTCTGTTCAGGGGGTTGTAGCTCCCTTCCAGTAGTGGCTGGTAAACGAGATCAGGGGGTTGGAGCTCCCTTCCCGTAGAAGCTGCAAAACGAGAGAAGTTCGTATCCTTCAGCAGGTGGATGCGTGTGTACTTCCTGCGTACTGATATGAGTCTTCATCAGTACAACATTATAAGCAGTTTCTATATAATAAATATTGAATACAGAGACGACAACAATGGTGGCTTTATCCCAACTTAGGTTTCCACCTTAAAGCCTTGTGTTCATGTGTGATGTTCTTGTGTGATGATTTATTATGTTATTACTGCACATGTTTACTTCTTAACTGTCTGGTGCATAATTGATGATCTGGGCTAAGTAATGTCTCTGAATGCTTATCTAAACAATAAATTTATTTGAGTATACACAAGTTCTAGAGATTATACAAGATGTATGTATATTACCGAACTCCTCTGATCTGAAAAATTAACTTATGCTAAATACATAATCCTTCCACTTAATTCTTTGCGGAAATTAAATTGCCAATTGAAAAACACATATGAAGAAAAATCAATCGCACATAAACACAGTTGTTTAACGAGAAAGCTTAAAGCTAAAAACCCCAACTATCATATATTATCTATATCAATGGATCATGTAATAATCTCATACAAAGCTTAGTACATCAAGCTCTCAGTACAATCAACAATCATTACACACTGCCATGGAGAAATTTGCATATCTACGCACCAATTTCTTGCCTCCTGACAGCCTGCCTCCACTACGCAATCCCTGCTGAAGAAGACCCTTGAATGAATTCGAATTGGCCTTGCCTTGACTGCGCAATCCTCATTGGAATCTCCAATGTGTGTCAGATGCATTGAATGCATCACTATAGTCACAACAGATAGTCCATCTCACCCTTTCACCTATCTCTGCACTAGGTCTCCACTGGAACTAGCATGCAAGTATTTAACTGTTCTATTTTTTTAGTTGCAAGTGAGTCTCTAGTTGTGAATTAATTAAATAATTAATTCACTAAACTCTCACTAGTGTATCTTTAGTTAGAACTAGATACAACTAGCACAACTAAGTTTAACTCACTTAACTGAGTTAAACTAAATAATAACTCCCATAACTACTCTTCCAACTCTGTCACAACTCTGCCACTTCAGTTCTAATTGAGTCCTTCATGCATACGTCACCAACCACCCTAGAAATTGCATAATTCCTTCATCCCACTGATTTTCCAAATATTTTCACTGAAATAAAGTGCTCCAAGAGAATAAGTTGATATTTATTGTCGGATTATTATTAAGGGCTAATAATAATCGACATGCATCTATTTTTAGATTATCAATCTATAAATAGACTTCGCCCAATCTTCTAAAAATAGAATTTCATCTATTTTTCCAACTTGATCAACCATATACAAATAGCATCCTACAACTTATAGAATATGCTCACCATGTCTAAAAATAGACATACACCTAAACTTGCAGGCCCCACTTAGTGAATGTGCTTAATTTTCACTAAGCTCATCATCTTTTTGAATCTCAACACTCCCTCTCAACAAGATAGGGTTTATCGTTCACCCCGATCCTGCCTCTATGGTATTTTAATTTTCTCCTGGTGAAAGCCTTCATCAGAATATCTGCATCTTGATCTTCTGTAGGAATGTACTAAAGCAACATGATCTTCCGCTGCACACAATCGCTGATATGATGATACCGGATATCTATATGCTTAGATCTATCATGAAACAAAAGATTAATCGAGAGTTTAATGAAACTCTTATTATCACAATGTATCACTGTAGGATCTAAATGAGAACTGAACAAACCGACTAGGATCTTCCTCATCCGGATAGCCTCACACGCAACTTGACTTGTTGCCATGTATTTTGATTCCGCTGAACTGAGTGCCACGGATCTTTGTTTCCTGTTGTACCAAGAAACTGTTGTAGATCCAATACTGAAAACCCCTCCTGATGTGCTCTTTCTTTCCATTGGACTGCCTAACCAATCTGCTTCCGTGAGGCCATGAAAATTCACGCCATCCATTTTTCTGTACCATAATCCATACTCAGATGTGCCCCTGAGATATCTCAGGACATGCTTTCCTGCCTTTCAAAAGATCTTGGTAGGCTTAACCATCGCTTGACTAAGCTGGTTCACCGCATATCATATTTCTGGTCTTGTATTAACTAAATACATGAGCAAACCCACCAACTATCGATAGACAGTAGCATCCACTACCTCTACTGATGTAGCATCCTCTTTCCTCAAATTTCCTCGAAGAGGAGTATCCACGGGCTTGCAGTCCTGCATGTGAAACATACCAAGTATCTCCCGAGCATACTTTCCTTGAGACACAAACAATTCCCCTTCTCGCTGCCATATTTCCAATCCAAGGAAATAATGAAGGAAGCCCAAATCCTTCATCTCAAAATCCATTGCAAGATCTTACTTGCATGAGTGTATCAACTGCTCATCACCCATTAGTATTAAATCATCATCATAAAGAACAATGATTAAAAGCTTACCCTCCACCACAATTTTGTATAGGTTTTCATCCGCCTCACTCTTGGTGAAGCCAAGTTCAGTGAAATAGTTGTCGATCTGTGTGTACCAAGCATGGGGTGCTTGCTTCAGCCCATACAATTCTCTTTTAAGTCTGCACACATATGACTCGTTGCTGAAGATCTCAAATCCTTCAGGCTGCTCAATGTACACTTCTTCCTCAATGATACCATTAAGGAACACAATCTTCACATCCATCTGATGAATGTGCCAACCCATCTGTGCTGAGAGAGCAAGGATTGTCCTTATGGAAGAATATATTGCGACAAGTGCAAAGGTTTCTTCATAATCAATTCCCTCGATCTATGAGAAGCCCCGGGAAAAAAATATTTCCTTATACTTCTCGACTCTCCCATCAACAGCTTTCTTTACCTTTTAGATCCATCTTGAACCTACCATTGATTTACAAAACGGCCTTGGAACAATCTCCCAAGCATTTTTTCTAAAAATGGAGTCATACTCCTCCATCATGGCATCTACCCATGTGGGCTCCTACGTTGCTTCCTCAAAGGAACATGGCTTTGTCACGATACACTTTCTCATGAGAGCCATGTATCTAGTGAATCGGTCAGGTGATTGTCTCTGTCTGTGCTGTGATGTAGGGACTCCTACATTCTGTTCCACATCAAGCTTCGACCTCTCAGCTTCTGTGGTATGTCTTCTACCTGTTCTGATGTTTGGATCTGCGTGAGTGGACTCCTCCACTCCATGATCCTCCTCCTGTGGTTGATCCACATCTTGAGGCTCGTCTTTGGGAACTATGAGTTCCTCCTCTGCATGAAAGTGTAGCTCCCTCTCAAGCAACAACTTCGTGGCTTTCTCCTCATTGAATTTTATACCCCATCGCACGACAGTCATCCAACTGTTTGGAAAATACACACGATAATTATGGGGTGTTTCTGTGTACCCCAAAAATATCCCAACTTCTACAGACAGCTCCAGCTTCTTCCTAACGTTCGTTGTCACATGACTGTAAACAGATGAGCCAAAAAAATTCAAATGAGAAATATCAAGCTTCTTACCGGTAAAATCTTCTTCAGGTGTACTCATTCCAAGTACTCTATCAGGACAACAGTTTTTCACATAAACCGCAGTGTTGCATGCTTCTACCCACAAATGCATTGGTAGGCCCTAGTCATGCAGCATATCTCGTGCAACACCCACGTTCGTTCTGTTCTTCCTCTCTGCAACCCCATTATGTTGTGGGTTATGAGGCGCTATGAGTTATCTTAGAATTCCTTCTTTTCTACAGAAGTATTTGAATTCATTCGAGATATATTCACCACCATTATCGCTCCGCAGAGCCTTCACTTGCTTTCCTGACTCTTTCTCCACCAATGGTTTAAACTCACAGAACTTTGAGAATGTTTCACTCTTCTTCTGCATGAAGAAGGTCCAGCGTCTATGAGAATAGTCATCAACAAATATAACATAATACCTGTGTTTTTCTATTGAAGCAATTGAGAAAGGTCCACACATGTCTGTGTGAATTCTCTCCAGTATCACTGAAGCATGGTTCTCCTTCTCATGAAAGGTGGTCTTCAAAAAATTACCCATAGTACATCCATTGCACTGATTTGACTACACAATAGTACCCTTGGGAAGTCTAGTAGAAATCTGCTACAAAATTTTCAAGGAGCCATGGTGAAGATGGCCCAATCTCCTGTGCCATAATTCGCCCTCATCCCGGCTCACCACTTCTTTTTCTTTGCCCATCATTGCAGTGTAGCCATCTACCTCCAGCTTGTAGATATTCTTAACTCGAATCCCTATCCTCTTGGTTTGACCCATTTTTTAATGTCGCGGGAAAGCTTTTTCCTCGCTGAAAACAACGTCATAACCTCTGTCCTCCAACATTGCAACCGAGACCAAGTTCTTATTCAAACTTGGAACATGCATAACATCTTTCAACAAAAATGGTTTACCTGACTCCCTCTCAAAGGTAATGGTTCCAATGCCAGTTGCACTGTATCTACCACCGTCACCCATCTATATATGCATTTGGAGATCTTTCTCCTCCAAGTCACTAAACAACTCCTTGTCTCCCGTCATGTGGAAGGAAGCACCACTATCAAGATACCACACCAATCCCATTGTGCTTGAAACCAAGCATATGATCAAAGAGAAATCAATTTCAAATTGAGAGGCTAAGGCCTCACCCACTGCAGCTCCAACAACCTTCTTGTTCTTATTTTTCTGTGGGCAGTTAGTGGCGAGATGCCCATGTTCATGACAGTGAAAACACTTCAGTTTGAACAAATACAGCTTCTTTCCTTTAGCTTCTGATTTTGGAAGGGATTTCTTCCCCTTCCTTTTCATTCCTTAGGCAGCCAAAGCACAATTCTCTTCATCATCATTTTTCGATGAAGAGCCATCCCTAGTACTTCGCCTTATTCCTCCTGCACTAGATCCAACCAAAGTCGCTCCCAATCCGGCAGTTTCTCCCGTCCATTGACAGAGTCCTGATAACTGTGCCAACTCTTCGATAACCCAAGGAGAGCCAAGCTCACCAAGTCATCATCCACAAATTTGATTCCCACACTCCCCAGCTCATCCCTACATTGGACAAACTTTGTGAGATATTTTGGAATACTTTCACCCTTCTCCATTTTGTTTTTTATGAGCTTATCTTTCAGCGCCAACTTCCTATGGTCGTTGCTGCTTAAGAAAAGATCTGTCAAAGCCTTCCACATTGCAAATGGAGTGGCTTTCCCGTGAAGGCTTGACACAATATGGTCCTTCACACCTTCCAACAGAATTATTATTGTCTTTGCTACCTTCTTTTGCTAGGCGTCAAGTAATGCAGCATCGCTAGAAGTAGGCTTAGGAACATCGCTATCGATGAACTCCTTGAGACTATTATCTTCAAGCACCGCCTCCATCTTGTCCTTCTAGGCGATGTAGTTTGAGCTACCCTCAAGGGCATACTCCAAATGCAGCCCATTGAAAGCCATTTCAATGAATACTCAATTGTTGTGCCAAGACATTTTTGCTGCAAATTTGAATTGTCCACCAGCATTAAACTCAGTACCGCTTCAAGATTGCAATCTTCAGTGATTAACACTGCTCTGATACCATGTATAGATTATACAAGAAGCATGTATATTACCGGACTCCCCTGATCTAACAAATTAAATTATGTTAAATATAAAATCCTTCCACTTAATTCTTTACAGAAATTAAATCGTCAATTGCAAAACACATATGAAGAAAAATCAATCGCACATAAACATTGTTGTTTAACGGGAAAGCTTAAAGCTAAAAAACCCAACTATCATATATTATGTATATCAATTGATCATGTAATAATCTCATACAAAGCTTAGTACGTCAAGCTCTCAGTACAGTCAACAATCATTACACACTATCATGCAGAAATTTGCATATCTATGCACCAATTTCTTGCCTCCTGACAACCTGCCTCCACTGCGTAGTCCCTGCTAAAGAAGACCCCTGAATAAATTCTAATTGGCCTTGCCTTGACTGTGCAATCCTCGTTGGCATCTCCAATGTGTGGCAGATGCATTGAATGCATCACTATAGTCACAACAGATAGTCCATCTCGCCCTTTCACCTATCTCTCCACTAGGTCTCCACTAGAACTGACATGCAAGTAGTTAACTGTTGTATTTGTTCAGTTGCAAGTGAGTCTCTAGTTGTGAATTAATTAAATAATTAATTCACTAAACTCTCACTAGTGTATCTTCAATTATAACTAGATACAACTAGCACAACTGAGTTTAACTCACTTGACTGAGTTAAACTAGATAAAAAATCCCATAACTACTCTTCCAACTCTGTCACAACTCTGCCACTTCAGTTCTAACTGATTCCTTCATGCATGAGTCACCAACCACCCTAGGAATTGTGTAATTCCTTCAGTCCACTGATTTTCCAAATATGTTCACTGAAATAAAGTGCTCCAAGAGAATAAATTGATATTTATTGTTGGATTATTATTAAGGGCTAATAATAATCGACATTCATCTATTTTTAGATTAGCGATTATAAATAGGCTTCGCCCAATCTTCTAAAAATAGAGTTTTATCTATTTTCCAACTTGATCAACCATCTACAAATAGCATCTTGCAACTTATATAATATGCTCACCATGTCTAAAAATAGACATACACTTAAAAATAGCCTGCGGGCCCCACTTAGTGAAGGTGCTTAATTTTCACTAAGCTCATCATCCTGTTGAATATCAACACAAGTTTATTTTAGGATAGAAGTGTACATACGCTAGTTGGGCTAATCAAATTTGCATATAGAAATCAGTAAAAGAAAAGTAAAATATTGTGATCCTTGTAAATACTGATTCACTCCCCCCTCTTAGTATTTTTCCCAACAATTGGTATCAGAGCACGTCCTTCTGAAGAAGCTTAACCACTAGAAGGAATATCTCTAAGATGAGCTATCAAGATGGGACAACATCTATCAGACCACCACTCTTAAACGAAAAATAAAAAATAACAAATAAAAATAAATAAATAAAAATAAATAAAAATCTTCTGGAAGACAAGGACAAGATCCTATATTCAGTCTCTTGGAGTAGACATTCGGTCTATATTTGAAGGTGGTTACCAATATCTAGCCTCAGTTATAGCAGACCCAAAAACAAGGAAGAACTATGAAACCATTGCAAAGGTTGTCAATGCATTATTGGGGATTCTGACTCAATCAGAATTTTTCAAATTTATGCAGCTAAATACAACAAAGGAGATATGGGAAAAAATCATTCTGAGCTGTGAAGGTGATGCCAAGGTAAAAAGTGCTAAACTCCAAACTCTCAGAATTCAATATGAAAAATTCAGAATGCATAACAATGAAATTATTGCTAGTTTCTTTCTTCGTCTAGATGAGATTGTAAATTGTATGAGAAATCTGGGTGAATTCATAACACCACTCTAGTAGAAAACATTTTAAGATCTTTGACTCCTAAATTCAAGTCAAAAGTGCCAACTATTGAAGAGAAGCAGGATCTTGAAACTCTTACCATTTTTCAATTTCATGGGATTCTGATTGCGTGTGAAATGAGGAAAGGAGGTCTGTCTCAAGTCAAATAAGTTGCTTTTAGAGCTACTGCAAAAGGCAAGGACAACGAAGAACAAAAATAATTAGGGTATGTATCAGAAGAAGATGAGGTAAATTTTGTAAATAACCTTCAACTTGGCACTGGAAGGTTCAAAGGTAAGCTTCCTTTCAAATTTTTTCTTGTGGAAGATTTGGTCATTACACTACTAAATGTCCTCATATAGATAATCATGAAAAGGGAAAGGATTTAGAAAAAGGTAATAAGAAACGATTTATCAATAGAAAAAGTTACGATATTCATGAATATAGTGATGGTCTATCAAATAGTGAAGAAGGAGAATCTGATCAAGATATTAGACTGCTCATGTCTTTTGAAAAGGACACTAGTGATGCTAAAGATGATTTTATGGATGCTTTAGAAGAAAATGAATTTCCTGAAGAAACCAATCAACTCAAAATATGTTTGGAAGAAAACAAAATATCCATAGATACTCTAAAGAATCAAATCATAGAAAAGGAGAAGCATAATGAGAAATTAGAATGTGAAATAGTAAGTCTAAGAAAGGAAATTGAGAAAGCAAAAACTTTAAATCTTAGATTTACTAAAGGATCTTAAACCTTAGATGAAATTATCAAGGTTCAAGGATCTCCTCTTATGAAGACGGGTCTTGGATACATTGGTGAATCGTCTCATTCTTCAGCAACAGGCTATATAAATGCAGCTAAAGCCACCCAGCAACACTTCCTAGGTAAAGCATGACCACTTCAATTCAAGGACCAACAATAACATAAATATAAATCAAAAGGTAACCATCAATAGAAGGGTATGTGATCGCAGAAATTTCTTCTTTAATGGGAAATGTTTCTCTTGTCATAATTTTGGTCATAAATTTGCTCAATGTGTTGCATACAAAACCATCATGACCAGAGAAGCAAGAAAGCAAAGAAATGAGACAGGAATAAACAAGAACACTTATAACAACTTTTCTCCTCTTCAAGGAAAAATTGAATGTTCATTTTGCAATAAATTTGGACATGAAGAATTTGAATGTAGGAGAAAACTTCAGCCAAAATATCATATACCCACAAGTTCCAAGGTATGGAGAAGGAAGGACTTACAGTTTGAAAGTTGCGGCATAGCTTTATTTGCAGAAGGAGAAGAAGACCAATGGTACATTGATAGGGGATGTTCAAATCACATGACATGTGATAAAGATAAACTTCTCTCATACAATGCATTAGAGAAGGAAAATAATTTTACTTTTAGAAATGACTTTCCTGCTATCATTATGGGTAAAGGATATGTTTTTCTAAAAGAAAAGGTTAAAGATAACAATGTTATGTATGTTGATGGATTAAAGCATAACTTGTTGAGTGTGAGTCAGATGTGTGATCAAGGAAATGAAGTTGTCTTTAGTTCAACAGAGTGTGTAGTTCGTGAACTTGACACAGGAAAGACCATAATAAAAGGAACAAGAACACCAACCCATCTGTATATATTGAAAGGTGGCCAAGAGTAATGCTATCTAGGTAAATATATAGAAAATTGGTTATGGAACAGAAGATTGGGGCATTTGAGATTTTCTCAAATAAACAAATCAAGTAGACTCAAAGTTGTTCGTGATCTACCAAACATCACTCTACTTGAAAGTACCATATGCAAATCATGCCAATTTAGTAAGTAAACCAGGGTGCAATTTAATGCCATAGATGGATCATCAAGTAAGCCTCTTGAACTTATACATACTGATTTATGAGGTCCTGTAAGGAAAAATTCACCTCGTGGAGAACAATACTATATTCTATTCATTGAGGAATTTTCTAGAATGTGTTGAATCAGTTTATTGAAGCATAAAGATGAATCATTTGAAACATTTAATAACTTCAAAGCTTTGGTTGAAAATGAATTAGATCTAAAAATCAAATTTCTTAGATATGACCGAGGAGGAGAATACATATCAGATGAATTATTTTATTTTTGTGAACAATACGACATAAAGAGACAGTTTTTTGTTGCTGGAACTCCACAACAAAATGGCGTGGTAGAAAGAATGAATAGAACATTTCAACAAATGGCTCATGCTATGCTTGATGAATCTAGGACTCTTGACACCTTTTGGGGAGAAGCAGCACATACTGTAGTAAATATTCTCAACATAAATATTCTCAACAAGGCTCATGTTCGTGTAAAAAATGATAAAACTCCTTATGAACTCTCGTATGGAAATATTCCCACTGTGAAACATTTTAGAGTTTTTGGAAGCAAGTTTTTTATCAAAAACAATGATGAAAAACATGGTAAGTTTGATCCTAGAGAAAATGAAGGAATATTTCTTGGTTACTCTTCTAGAAGTAAAGCATATAAATGTTATAATAAAAGACTTCAGAAAATCGTTGAATGTATTGATGTTGTAATTGATGAGTCTCTCACAGCTCCCAAACAACAAATGAGGATGATGATGATACATATTTTCCCTCATAAAATAACAACAATATAGAAGGAGAACCCAGTGAAGCACTAGAAGAAGATATATCAGAAAAGGCTCCATCGAGGTATGTTCAAAAGAATCATCCAGAATCTCAAATATTGGGAGAAAAGGGATTAGGTGTCCAAATAAGAAGAAATCTTGTAGGATCTCCCAGTTATCTAGCATTCTTATCCACCATTGAACAACAGAATGTAAATCAAGCTAGTAAAGATGAATTTTGGATTCGGGACATGAATGAAGAACTTGATCAAATTGAAAAGAATAATACTTGGGAATTGGTTCCAAGACCTCATGATAAAAATGTTATTGGAACAAAATGGATATTCAAAAACAATTTGAATGAAAATGGCGATGTGATTAGAAACGAATCTAAACTTGTTTGTAAAGGGTATGCTCAACAATAAGGAATATACTTTGAAGAAACATTTGCACTTGTAGCCAGACTTGAAGCCATAAGAATGTTTCTTTTTTTTCAAGTTTTCAACAATTTAAGGTTTATAAAATGGAAGTAAAATATGCTTTCCTCAAAGGCGATCTAGAAGAAGAATTCTATATAGAACAACCAAAAGGATTAATTTTGGGAAATGATGAAAAACTTGTTTGCTAACTCAAAAAATCTCTATATGGTCCAAAGCAAGCTCCTCAGGCATGGTACTACCGTCTTGAAAAATATCAAGGTTTAACAAAAGGATCTGCAGATAGTAACTTATACACAAAAATTGAAAATGATAAACTGTTAATTATTGTTTTTTATGTTGATGACATCATTTTTGGGAGTAATGAAGAATCCATGAGTTAGAAATTTACTTCTGTTATGCAGCAAGAATTTGAAATGTCATTACTTGGGGAACTAACATATTTTCTTGGCTTACAAGTACAACAAGCAAAAGATGGCATATTTCTCTCACAAGCAAAATATCTCAAACAGATCCTGAAGAAGTATGGGATGGAAGACTGCAAACCTGTGAGCACTCCAATGATGACTGGATGTAACCTCAGTTCTCATGATGATTCTCCCATGGTAAACCAACTAGAGTATAGATCTATGTTTGGAAGTCTAATTTATCTAACTGGGACTAGACCAGATATTATGCATGCACTTGGAATTGTTGGACGATTCCAAGCCAATCCAAAGGAGTCACGTCTTCATGTCGTAAAAAGAATATCAACTATCTACAAGGAACTCAAAATTTTTGTCTATTGCATCCAAATAATGTTGATCTTACTCTTCATGCTTACAAAGATGCGAACAAGGCTGGAAATATTGATGATCGAAAAAGCACTAGTGGTGGTGCATTTTTTATGGGGCCCCTATTAGTATCCTAGTTCAGCAAGAAACAAAGTTCCATTGCCTTATCTACAACAGAAGCAGAATATGTAGTTGTTGCATCATGTTGCACACAACTTCTTTGGATGATGCAGAAATTACAATATATTCAAATTAAATTTTCCCCTCCCATCTCCATCCTATGTGATAATACAAGTCCCATTATTCCAAAACCAAGCACATTCCTATCAAGTATCACTTCTTACAAGAACAAGTGCTTGAGAAAAAGGTTAAATTGGAGAATGTTCCCTCCAAAGAACAAGTTGCTGATATATTTACTAAACCTCTTCCCAAGGAAGCATTTTAATATCTCAAACACAAGCTGGGAGTTGCCTCACTTATAAAATTTGTTTGATTTCAAAAGATTAAATTATGTACGCAGGTTTCATAAAGACGAGTCGCGTATATACGCGAGTTTCTCTCTATACATTCGTGTATGGATCTTGTTGTCATAAAATCTATGGGTCATCCCTTGGAATAGTATGTGTCTCAAGTGTTGATGGGTAAATTATGTTGTTCTGTTATTCATCTTACAGTTTCTTTCTATGATATTTATCTACTTGATGAAGATACTTTGATGAGTTGGTTGTTGAAGGTATTTAGGATGCATAGGCTGAGTGGGAGCATTAGCCTTGCTGAGAAGAATGCATTGTTGGAATTATGTTGATCTCTCTTTTGAGATTCCTTGGTCTTGGTTATAAAAATTCATATATGTAATTTGGTGTAAGGGTCATTTTGAGACCTATGATGTAAATATTGTCATATGTAGTCATGTATGGATTTGTTCAAATATCTAAACCCACTTGGTTGGGTAGTTGAGTCAATATGTAATTCCACTCAGTTGGATCATTGATGTAAGTATGAGTACTTGGTGATAGGAAGGTCATACCTAGTTGAGTTATAGATTCATGTATTCTATTGAAAATCTGAAGCACTCAACATGTGCTTGGGGGGAGCATTAGTTCGCCCTTTTCTCTTGATGTCAAAGGGGGAGAGTATTTGATGTTTGAATAAAGTTTTATATCTATAGGTTTTGGTGATCAAACTCCAACATGGCTGCCATCAAGTCCAAAGGGGGATATTGTTGGCATTACGATTCTTATGTTGTCCTTGATGGAAACTCTCTTGCAACAAGATGAATTATATGGCTTCTGGAGAAGCACCGTGGTTGTGCAGAAGCTCTACCAGAAGATGGTTTGGTTGAGCAGAAGGAGCAGAAGATGGTTAATATTCATATTTAAGGATATATACACGAGTTATTGCAGGAAAATTCGCATATACACACGGATCAAAATGATCAAAGTAGCGTATGCCTTTTGCGCTCTAAAAATTATGATACGAAGGGTCATTACCATGGTTTTAGCCCATAGTATTGAGCGTTGTGTAGTCTATTTTATTCCGTCGAAGGATACCATCGGCACTGGTGTAATTTTGGCTCATTGTATTGAGAAAGGCTCAAGTTATATAAGGAGAAGAAGATCAGAGTGCAAGGTGTGAAAGTGTATGGGTTTTGATTGAATACTTCACTCTGAAGTATATCTGCATGGAATGGGTTATATTTTATTGATCTGAAATAATGATGCACCTATGAATACTATGATGGATCAAGATATCTAGACCTGAAATGACTATGTATTTTCTTGATCTCTTTGTTAGATCTGTGATCTGGCGCATGCTTTACTCAAGTGAAGGGTATGATCTGAGTAAGTCTATTGATCTGAGACTTTATACAGTCCTGAATATTTACAGATCTATACTCTGGTTCGTTACGGTAAAAGCACGTATACACGTGGGTTAGTTTTAGCAAAAGCGTGTATGGAAGTTAGGGTTTTCTAAAGCTTATTGAAGATTTTTTATGATTATTTCTTCTATATGTTTGTTATTTTTCAATGAAGTATTCATGTAGATCTCGGTTGTGTGAATACTGTATATGCTGCTAGATGATTATGTACAAATATGATCAATGACTGAGTGATTAAATATGATCGATGATGCTGACTGAATAAGGGTTCTATAAATCTAAAAAAGTATGACTGAATGCCTCAAATATATTTTTAGTTTGATTAGATTCTTAAAATTCAGTATACATAGATCTATACACAGGTTGGCGTGCAGGAAATCGCGTATACACGCAATTTACAGTGAAGAGAAGTAGCATATGCATTTGGTGTTATGAATGATCAATGTTGGGATTGATTCTGCATGTCAGTTCAGAAGTTTGGGTTTATTATTGTTTTCTGGTTATATTGATCTCACTATTCTTTAAAGTTTGGGTTATGGCTATTGGTCTTGATCTATAAGTTGAGTTGTGTTGAAGCTGTTGGATCTAGTGTGAAAATTTATGAAACGTGGTTTGCCATGGGTCTGAGGGTTGAAGCCTTTAGTTTGGAACTAAAAGCTTACTACTAGTAGAAGTTGGTGTTTTTTTCAGGGGATTGTCGCTCTCTTATAGTAGTGGCTGGTAAACAAGATCAGGGGGTTGGAGCTCCCTTCCAGTAATAGCTGAAGAATGAGAGAAGGTTGTAGCCTTCAGTGGGTGGATGCCTGCATACTGATATGAGTCTGCATCAATACAACATTGTAAGAAATTTCTATATAATAAATATTGAAGACAAAGATGACAACAGCGGTGGTTTTCCCCCAACTTGGCTTTCCACCTTAAATCTTGGTTTTCGTGTGTGATTCTCTTGAGTGATGATTTATTTTTTTATTACTGAACATGTTTACTACTTAACTATCTAGTTCATAACTGATGATCTGGGCTAAGTAATGTCTCAGAATATTTATCTGAACAGTAAATTTATTTGAGTATACACAAGTTTATTTTAGGATAGCAGCATAGATACGCTAGTTGGGATAATCAAAGTCGCTTATATAAATCAGTAAAAGAAAAGTAAAAGATTGTGATTCTTGTAAATATTGATTCACCCACCCCCCCTCTTAGTATTTTTCCCAACACCATGTTGTGGTAGCAAAGGGATCAAGATGTGCACAAGCTGACAAATTTGTTCCATACCCTACGTACAAAGTTTGGTAATAAAGATTCAGAGAGAAATTTGGTACTCAAGTACCACAGTTGTTTGCACATATACATTCAGGAGGAAATGGAGTTCCTCGACATTACCTCACTTGGCACAGCATATCCATATGTTGCCAAGATCGAGCATAAATTTAAGCAGAAGAAGTGATACTTTGGATATGTGAATCTGAAGCAAGGGAAAGGCGCCCCCGAACCACATAACAAGGGGAAAAGCCAAAGTAGGGTGACACAGAAAAACACCACAAAGCCAAAGAGGGACACAGGGAAGTGGTATGAATTTCATAACAACTCCACTCATAACACAAGCGAGTTTTAGAAAAAATAGTTGTTGGTGGCCGAACTGAAGGCATCTGAATGAAGGCATCTGAATCAAATGCATGTTCTGATTCTGAGTCAAAACAAAACAAGGGGAATCCCAAAGGGAAGAAGATCATTGATGTGGATCTCAATGCCATTGTTGCCACCACCATGCTCTAGAGGGAGGATCCAGAGGATCCAGAGGAGGGGGAGTGCCTCTTCCATTCACAGATGTGGGTAAAGGGTTCTCCACTGCAATTCCTTGTCGATAGTGAAAGCCAAAATAACATCATTTCAGCATAGATCATGAAGCGGCTTGGCCTACCAACCATAACACACTCGTAGCCATATACCATCAGGTGGCTTCACCAAGGAATAGATCTCCACATCAGCCAACAGTGTCACCTTCCATACAACATCAAACCCTTCACAGATGAGGTACTGTGTGATGTTCCTCCTTTTTTGTGCCTGATCTATTATTGGGTCAACCATACTTGTGGAAGTGACATGATGTGTATGAGTCTAGACCTTGTTCTATTATTATTACTTCAGAAAATAAGTTATACATGATACTAGAGGTAATATCGCCTCCTCCCATCTCTTTGATTACTGCAAAGCAACACAGTAATATTATTTCCCAAACTATGAAATTTTTTTTCATTACAATTCGCCCACAGGGCAAGAAGAATATTATGACCACAACCTCCAAACAGGGCTCCCCTACATGGCAGCAACAAATGGAAAAAGTTGTGGAGGAATACAAGGAAATTTTCTTCTCACCTACAGAGGTTCCTCTACACTGTCAAGCAAACACTCCATTGATCTGACCCCAGGCATGTCGTTGCCTGATGTTTCCATACCTCATGTGACCACACAGACAGAATCCACGTGTGTTTTGTCTGATGTATACCAACAAATCCACGACTTGGAGAAATCCAATTCCAAGTACAAGCAACGTTGGGATCAACATCGAATGGCACACAAGTTCCAGGTGGATGGCACATTTTGGTTACATTTGTAGAAAGAGCACCTCTCTGGACCCCACCTCAAGCTACGCCCACTTCAAATCAGGCCAACTCCTTCCGACGAAAGTGGTCCACCAAGGACTAGGTTCAACAGAAATTTAACTACCTCATAGAGGCTCTGCATGCAATGGGGACCATTACTTTCTAAGGGGGGAGGAATGATCCAAATGGATATTGGTGGCCACCTGCCTATTCCAACTAGTGAGTTTCATCAGTTTTCTTATTTACTATTTTCAGCATTTTTTCAGGTCCTGAACTTCCGAAACCATTTTGAGGCCCTAAACGGCACAGTCCTTAGAGATATCTTTCCAATGAGGTATCATACGCACCAAACATAGATACTATGACCAAGTTACGACCCTGGGAAGATAATTACCCAACTAACCCCAATGGGGCTGATAAACTCTTAGTGTTACATTTCCTCGGGTTAGAGTTTTGGTTGTTTAGGTTTTTCTCTTATTTTTCAATAATAAGAAGGCCCTTGAGTCGTATTGTAACACAGTTCAGAGGCATGTAGCTGTCACATCTCTTCCCAAAGATAAGCTACCATCACCCTAGCTAGTTTATGTCCATTCTATCTGTCAGCATATTTCAATCATATGATATTAATGAAATGAAGTTTTATTTCTACTACATCTCTATGTTTATGTTTATTTCTATCTTTTACTTCATTCCTGCATAAATCCATATTTAGGTTATGGCTCCATGAGGGTTTAAAACATATTTCAGTTTCAATGTTTTGCAGTATTCTTTAGTAAACTTCATGCAAGTTCCATGGTCTCCACAGATTATATTAGAGAGTGAAAAATATCTCATTTGGAAATATTTTTTATTATCTCAAATGGGTTTTTTACGTAATTTGATTTCTTTTCCCTGTTTGAGAGATATGAATTGAAGTTACGCATATCTGGAACACTATGTTTCCATGCGTCCTATGAGTTTGTGGAATCATTTTCTCACCCCACGGGTCTTCAAATTTCAAGTGTCTTATATCACTTTAAATTTCTATTCAATACCTCAAATGATTCTTTGACGGAATTTGATTTCATCACCTATAGCAGAAGTTATCATCAAAGTTGCAGCAAGAGGTCCATTTCAACCAAGATCCGGATCAACAAAATTCACTGATTATAATTGAGCACATATGTGGCTTAACATCTCTGGCTGAAGGAAAAAACATGGTACTGGATGTTAACCAAATGCTATTGGTGTGAGATTGAAAAACTTTTTCATTTTGGTCTAGCCTTATGCTTGTTCATTCTTAGAGGTTGGCTTGGAGCAGAGATGCCTTGGTTGTCTGGCTGGTGGTTTTTTTTAGAGAAATGTAAGTGATTCTTGTAACGTTATGACTATTATGTACTTCTAAATTCTGCAAATTTCTTTATGATAATTTCACAAATACTATATCCCATTTTGTTCATCTTTGAAAGTTTTTTTCATATAGTCTAGCAATTATTTGTTTGTTGCTTCTAGCCATTGCAAACACCGATTTCTTCCAAACTTATATTTGGGGAATGAGGTGACTGGAAGGTACTTTTTAGTATCTTCTTTCAAGGTATTAAAAAATATTTTTCAATGATTGTTTGTTCTACTTCCCACCAGATTATCAACAGAGATATGATTCTAGCTATGAGTGCAGAAGAGTCACTACACCAGGGGATACTCCGCCACATTTTTGGAGGGGATATTGTGCCAGTGAATCCTTTAACATGAATAGGGATTTTTTTTGCATAGTTAATAATCATATGAGAGGCGCCATTAAAACAACACAAAATAAATTAATCTGATGCCACTAATTCTCATGAGGTGCTTGTAGAGTACCAAGATCACATGATCATATTAAGGAATTAAGGTAGAGAATACTACCCAATGAAGAGTGATAATCAAGATGATGTGGGTCAAACTAAGTACATAGGTTTTCTTGAGCACTATATTTTCTCTTAAATTTGTTCAATGAATAATTTTGTGCCTAATATTGGATGTATCTAAGCGAGTGAAGAGGTTTTGTTGCCCTGCTATATAGTTTATAGTTTTTCTTGTTAATATTACCAATTTTAATGTTTATTGGAAATTTACTTCGGTTTGAACTCATAGGACCAAAGTGTTTATTGGTATGATTTTTTCCTGGGCCTAGAAATTAAGTCAATTTTTTGGTTCATGTAATTAACTCTGTACATGTGTGGCCTTTTCTAGTAAACATATCAGACGAATATATAATGATTTTTCAAGACAGTTTCACATCAGAAGCTAAACACTATCCTTAGCTTTGGCATCTGTTTCATTTCTATGTGGATCAAACATATGCTTCCTGCGTCCAAAACCTAATGATTTTTTTATTTGAGAAACTATTTACACTCAGAAAAAAAAATCTCACTTTTCCAATTAACTCTGAAGACTATAACATAAAAAAACTTAGGTAGAAACCGGACATTCAACCCATCCTCCCAAAAAAATCTACTCGCTATGAAACCAGATTACTGGAAACTAGAAATCACCATAGAAATTTAGAATAAGTCACTACAATATTTGAAATTTCACCAAGTTAAAGAAGCAATTTAGACATCTGATAAAAGTGCATAATATTTTAGAATGCCCAATTTATATGGTTGCAACAATTCAACTTTCATGCTTCAATAAGTAATAAATATATTTTGATCAGTTTGAGTGTGTATATTTCAAAGGAGGAGACTAGAACTCATCATTATTCTACTCTAGGAAATTGGAGTCACCTGGGCTTTCAGAAAAGGAAATTCCAATTAGATGAACCTCTTCTTGTTACCTAAAAGAAGCTAAATGATTCCAGAAATGGCATCTAGCAGCCAGAGATAGATTCAATAAAATATTTTCTCGAACTCGATGGTCTATACTCTGGAATTGATAAACCCAATCCCTAATACAACAATGTTGTATAAATCCTCCTCTGGTTTTCCAATTGATCCCCAACTTTTCTTTGTCTTGGAGCAAAGACACTCAAATTTATCATCATCAAAGCCTCAAGATGGACATGAATCTCGCAAAAAATGAAATATATAGAAGATTAACCATCGACTAATATTCAACATTGTCAATGATATCCTATACAAGAAGTTGTCTCCTTATCTGCATTTACAACCATGGATATTCTCTACAAACAAAATTCCGCGAAGAAGACCCACATCACAACAACTTCTGCAACAAGTATGGGGTGAAATTTAGTGGATGCCTTCTATTTCATCAGAAGATATTTGTAATACTATATGTACAATTCTCAAAAATGATCTAGCAGAAATTGTAAACTCACAAGTTTTTCATAAAACAGCCCTTGCACGAGTGGTATTGGCCATAGAAAGGATGATTTTTTACAGACTTGATAGATGAAACCATCGGGGATATGGGAGCTCTTAGTTATAGATACAGACAATCCAACTTGCTTCCCATACTCAGGAGAAAACTCCACTTCAATTGATTTCAATTTTCAAACTTTGTACATATGTTTTCCAAATTTCTTCCTTAAATCCTGATACAAAATAATGTATGAGATACGTGGTGAGTTAGATATTCCAGAAAATATTGATATCAGACCTCAGTATTGTAGTGGAAAAGTTAGCAATCTAGGGATCTCAAATCAAGCAAGTGTATTAGAAAGAAATTGAGGAGAATATAATTAACTACAGGGAATAGGATTCTATAGTGCTTCAATGAAAAGACAATCAAGAACTTGTTTCAAGTTCTGGATATTCTAGGAAAGGCAGAATGTATATAACTCTACAGATTTTAGGAGAGATAAAATGATGTAAATATGTATTGGTCAATGTCCATTTTAGGTGTGATATTGATATGAAAAAATGCATAGGTACAAGAAGTTGAGCATACATTTAATGTAGTTCTCTTCACAACACACCTAATTCTTCTTTGGGTTATGTCAGAGTATAGTGTCAAGTATAGAACTGTAATATTTGTAATACTTATTCTTAGTAGTAAAGGTAGCCATTCTTCTCTTGGGGGGTTATTTAATGGGAAAAAATATTCCCTTAATAGGTTCATAAATTCCATTATTTTCATTGAGCTCCTTCTTATGCTTTTTATATTCAAATCTCTTCTCTTTAAAAGGATGAGAAAAGCATCCCTTTCAACCATTGAAGTTTCGTTTATTATTCCAAAATTAAACAATACCATGAGAACATTTAAGAGTTATACCTTTTCCATGATATCGGTTCATGATATTACACCAAAATACAACTAGGCATAATAACCCAAAACATATGACGTTGGGCATATTAAAAATAATTAATCATTCTACATAAATTCAGTATAGATTTCAAGTTAATGGGAAATGGGAGAGAGTCTACAATTTTTCTTTCGATTATTGAAAAAATACAAGTATCAACAAGTAAAAAGAATTGTGTCAGAAGCTTATTTTCTAATCAATCTACTCCTTGATTAGCCACAAAGGCCAAAATTGTTTTATTGACATTTTGGGACACATACAAAATAAATAATTATTTCCACTTAAAAAAATATTTCGTAAGATTTCAGCCAAAAATCTAAAACATAAAGCTCAGTTAGACAACACCATAATGTTTTAATGGAAATCACAGTACCATGGACCAGTTATTTTTCTCAAAATACATTTGTCCATATACATGAAATATATTACATTTTTCCATATATTTTTCACCCATACAAAAAATCGTAATCGTTGCGAGTTTGGGAAAAATAATACATTAACATGTTTTTCTTTAATCAAAGAACCATGCCATGATATACCCAATAAAAGCTATAACAAAAACCAATTCTCATATTGGGGACCTATATTCATGTTGATCAATGATGTATGTTGCAGTGGATGGTGATCCTATGTCATATTTGACATCTATGGACATTATATCACTAGACATCCTTTGAATGTTTTCATAGTAATCGATGGTAAAATATTGAAATTGACAACTCCAATTTATTGCTTCCCTATAAAGCGGCTTTAAATTGTCCTTCCAAACCCGATAGATTCCTTTCATCGAATTACATATCAACTCCGAGTTGGTGAATACTTGAATACCATTGACATCATTTTTTTTTCCTCTTTTATCCCTTCAATAAGGGCAATGTAGTATGCTTCATTGTTTGTCGTCCTTTAAGGTACTTCTCTCTTTCCATGGAGCACATAATTTTTTTCAATATTATGAAGATAAAATTTCACGACTCCTCGACCTGGATTTGGAAAGCATGACACTTCAATGCATAAATACCACTTTTGCACCATTTTTTACACTTAGAAGACCTAGAAAATAAGATAAAAATAAATTCATATTAGACATGTAGGTAGTTATCTATTTCTTAATACTCAAGATGTTTTTTAGTGATGCATAATTGAAAAAATCAGTTATCTATTCCTAATCTATTCCACTAAGTGCTAATTAATTGAACATTCATAAACCATTCCATTCTTCTTTCCTTTTATTCCTTTCAAATATCACGATAAGGAAAAACAACTTAAAACTATTATAACGCACAACGAAATAAATAACATCTCCAAGCAAGAAAAACACAACATTTGGGAACATTTATGGTGGACACATCAAAATGAAACAACCAACATCTCCAAGCAAGAACCATGAACCCTTTGGGAACAGTTCTGATAGATAAATCGAAATGAAATCTAGGATTTCCAAGAAAAAGCCTCGTAGCATTTGGGAATTTTTTTCCCGATACATAAAAATGAAACAACCAGCATCTCCAAGCAAGAAACATATAGAAATATGGGAAGGATGACCATTCATGATAATGAATTCTATTCTTATAAGATACAGTAATACCAATCATTTGATCTCAAAATTTTGTGATCCATAATGATTTTTGAGGCAAACTTTCTGATTAATTACATGAGAAGCTTTTATAATCGACGTTTAGAACCTACTAATGAGGTTCATCTTCAGGACCAAGGTGAAAAAGACAGATCAATCTAAGGGATTAAATAGCGATGAGATGCATCATGTTCCAAAATTAACCGTTACGAAAATAATATTATTTAATAAAAACTAACCATAACTCCTAGTTTTTAGTTAGGGAATAGAAGTCAATGGGCATAATTTACTAGATAATTATTATTAATAATTTATTAATATTGAAAAAATAATTCAGTCTAAACAAATAGTTAAAATGGAATTTATTTGAAAATTTAATAAATGATTATTGTTGAAATGGGGTTAGCTAAAATCAAATTAATTTAAAATTATTCTATGATTATTATTATAAGGGTTATATATATATATATATATATATATATTAAAAAAAGAATGGAATATAAAAGAAATAATAAAAGGTGTTTGATAATGTGATTAATAATAATAATAATAAATAAATAAATATACATTTTTTGATCAAATCTGTGCTTGTCACATTTACAAGGAACGTAACATGGATGCAGAGCTCCTATTTAAGGAGGGCCTACAACAAGCTATGGGGATCTGGGTAATCAAAGAGTTTGACGGAGATTTGGTTCGGATCCTGGAACAACCTCCTTTCTCTCACTAAATGAATATCAAAACGGTCTTTATTATTGTTTTTTGTTTTTACCTTAGGTTACAAACTATAATTGTAAATGTTAATACATACCTGCTTTATACTTATAACACCACTTATCTCTATTTTGGATTGTTTTCCTCATTAGAGGAGATCCGAGAGTTAACATAGGGGTTTTTTGTCTATTTCATAAGCTCTGTACATCTGGAATGGTGCCTACTACCCAAATTTTTTTGTATAAAGCAATGCAAAAGGCTTGTTTTTTACACCTGTTTAGGGTTGTTTTTCCCTATAAAGGGAAGCCTGGGGGTCAATACAGGCGTATATATTTTGAAAACTTTTGACAAGGCTGGTGGAAACAGTAATATTTTCTTTCATACAACTGCAACTCCATGCTTTTTCTTCCTCCTATGGCTAAAGGGAAACATTCAGTTTTTTGAATCCCAAGGGCATATAATATGTAACCTTCTATGATCTTAATAGAAAGTTAGATTTTTCTTTTTCGAATAATAATAATAATAATATTAATATATATATATATATATATATAGAAAAGACCAATAAAAAACACAAAGGAAGGGTTGGAACCCAACTCTTACTCAATTTCCAACCATCGTCTCTATTGAGATTATTGGCATATTTCTCAAATTATAGCCTCTCTCAACTTCTTATGGTGGAAATGATCAATATTTGCAATTACCTTAGAATTTTCAATGCAGAAAAGGTTTTTATTTTTCTCTGCATGCTCAACAATAGTTGAGGATAGGGAACAATTATGTTTGAGGTCTACTGCATGTTCACGAATTCTGAGACTAATGGAGCGACCAGTCTCTCCAATGTAGGGAATCCCACATGAGAAGGGGATTGAATAAATCCATTTCATTTTATACTTAGGGTACACATGGTCCTTGACATATCTAAGGGAGCTCTTAATCCTATTAAGGGGCTTGAAGGTCGCATCAAATTTATTCTTCTTAAGAACATGAGCAATCTTGCCTGTGGTCCATTGGATGAAAGGAAGAAGAACATTTGGAGTGCTCATCACGAGATTTTTTAAGCGAGGAGAATTTATTGTCTTTTTGAAAACAAAGAAGACCCCGATGTCTACTATTGCCATTTTTCTCAAAGATATCCAAAAGGTGGGATTTCTCATATTCTAGGTGGTTTACATCTGATACCCTTAGCGCACGAGTGGAAAGGGTGTTAAGAACACCAAATTTGTTATCGGGAAAATGGTGAGAATTGGCATGAATATATTGCTTAGTGTAAGTCTTCTTATAGAACACCTGGTGGGACAAGGAACCATCTTCCAATCTAGAGAGGATAACATCAAGGAAAGGAAGACTACCATCTAATTCAACCTCCATCGTAAATTTAATGGAGTCCGATTGAGAATTTAGGTCAAAAAGGAACAAATCCAAATTTTTCGTACCATAGGGCCAGATGACATAAGTATCATCTACAAATATTTTCCAGAGATTGGGATGAAATTGAGAAGAAGCCAAAGTTTTAGATTCAAAATACTCCTTGAATAAGTTAACAACAATTGGAGAGAGCGGAGAACCCATGGCAACACCACATGTTTGCACATAGAATTCACCTTGGAAAATGAAAAAGGTAGAAGTTTGGAAAATACCAACTAATTTGGCAGTCTCATCATCAGTAATAGGATTTATGACATGGATTACCTAATTAATGGGGATTTTTATGTAAAGGAAAATCATGTCAAAGCTAACAATAAAATCCCCAGGGTCAAGTCTAATACCTCGAAGTTGATTGAAAAAAGAAGCAGAGTCCTTCATAATACAAGTATATGTTGGAGGAGCAAGGAACAAGCTCCAACTTAGTATCAATAGGGTATGTTGGGACAAATATTGAGGCTTTAAATATTTTATGCTTGATTTAATTCAAATGTAAGTTTTCTTTCTATGGAGAAAGTTAATTCATTTGTTTTGTTCATTATTAATGAGGGAGTTTCTTTTTGGAATTCAGTGTTCTTTTCTTTGGAAACCATGGAAAATTTTAGGGCTAATATTCGTAAGTGGGCTAATTTTCCATGGTTTTTCCAAAAAAAAGTTTCTCCAATTTCCATTTTTTCTAAAAATGATTCGTCCAAATTTTACAATATAAAATTATTTTACCTTAAAAATTGCCAACATTATATAAAGACTATATATATAATCATTATAAATTTGAATAATTTTACAAATATATCAATAAATATTTTATTGTTTTCATATTAGGGATTAGTGACATTCGCCAATGTTGTAAACTTCGAGATAATTTTCTGTCCTTAAAATTTTCCCTCTTGGCAACATTTCTAGTACTTCGGTTGTAGAGGAAATTGCTTGTAGGTGGCAAGAAGCATAAATAGGTGGAAACTGTGTCCCCATATATTAAAAGTTTGGAAACGAGAAATGATAAGGAATGGGTTTTCAGAAGTGGTTATCACAAGAGTCCAAAATGTATTGGAAACTTAGGATAGATTCTAGACCTCTTAGAAAACCACAGGAAATAGGAGGACTGCCAAGAAATGGGAACATAATTTTAAAGTTTTCAAATGTTTAATAGTTTCATTATCTAAATGAGATATAAAAATTGCAAAACACCAAAGTGCAATATTATTTTTGTGAGTGATGTTGAACTCCTATCTGGTTGACCTTTCAATATGATTGAACATTCACATTTAACCCAAGCCTAAGTTTCCAAGGTACAAACATTTTGTGATCATTGCTGGAGGTCAACTCCTTTTTTGTGAAACTTCATCAATGGGTTCTAAACCCTTGTGTATGTGTCCTTCCAATATGTAATACAAAGCACACACTTAATTTCTTCCACATTCATACATGCTTGTGCGTTGTTATCTTATCATAGTGTTTCCCCAACATACACTGATATTTGAAATTTCTTCCCCGTCTAGACATGTTGTGGAAATGAAAAGAATAAAAATCTACAAGTTGAAATGTGGTGACTTGGGGAGCAAAGAATTCCGAAAATATTGAATAATGTTGAATGTTATACTATTGTACTACAATTTCCTGCAAGAAAAACATCAAACAATAACCTACTTTATCTCTTCTTGTCGACGGATAGAGCTTTCATAACATCGAAAACGTTAACTAGAAGTATCCAAAACTAACTCAACACTTCTAGACTCACCTGGATTTGAAAAACCTCCATATTTGAGCATTATAATAGATAATGTGAATATTCAAAGTCACAGCAAATTTTGTCCACAATTTTTGTTTATAGAAATAATTTCTCTTTTCCTTTTCAAACTAAGTGGCATGGCCTCTTCAAAGATTTGTAGCTATAGCAAAAAAAATTCCTTTACAAGGACAATCTTGAATTCTAAAAATGACTCAATCTTTACAAGATAATTTTTTGTCTCCAAAACCAATGAGGAACTCGGACTCCTTTTCATAGTAGACTTACAAGCATCCCTCCAATGTTCACATAGAGACTTCTTTCTTACAATATTGATCCTTATTTAATTATGACAGTGATCATATTCAAGATAACATTCTAATTTTGTAATAAAAGGAAATCATATCACACTTCATGTTTCCAATCTCTATATAGGTGTACTTCATAGTCAACTAGCCTCACAGGTTGATAGTTTTGAGAATGCAAGAAATAATGAAGAATGTTGAATGTTGTAGTGTTGGACTAAAATTTCCTGTAAGAAAAACATCAAACAATACCCTACTTTCTCTCTTCTTGCTAATGGATCTTTGTGTGAACATTGGAGGGATGCCTGTAAGTCTACTATAAAAAGGAGGTCGAGTTCCTCATTTTTTTTGGAGATAAAAAATTCTCTTTTGAAGATTGAGTCATTTTCAAAATTGAAGATTTTCCTTGAGTCATTTTTTTAATGCTAAGTTCATCGCCATAATAAAGGTTCCTGCAGGAAAAACACCAAACAATAACCTAAAAATGAACAACAGGTTCTCAATCAAACAAGAAGAGAGAAAGTATTGTGTTTTAGGTTTTCCTGTTGTGCTTACTCTAAATGCAACCTTCTTGGGGATTTTCAATTATTAAGAAGCATTTTTTTAATGCTAAGATAAACACCACAATGTCCAAAGTTGGCGTACATTTCTGAATTTTTCTAGTCTATAGTGGGGGAAACAAAGGTTTTGTAGGGTACGGCAGACATGTTGATGGGTATGAAGAATCTGATATGTCGGTATGCACGACCATACTAATGTGACCTGAGCATAATTGTTCCTTTCCATTTGTTGGTTCTATCAAGTCAAAATCCCTTCCAATCAAAGATGATATATAGTTTGTTATGCCAAGGTGACTTGAAGCCTTGTGGATGATTCGTGATTGCTTTGAAAATTTTACAATAATAGCGTTCCCATGCAACAATAAAAGGAATGGCATTTTTATAAAGAAGTTAAACCATATGTAAATTCATGTACTGGATCCACATAATTTAAGAAATAGGGGAATTTTATATGAGGCTAAAGCATCTGAATAGAAAAATGTTCTATGCATCGATGACATTGTTGTGATCCCTATAAACCTCAACAGTCCTATAAAGGTGTATGGTGTGAGCGACAGAAAAACAAGGGTTACATCCATGTCATGTACACCTTCAACAAAAAGAAGATCTAAGAGAAAGCGTTCTTTATTTCTAGAAACCTTGGACTCATAGTCTAAAGAAACTTGTGCTCATCAATTTCAATGTTTGAGTATTTCAATGAATGGTCTGAAAGTAATATCTCTGGATGTGCATATGGGGAGAATCACTAGAATCTTCAACTTGTTCATAATTTGGGTTGTTTTTACCATTTTTTTTCGCTAACGCTATTGTTACAGCTTGGATTCCTTTTACGTAGGGTTCCCCATCCCACAAAGTATTATCTTTTTGTTTTGTTGAAAAAAAGAAAAGATTTGATAGAAGCGATGGAATAATCAAAGATCTTGCGCAGGGAGGTGGAGGAGTTCTACAGTTGACTGCCTCTCATTTGGCAGGGAGGTCGAGGAGCAGAAGAGGTTCCACATAGTTTGTTTCTGGCCTTTGTTTGAAGTCAAGTCACCCAGTCGACACCATTATTTCATTAATGAGCGGAATAGTCTGGAAGCTGGTGCCTGGCTGGATCCGATCTGGAATGGAATGATTCTGATTTGGATCCTGATCGATTTTGACAGGCACATCGAACTGAATCGCGTTGGAGGGGTTGGAGTAATGCCAGTCATAGATGGACATTTGTCCAACTGGGAATGGAAAGTAAATTCCTCCGCTTCGCTAGACTACTACATAAAAATTTCCCAATTTGAAATATTAAAAACACGTTTTTAACCCCTAAAAAAATTCAAATTCTTATAAAAACTCCCATATTACAACCTTTGATACAAACCGCCAATAAAAAATTTCCTTCGCGGAAGGTCACTCATGTCCATCCCCAGGATATTGCTGGCCATTGGAGAAAATGCAAAAATTATCCAATGTCCCTGTAAATTCGTTGATGGAGATGTTCCAAGAAAAAGATGTGTACAATATCAGGATTCCTTCAGTCTAGATTTGTTGGTATTGAACGGGGTACCACATCAAATGCGCTTTGTGAGGAAGTATGGAGATTTGACAAGGAAAAATAGCCATCTAGCTGTGCTTTTCCCGTAAAATATGATGAATCCGTAGCATTTGAAACATATTAAGTTTTTTCAACAGCCAGGATATAACCTATCAAACTAGCATGGACAACTTGTAGGTTATTAACAAGTAACCTATAAATTGTGGAGGATGAGCATCTCTTTGCCAAGTATTCAAGGACAAGCATCTCTTTCCCAAGTATTCTGGGAAGAGCTTCTCCTGCAACATGGGGTTGATGAAGCATCGACTGTCGAAGGAGTATGGAGGCCGAGAGCGATCGATCCTACATAGGGATCCTTACCATAGCGATAGGCGAAAGAGGACAGGGGCGGGAGACTAAACCATGATCTGAGGAAGCTCTGGGATTCCTCTGAATCCATATTAGCTTTATTCACATGTTTTGAATATAGATTTGGAAACTACATTTACGACGATCCATTGTTAACTGAAAAGGGACCAAGAAATATCTGGCAGTGAACAAACACTATTATAGGAGCGGAAATATATATCAATACACTCACTCAAGAAGCAGAGAGCATACTCCAGTGAATGACACTACAATAGATTCATAAGCCTAAAAGAATATTAACGGGGCTAACAACATTTCAGATTTCAGACTCTATATGAAGAGCATCTTCAAAATAGCTTTAAAGGATGAAGCACCCAAACTCCGAATGAAGGGAGCGAGAACAGACTGGAACAAAAGACACTCTGAAGATCGAATCCAGAAGGCCAGAATGTGTTTACGCACTAATGTTGGGGTCTATTGCTGTGTATGTGATTTGAGTGGGAAAATTAGTGTTTGTTGTGCTAAATTCAGAGTATAAACAAATTTCTTAAGGATTATGAGGTAAATTTCAAGTTAACTATGAGTATTTTTATGTGTTTTTATGTGAATTTATTGAGCAAAATAACATTAAGAAAAAAAAAAAAACTGAATAGCAGCATATAACAGACATGAACATCACTAAAACAATATCACAACAACACATGATGAAGGAGATCACCCCTCCTGGGATACGTTTCGTTGGTCCAGCTTCTAATGGCTTGGCCATATTCAATTATGCTCAAAAGTGTGATTGAATACATTTGCAATGCTCAAACACCTATGAAACTACTCCAATGGATCCAAAATGCCCAAAACCCCATTTTTAGCCTCTTTCTACTCCGAATTTGGTCAAAAACTGAAGAAATTATGAGCCTCCCTAGTTTTTTCTGCTAACCGCACCAAACATTCCCCAAAAATTTTACCGGTCCTACAAATTTTCCCTGAATTGCACTAACAGAGCGACAATTTCATGAAATTTCGGATGAAATTTTTCGACCATTAATTTGTCCAATAATGCAATAAATCTTCATTTTCAACCATATGATATGGTTTGAATTAAGAAATTTTAATTTAAAAAAATGGTGCATTTAGGAAATTTGGCAGAAATTAATTTTTAAATTTAAAAATGGGCAGTCAACATAATTTTTTTTCAATAAAATATTCATGGGCCACCTCTGCACCCTTGTTTCCGGCCCATTAGTCGTGTAGTAACCATGTATGGGGGGTCGGGGCTAAGCCTTGGCCCCTTACCCCACCTCGCATATTAAACCTTTATGAATAGGTTTCAATATATGTTTTAATAAGGACTACCATAGCCCAAGTGGTTAAATTGAGCTATTATGAAGGAGGTCACGATTTCGAATCCCGGATAGGTGTAGTTAGGACTTAACCAATTTTGCTTGGCCCCCTTCTTTGTATGTCATTGCCTCGATTGAACCATGTGGCAACATGTGGTTTGCCACCTACCAATCAATAAAAATTCAACGACACGAGAACCAATAAAATTTAGACAAGTGGCGAAGCTGATTGGGGTAAAAAAAATTACCTTTCAACCAACCAAAGAGGCCATGTGGTAGCACACTTGCCCGGCCCAAAATGCAACGATCGGCGGTCATTTTTTTGAAAAAATCTCATGTTTGTGAAAATGAACGAACGTGTTTCGAGACATACGGTGTCGGTTTACCACAAAACGAGTTGCGCCAAATTCAAAACGGCGATATCTACGCGGTCTTTCGGGTTTCACACCATTCGAAACAACTTTCATTTTTTAGCATATTTTTACTTTGATGACACCTCCCCACTAGAAGATTTTGGACCCAAAAATAGATTTCGTGCGAACATGTGAATGAGGATACAACCCCATCACCCTTCCCGGCCTCAATCCTCTAGAATTTTCCTAAATTCAACAAATTTATCTTTTGATAAAAACTCATCTTTTCCTTGATTCTAGAGACCTTGTCTTTATTTGGAGATACCATCTTGTTCTGCCGATTTCCCGAGAATTTTCCGAACACTAGCTATCCTTG
Source organism: Pinus albicaulis (assembly GCA_034641835.2). Taxonomy (NCBI): domain Eukaryota; kingdom Viridiplantae; phylum Streptophyta; class Pinopsida; order Pinales; family Pinaceae; genus Pinus; species Pinus albicaulis. The sequence continues at coordinate 1,397,875,717 of CM076575.1, forward strand.
AAGAAAAAAACATGTTCCTTCCTTAGTCGTCGATCAAAACTTGAATAACGAAAACTTTCTCACCTCGAACACGTCGACATGGCGATTTTAGCTTGTCTTGCCTTCTACTTGCTTGAATTTTACCAAGTGTTTCTCCATTTCCATGTACCATTTTAAAACCCAAAAGAATTACTTGTGCAATCGATTCCTTCTTTTTCATCTTTCTTTTAACGTGTTCTTTGATTTTTGCACCATTTAGCACCAACATCTTGATCCCATCCTTGTTCAGCAATGATGTGGAGGCACTTGCAAATACTTCACATCTTGTTTACCTCTTTTGAAAGGCAACATGTTAGAACCCATAAACATCTTATTAAAACCATTAGCAACTTCAATGAAATCATCTTGTTCATTTTATGCATCTTCTTGAAAGGTCTCATCCAAAACATTATTATTCTTGAACATCAACAAAGAAATTTTTTGACTTGCATTCACTATTCTCTTCATTTGTCTTGCATGCATAATAGGCAAACACATCTTCTTCTTATGCGTTCTAACTATGTGCTCAATTCCATTCTTGAAAAAGTGGTACTTATTCTCATGGTGATGAAATACTTCCTCAATCATAAAGATAAGGACTTCCCAAACAATACCCGAAATCTTAACCGAAGCTACATCAATTTCACTTCTGAAAGTCTGAATTGATTGAAAACCTTAGAGGATGCACTTCAGCATTGCAATTTTGCATTCTTTCATATCAACCTAAATGATAAGGTCTTGGATGTGCAACATTTTTCGGTTAACCTCTTAACTAAGTCTTCGAGAAATCAAATTGGCTTGAGAACCACTATCAAATAGTGTGTCTGTTTTGGTATGCTTTGAAACAACTCTATTATGAAAGATTTAAATTCTTGTATCATCATCTTGAGTTACATTAGAACAACTTGAAGAACTAGTGCTTGTTATGCTCTTACCTTTCAAACCCATGATTGTTGTAATCTTGGTTTCGTCTCTGGCTTGAACCTAAATCATCTTCAGCCAGTTGCATATATTTTATCCTTCTCTTTGGTTTTAGTTTTGTTGGGCTTCAACTCTCGATGGAGTTGCCGAAAATGGTCTTCGTCATGGCCATTTTTCAAGCAATGTTTGCATGTTATTTCTCTTCATCCTTTTAACGAATAATTTTTATTTCCTTTTCCATTTAAAACCCTTTCCTTTCTCTCCACCCTTAAATGGATTTTTTTACCCTCTTTTGGAATATTTTTCCTCTAGTCTCAGGAATTGGTGGCTTGCACACAAACCTAATTTTTATGAAACTAGCTCACAAAATAGAAAAAAAGATAGATCAACGACTTCGAGGGGGAAATCTCCTTTACATTACATAAATGAACAATTCTTGGATGATAAGAATGAAAAAACCTCATTTCTATATATAGGAGTCCATGGGGTCATAATATAATCCTAGTCGAACTAATAATAATAATGTAAGGGCACAACAATAACAATAGTGGTCTTTTATGGGGCACAATAATAACAATTTGGGACTATGATTGCAAAATAACAATAACGGGGATACAACAATAATAAGGGACTACACTAGTAATATAGGGACCTAACATGCCCCTCTCCTTCAAAAGAGTGTTGTCTTCAACGCTTGAGTAGTTTTGGATGTACAGCTAATAAAATTATCATCCTCCCATGTGCAATATTCGATTGGGTAAGTTCTTCAACTTGATGAGATACTCACAGAATTTATCAATTTCGTAGTTGTCGGAGTATTGTTTCTATGGTACTTCGAGGTTCCAATATTATTTTCCTTCCACATCAGGATTCTGGAAATATTGTTTGAAATTTTGGAAGTTTGTCACCTATAACCCTTCACCCCAAGCATGAAACATGGAAAATGATTGCACTCTAAAGATGCATAAAAGCTCCAATTTGTATGCCATAGTACCAATATTTTGCAACACCACCTTGAGACCATAGTACTTTAGCGATAATTTATTATCCGTCTTAGCTTGCTTGAAAGTTAATTTTTGTATGGTTTCGATTGTAAAAATACACAATAGTCTACATCAAAACTTCTCTCCTTCTTGATGTTAATATGCATGTTGTTTCATTCGATTTTGTGCCAAATTTGGGATTATCCTTTAAAGTTGGAGAACTTATAAATTTGATGCTCAATGTGATATTCAACTGCTTGAACCTTAGAATTTTCTCTTAAAGATGATAGTCAAGACTGGTGGATGATATCATAAAGTGTCATAAATGGGATCATTTTCTTTGTAATGTGGAAGGAAGTGTTATACCACCATTCGGCCAGAGGTAACCACTTGACCCATTGTTTTTGTTTTCTAATACAAAGCAATAGAAGATATCCTTCCAAACATTTCTTCACTATCTCGGTTTTCCCACCGGATTGAGGATGATAAGATGAGTTATAAAGGCTAGTTGGAGGCCAAATAAGAAAATAATTTCGATCAGAAAATTCCAATGAAAATGGGATCTCTGTCACTTACAATAATCTTTAGGTTTCCATTTAGCTTTTGAAATGTTTCCATAAATGAAGTAGCAATTGTACTCGCTTTAAATGGATGAGATAATACACAAAAGTATGCCTACTTGGTAAGTCTATCAACTACCACCATGATGACACTCTTTCCTTTAGACTTAGATAAACTAGTGATAAAATCCATTGAAACCTCCTCCCAACATTGACTTGGAATGGATAAAGGTTGCTTAACATTTCAGGTCTTAATTGTCTCAAATTTATTTTGTTGGCAAACCCAGCATTCCACCACAAACTTTTGAATATCAGTTTAAGACCATCTACAAAAAATTCTTTCTTCAACCTATGGTAAGTTTTTTAAAATTTTGAGTGTCCTCTTAAGAGAGGTGTGAAATTCCAAAGAATATTTTGTTTTAGTTGGGAATTCTTACAAATATGGCGATATTTGCATCATAAAAGGAATCATTTTTCCAACCTAAATGTATCGGATGTATTGGGATCTTGCTACAAATTTTTAATGAGTGTCCACACTTCTTCGTCATTCTTCCATTCCTCCCTTTCTTCGATTATCCAATCTGGTTGGATAATAGAAATGGCACAAAACAATGCTTCCACAACCTCTTCATTTCTTGAGAGTGCATTTCTTTTTGACAAACATTTAGCTTCCACTTTTATAGATAATGTCAAAGTCATAACCCAACATCTTTGTGACCCATTTTTGTTGCTCTTTTGAAGATATTCTTTGTTCCAAAAAGTATTTAGATTATCATGATTATTTCTTGCAGCAGGAAGTGTCTTCCCATTAGGTAAGGTCGACATTTCTTTAGTGCATGTAGTATTGCCAACATTTCCTTCTCATAAATAGCTTTACGTAAATACTTACTTTTTCCTTTGATTGGACGACTTTCAAAAACAATGTGTCTTCCTTCTTGCATTAAAAAAACACCAATTCCATTTCATGAGGTATCATATTCCACAATAAAGGTTTTTGTGAAGTCTAGAATAGCTAAGACTGATGCTTGGAACGTTGCCTCTTTAAGATTTTTAAAGGCCTTAGTTGATTTAGGATTCCATGAATTTTCATTTTTCTTCAATAATGTTGTTAGAGGTGCTACTATTCTCCCATAATACTTAACAAACTTGAGATAATACCATCTTAACCCGATAAAGCCTCGAAACTGCTTTATGGTTGTGGGGAATTTCCATTCCTTAATGGATTCAAATTTGTTGAGTCGACCTTAACTTTGAGATACAATATGACGGATATTCCACCTCTTTTACTCCAAAGAAACATTTGGAGGATTTTGCATATAATTGTTTCTCTTCCCATAGTTTGAGCACCCTATCAACATGTTGAACATGATCCTTCCAAGACCTACTGTATATTAGTATATTATCAAAAAATACTAACACAAATTTTCTAAGTGTTTGAAAATAGAATTCATCAACCCTTGAAATGTAGAAGGTGTATTGGTAAGGCTAAAAGGCATGACCAAAAATTCATAATGACTCTCATGAGTTCTACATGTTGTTTTCGAAATATCTTCATCTTTATTCTAATTTGATGATATCTTGAACAAAGATCCAAATTGGTGAAATAAATTGCTCTATGTAATTCATCAATCACGGGAATGGGAAATTTATCTTTAATAGTGAGCTTATTGAGCTCCTATAATCTGACTTTTTAATGCACCATAATCCATCCTTCTTGTGCACCAATACTACTGGAGTAGAGTAAGAACTTTGACTAGGTTGAATTATACCAGCCTCTAGCATTTATGCAATCATACATTCAATTTCGCTCTTCTAGACATAAGGATATCTGTAAGGCATGATGTTTAGAGGAACACTTCCTGGAATCAAATTAATAGCATGACCATGATCACGAATAGGTGGGAGTCCTTTGGGAGTTACAAAAACCTTGGAATGATTGTCCAAGACTTTTTGGAGATCTGGAGAAATAGATGATTTTGATGTTGGAACTTCTAGTGAGAATAATTGTGCAATTACGTCTCATTATTCTATCTTCAAAATATTTGTCATGACATTAGAGATTATTATCTTTCCAGGCTTCCCAGTGATACCTCATAATTCAAATTCCTTTCCTTCCGAAAAAAATTTCAAGAAAAGTTCTTGAAAATTAAAATCCACCATCCCCAAATATTGTAACCATTGTACTCCTAGTACAACATCAGCCTACACCCATTAGAATGGAGAGCATTGGACTATTCAATACATATTCCCCATGGTTAGCTTGATATTATGGCACTTTCCAGAGAAATTTATAGTTCCTCCATTTTAAACCATCACATGACACTTTGGTGTTGGGTATAGGAATAAATTCAATTCCTTGGCTACCTTCTGATGAATAAGGTAGAGCTGCAAATCAATCAACACTATTACATTTTCTTCTTGATATGTCCTTCTATCTTGAGAGTTTGAGGAGTGGTAATTCCTTCAATGCATTACGGGATCTGGTTGGATTCATTTCTTATTTTTCTATGGTTGGTTCTGGTGTATATCACTCTTCTTTTGAAGTTTTCTTGTTAATTTGCTTCCTCCTCTTCCTGATATATGTACAATAGTTTCTCTTAGCACACTTATGACCTTTTAGTGTATTTGCTATCCTAGCTATAGCAAATCCATTTTTCTCTTTTTCTTCCAATTGTTGTGGTTTTGCCAACCTTGTAGGTTATGGAAGTCTAGGAGTAGCAACACTTCCATCTTTATATTTGTGAGTGGCGGGCTCCTTGTCGCCATAATTTTTTCTTTCAAATTTTCTTGCTAACTTTGAATTCCTTGTCCGATGAATCGGGTTCCCAAAGGTGAACCTCATGTTGGATGTTTATCGTTTAAAGTCCCCATGAAGACATTAATATTGTGTTCCTTTGGAATATTATTTACCCTTATATTCAATTTTTTGAAGTCCTCAATATGTTCACCATTGAACACTTTGTTTAAAGATTTATCAATTGGCTAAAGAAGGTGTTGCTCTTGGTATCCTCATAACTTGTTGGCATTTCCTCCATAAAAATTGACCATGTCACAATTTTTTTACAAGATAAAAGCCATCGATACCATACAAATGTATTGTGTTCTAAATACAAAGTTGTGATACGTACCTTTTGTGTGTTTTTCACATTATAGAGATCAAAATATTACTCCATCTGTAGTATCCATGTTACGGGATCCTTGCCATCAAACTTCCTCATATCGATCTTTGGAATATGGTGGGTCTTCAATCCAACGTTAGAGTTTATGAAATAATGATTAACGCTTATTTTTTTTCTCATCATGAGTTTCCTCTACTACCTTTTCTCTATTAGGAATCATTTCTTGTATCAAATTTGTCAAACCTTCCTTCCAACCTTCCATGACTGCTTTTATTTTTTCTTCTATACCATCGATCTTAGCTTCCATGCCATTCTTCAAACCATCCATCTTAGCTTCCACACCATTCATCTTAGCTTCCATATCATTCTTCAAACCATCCACCTTAGCTTCCATGCCATTCATCTTAGCTTACATGACATTAATATTGGCTTCCATGCCTTTCTTCAAACCATCCATTTTAGCTTCCATTTCATTTTCAGTTACTTTTTGATACATCATGTTGCACTTATTCCTCTTCATGCATCATAGTAGAAGTTTTAGAGGAATTAATGGGAGTGGAATTCCTTTTCGGATGAATTTTAGAACCCATGATGATATCTATGCTTAAATATGCCCTTGGAATCTCTTCGAACTGATTTTTCAAACAAATGTTATGAAATTAAAAAAAACAATACACGCATTTTTCTTGCTTCTGAGGAGCTAGCTATTGATCCTGTTGTATCTTTGTGATTTCAGATTTCCAAAATTTCAACTTCGGACTTGTATTAGCCCTGTCTTATTTCCAATGCCATAGGTCAGACTTGATTTGGATTCTTCAAGACAAAGTTATTCCAAATATCCCACAATGACATAATTATGGACTGGTTCAGTAGAGATAACATGTATAGCATGCCACGTATCACTACTTTGTAAGTTCAGTTATGAAATTGATGCATAACAATCTATAGTCTGTCTAATTTCGACCACTTTTTACAAAATTTGAATCTGATTCTCAAAGAGAAAGTTATGATGATTTTCCCATGGTCACCTCTTTGAGATGAAATTATGGAGCCTGCAAAAAACCTAACTTCCGCATATCATGTCTCTGAAACTATAGTGAACCAAGCTCTATAATTTTTACATGAATTTCCTCAGGTTTTTGGCTCAAATGGGTTTTTTCAGTGTCTGAAACTTTGTATAAAAAAATTTATAGCGAAAATTCCACGATCACTTGTTTGCAACAGCGAAACCCTAGAATCCAAAGCTCTAATAACAAATGTCATGAAAGCAGCTCACAAAATAGAAGAAAATATAGATCAAAGACTTAGAAATTTGTCTCTTCGGAGGGGAAACCTCCTTTACATTACATAAATGAATAATTCTTGGATGATACAAATGACAAAACCTCCTTTCTATATATAGGATTCCATGGGGTCACAATATAATCCTAGTTGACCTAACAATAATAATGTAAGGGCACAAAAATAACAATAGTGGTCTTTTATGAGGCACAATAATAACAATATGGGGATTACAGGGGTACAACAATAACAATAAATGGGCTACACTAACAATATTAATAAGGAACTACACTATTAATATAGGGACCTAACACTCATCTAGACTAGTGGGATTGAACATAATTATAGTATGCCTTAGGTAGCTATGTAAACCCCCTACATAATTCAACAACATGTCTTGTGATTGCAAATCATCACCTAACATAAGAGTTCATATTCTAAATTCTTGGGTGTAATATTGCACATTTTAACCTTTGATCTGTCTAAAGTTCTACCAATTCATGATGGCTTTCTACATATATGCTAGAGGGTAAAATTATCTTTTAATTGCGGCAATGAAATTAAACCAATAAATTGAGATCTTACCATGTTTTTTTATCTCATATTGTGTTTTGGCTTCCCACCATACTAGTGTTGCACCCTCCAGTCTCAAGGAAGCTAGTTGAATATTTGTATCATCATCTTGAAGGTTTTGAATCCTCAAGTAGACCTCCAATTAACGAACTTAATTGTCAAGCTTCTCTGCATTCACTTCACCATTATACATATGCAGCTCAAATTTAATATCAAGTTTTAACAGGGGTGTTTTACCAATTCCTTTTGAGGTATGTTGATGAGTATGAGTAAGGTTTGTAGTAGTGGAAGAGGATCAAGATGGAGGTGAATATGGCGGTGAGAATGATGGTGGAGTAGATGGTAGCTTATCACCATTTCCATTACCTCCTCCTCCTGGAGAACCCTCTCCTCTTGGAGGCCAGAGCTTTCACCCTGCAACCTTGTATTCTTCTCTTCATAGAGGACCTTCACAATCTCTGTCATGACAAAGAAAACCTTCCTAAAAGCCTTTTCATCCTCTATCATGTTATCATTTCCTATGTTATGTTATCATTTTTTCCTTCACGAGACATGCTTACTAAAGCCTCAAGTACAACAAGAGGTGAATCTTGTGGTGGAGATTGTGGAAATTGTGCTTTCCTTCTCCTTGCTCCAACTTGAGAACCTGCACCCACAAGATTTTATTCCTCTCTCTTGAGCTTCAATGTTGCAAGAATTTAAACACTTGCAAAACAATTAAATCCTCCTTGCACAAGTAAACCTAGTGCTTTAATACCAACTTGATATGAATGAGAAAATTAGTGTTTGTTGTGCTAAATTCCAATTCTGAATACAAACAAAGTGCTCGAGGATAATGAGGTAAATTTCAATTTAACCATGAGTTTTTTTATGTGTGTTTATGTGAATTTATTGAGAAAATTAACATAAAAAAGGACCGAACATCAACATATAACAGACATGAACATCACCAAAACAATATCACAACAACACATGAGGAAGTATTTCACCCCGCTTAGGCTACGTCTCATTGGTCCAACTTCCAATTTCTTGGCCTTCTTCAATTATGCTTAAAAGTGTGATTACATACATTTGCAATGCTCAAACGACTCTGAAACCTACTTCAATGGCTCCATAATGCCCAAAAATGCTTGTCTAGACTCTTTTTTCTTTGAATTTGGTAAAAAATAGAAGACGTTACGAGCCTCCCTAGTTTTTGCACTAACCGCAACACAAATTATCCAAAATCCAGACCGGCCCTACAAATATGCCCTGAATTGCACTAACAGAGTGACAATTTCGCAAAATTTCAGGTGAAATTTTTGGACCGTTAATTTGTCCAATAATGCCATAAATACTAATTTTCAACCATATGATATGACAGAAACCACCGCCCAAGTATGGGGAACTTCGAGTTTCCATGTCACAGCGCGACGAAAACCGCTGCCTGGGTCTAGTTTGAATTAAAAAAATTTAATTAAAAAATGGCGCATTTATAAAATTTGGCAGAAATTAATTTTTAAATTTAAAAATGGGTGGTCAAAATATTTTTTTTTTAAATAAAATATTCGTGGGCCACCTCCACGCACTTGGTTCTAGCCATGGTCGTGTGGTAACCATGTATGGTGAGGCTGGGGCTAATCCCTGACCCCTTACTCCCACCTCTTCCATATTAAACCTTTATGAATATGTTTCAATGTATGTTTTAATAAGGACTACCATAGCCCAAGTGGTTAGAGTGTTGAGCTATGATGAAGAAGGTCACAATTTTGAATCCCACAGAGGTGTAGTTTAAACTTAACCAATTTTTGGTGGCCCCCGTGCTTCCACGTGGCAGCCTCCGGTTGATCCACGTGGCAGCATGTGGTTGGCCACCTTCCAATCAATAACAATTCACCCACACAGAACCAATAAAATTTGGACAAGTGGCGTGGCCAGATTGGCCTAAAAAAATCACCTTTCAACCAACCAGAAGAGGCCACGTGGTAGCCTACCACTGGCCCAAAATATATAGCCATCTGTCATTTTTTTGAAAAATTCATTTGTTTGGGAAAATAAACAAAACGCGTTTCTGGGAGCATACGGTGTTGGTTTTCCATGAAACGAGTTGCACTAGATTCAGAACGATGAGATATATGTGTTCGTTCAGGTTCCACTCCATTTCGGAAACTTTAATTTTTTAGCATAATTTTGAGCACATGATCATAATAGGTAGCTTGTTATTATTCATTCCAGAAAGTTTATAGAGTTGGAATAAATATTATTCATAGAATCAAATGGTGGGGGTCTCTGTGGGAAAGAAGTTCTTATTTTTTGCTACATCTTAGATTGTTCTCTCAACATTATAACAGATGTTGTGGAACTTTGAATCTTCCTCTGATTCATCTTTCCAACCTAGTTATTTTCTTACTCTGTAGCTACCAACCTAATTTGAACTCAGCCCAGGGTGCACTTGACCTGCATCATATTTGAATTATCCTACTGATCCTATTGGGAGTGGTATTTTCATTTTGGTGGAATCAACTCATTTAATTCAACCACCCTTTTATTTACTTCCTCTATAGCAGACTTTAGTCTTATACTACATCCAACGTCCTTTTTATTATGTAAATGTCCTACATATCTAGTTTGGGATTGATGGTGAATGTGCTTATATTTACTCTCTGAAATTATTCGTTCGTAGGTACCTCTTCAAGTTTTAATCTTAGCCTCCATTAGGCACCCTATTGACATGATGGACCAACTGTCTCTCTCACTGGAGACCCTCATTGATATCACTATTCAGGTAGAGTGAGACACCCTCACCCGCTCTATTGGAATTCCGCCTTTTCTTAACTCTAGTCCTGACACCTATGACATTGTTCCCTTTCGCAACCACTTTAGACATAAACCTACAATAAATCCACTCCCAGATCGACAGGACCCTATCCCTCTGGTTATGGAGATAGAATGTTTCTAGAGTAACAAAAAATGCCTACATTAGTCGATTGAGGCATCTGAATTGGTCAGGAGAACATATCAAAAGCTGAATCCAACAATGGTGGTTCCCAATTCTAAAATACAGACCTGTAATCATTCTCCTCTTTAAAGGTTGGATCCGTGTGCATTTAATCAACATCGAATATGTTGAGTGCATCCTATCTTCCCCATGTGTACACGAATGGGCTCACCTACTTCTTTAGCACTGGAAGCCTAGATTTGACCCCTTCACTAAATCACACCATCGAAAATTCACTTGGGCCAACTTGTTTGGCCTCCCTTTGGAGCTATGGAATATGTCTTCCATATTTGCGATAGCAAACATAATTAGTCGATTTTAATACTGGAATGAGGAGAGATTTAGGTAGATGGACAAAAGGATACCTTGGGTTCTTATCGAGTTGGATTTGGGGATAGGAATCCTGGAGGAATTGAAGATTTAGTGGCAGGGTTTCTCCACCTTGATCAATACCGATTACTGGGGGTTCCTTTTCACTGCTTCCAGTGCCATAAAACATGTCATCTTCTCTGTGACTTGTGTCATGCGTCTCCCACCAGTTTCTAGGAATCAGCAGGTCCATGGTCTACGACACTCTTCTCCAACTTGTCGACATCAGTCCATAGGTAAAACATTTCCCTCATTTCCTTCTCATTATCCTTTAGAATTTGAATCCAGTCTCCCTATCATCCCTCCATAACCGCCTCTACTTCTCTCTCATCCACCTCTCCTTGATTTACCCTCTGGACTCGTATCCTTCATCCCTTCCTTTGGCTCAGATGACTATACAGTTCCCCCTTTCTTCTTTCCTTTGCATATTTCTGTTCCACCCCCACCTATTTCCACCCAAACGTCCCACTTTGTTATCTAACCCTGTTGATTTTGATTCCCTCCCTTCCCCTAATCGAGAGTTAGAGGCCATTCATTTTACCCCATCTGGACCGTCAGTGCCACTCTCAATTATAAGAGCCAAGCTTATTAGCTCAGTTGTGCCTGACTCCCCTTTTATAAGGAAATTCACTCACCAAAAAAATTGAGTCACTAAATTAAAAAAAATATCCATCTGCAATCTTCAAGATGCATTGGACTCCCGTGTGGGAGATCTTACCCCGACCATTGACTCTGTTGTTTCCTCTTCTTCCCCCTGTGACCTCACTCGGGACCTTAGAGCATTTTCCTTGGACGACAAGGTTTCCCCATGAATTTTATTTCACTCAACATTAGGGGATTGGGAGCTCCCCATAAACTCACCTCCCTCCATGACCTTCTCATGCTCCACATCCCCACCCTCATCCTCATTCAAGAAATCATGGCTTCTCAAGAGAAGACCATTGACTTTCTCATTATTCTTTTCCCTAATTGGTGTGCTTATCTCATGATATGAACCTGTATGTTATTTTTTCTTTGCTAATTACAAGTTCAGAATTATAATTTATTTTCTTCTCGTTTGCTTGTGGTGCTTTAGTTTCCTTGGTGCAGGTGAGCGTCAAAACAGGAAATTGTCTTATGTTTTATGTTGAAATTAATGATAAATAAACAACATAAGTAAGAATTGAAAAGCAGAATAAACATGTACAAAAAACCATAAACAGATCCATCAACACAAGTTTTTGATGAAGGAGTTCACCCCTCTTGGGCTACATCTCCTTGGTCTAGATTCCATAGCTTGGGCCTCTTGTATTAGCTCAAATTTGGCAAAAGTGATATGTACAATATTAAATTTCTCTTGAAACTTGTTCTATTATCTTCAAAAAATAAAAATCCTCTAAAAATGACTGTCCAATTACTGAAAACAGACTCTAGATGGTCTAGACTTGACGTCCTTCCCTCGTGGCATTGGGCTCCCTTCAACTTCCCTGTAGCAAAATCACATCTAGAAGTTGTTTTTAGCCTCTAAAACCTATACCATTGTCTTTGAAATGAAAAAATCATCTAATATTGACTATTCATTTCCAAAAATTTGTCGAATATTTCCTCCATTATGGTCAAAACAAAATTCCTGCAATTTCTCCCCTAAAACTGGTAGAACTCCAGCTAACCCCGCCAAAACTGGGGGTCCGTCGGATTTGGCGCACTCCGCAAAATAGGCCGCCAAGTGAATCTGAAATTAATTAATAGTTAAATACAGTGTTAAATATGATCTTAGCACTAAGCGCAATTCGCACTAGCCCTCAACGCTGGTCGTGTGGTAGCGGTCTTATGGTATGGGGTTGGCCCCCTCCTTCATCCGTTGGCACTGACATGAAGGTTAAAATTTGGCGTGTAGGCATCCATATCAAGTATCATGTAGGTGGCCCATTGGTGACGGTAGGCAGTGGTAAGGGGGAGGTCTAGGGTTCAAACCCAACCCTGCTCCCCTTGTAACAAAGCTTTTGCATGTATAAAATATACAACGCAAACTTTGTTATTTGATTAACTCATCGAACCATATCATTTACGTGGACCTTTGGATTGATATATGATATAATGAAACTTTAGTTATAAGTTATATATATATATATATTAAATCATAATTAAATAAATAAATAAAAATACAATTCCAGCTTAGAAGCATTAGGATAATTTCACCAACATAGACCAAACTGGAGAATTCGAAAGTGCCACTTGTCACAACCTCATTGGCAGAAACCTGAAGAATATTCCTAGAAGATTCATTTTTGCTGACTGAGCTTCCATGTCAACAACCTGTCCAATTTGCAATTTTTCTAGTTGTTTGAGAAAACGGGCAGCAAGCCATAACTTACTCATACGAACTCAGCTTGTGATGAAACGAGTTGTGTTGGAATCCTGGTAACGAGCTCTATGTTGTTATCCTGGTTTCGAGCAATTCTAAAAACTTTGATTTTTGAACTAAATACTGAGCACCTGATCATTCCTCCCTGATAGAAGCCTTTTGGACCCCGAAATCTCTCTTGATTACTTATTATGTGGATGAGGGGACTATTATCTCACCCTTCCAGTCTCTATCCACTGAAATTTTCCCAATTTCATCATTTGAAGCTTTTCATAAAAAGTCAACTTTTTCCTCGATTCTTGTGACCTTCTCTTGCTATCATTGACACCGCCATGCTGCAATATTTCTGAATTTTCAGAACAAAAATTTATTTTTTTAGAAACCATCTTGTTCCTACATTGGTCAACAATCAAAGAAAACTTAGAAACTTTCTCACCTTGTACACTGTCACCATGGTGATTTTTAGTTGATCTCGCTTTGTACTTGCGTCGACTCTTGACCAAGTTTCTTTGCCATTGCCATGTACCTTTTGGAAACTAGCAATAAGAATTTGTGGAACCCATGCCTTCTTTATCAAGCTACTTTGTCACCTTCTCTTTGACCTTTGCACCCTCTTGCACTGGTCTCTTGTATCCAACACCGCTCAACACTAAGGTTGATTGTTGAAAATGTTTTTCACCTTCTTTCAAAGGCAACTTGTTAACATCCTGAAACAACTCATTACAAGCATAAGCATCCTTATGAAAAGTGTAATTCAATACATCTCTTTGTTTGATCATCAACAATGTAGAGTTCTGACTTGCAGTCACTATCCTCTTTATTTCACTTGCATGCATAAGTGACAAACATGTATTCTTCTTATGCGCTCTGATTATGTACTCGATACCATCCTTAAACAAGTGGTACTTGTTCTCATGGCGATGAAATACAAATTTCCTATCAAACAAATAAGGACTTCCCAATACAATACCAGATATTTCAAGTGGCACCACATCAAGTGCAACTTCATCAAGAAAGTTTGAGTTAATGGTGAATCTTAGTAATAACTTCCTTGTAACTTGCAAGTTTGCATTCTTGCAAATCCAACCCAAAGGATGTGGTCTTAGATGTCTAATTGTTTCAAGGCCTAGCTGCTTAACCAAATATTTAGAAATCAAGTTAGCTTATGACCCAGTATCGAAAAGTGTATCAATCTTGGTATTTTTAGAGACAACTCTAATATGGAAAATTTATATTCTTGTATCTTCATTATGAGTATCATTTGAAAATTTTGAAGAACTAGTGCTTGCAACATGTTTACTTTTCAAACCAATGGCTGTAATTTTTGTCTCATCTCCCTAATCTGACCCTAAGTCTTGTTTAGCTATAGCAACATTTTTTCCCTTCTCTTTGGCTTTCACTCTATTTTGTTTCAATTTTAGATGAAGTTTCCAAAAATGGTCTTCATCATGGTCAATATTTGAACATTTTTTGCATGTGATTTTTTCCTTCTCTTTTTTTACAGAACTATTTATTTTTCCTCTTCCATAGAATTTTCCTTTCCCTTTACCCTCACTTTCCTCTTTCTCCTCTATGCCTTGTTTTCTCCTTGCCTCTAAGTGTGTGGCTTGTACACAAACTTTGTCTAAATTTCCTGGGTTAAACATAAGAATAGTATGCTTCAAATAGGAATGTAAACCCCAAATGTATTTCAAGAGTGTATCTTGGGAATTCAAATTTACTCCTAACAACAAATCTCTCTTTCTAAACTCTTGGGTATACTCTTGAACTGTTTGACCCTTGAGTTGTCTAAAATTTTCCAACTCATAATAGCTTTTCTCATATAGGCTAATGGATAAAACTGTCTTTTAATGGAAGAAATAAACTCAACCCAAGAAATGGATATCTTACCATGAATTCACATTTCCTCTTGAGTCTTTGCTTCCCACCAAACTAGTGTTGCTCCTTCTAGCCTCAATGAAGCCAACTGGATCTTTATGTCATCCTCATGAAGGTTTTGAATTCTGCAATACACCTCCAATTGACGTATCCAATTGTCAAGCCTCTCTGCATTTACCTCGCCATTGTACATGGGTAATTCAAACTTTATGTCCAATTTGAGTAATGGAGTTTTTCCTCTTGGGGTCTTGGAATGAGTATGGGTATGGGTTGTTGAACTGGTTGAAGTGGAAGATGAAGCTGATGGTGATGATGAGGATGATGAAGATGGTGGAGATGGAGGTGGCTTTCCTCCACTACCTTTTGAACTCTTCTCTTCATCCTTCTTATCATTTGAAGTTCCTTCTTCATGTGGGAACTTATAACCTCTTCCTACCATCAAAAATAATCTTGACCATCCACTTCATGTCATTGAAGTCTTTCTTGACATCCTCCTCTTCTGAGTGTCCTTCATTATCTCCAACACCTAACATGATGGCTTCAGATTCAACTTCAGTTTCTGGTGCAATTTGGACCTCCTCAATCTCAAACAGAGACAACACTTGAGGTTCTTCTGGTGCAAATGGGAGTGAAAATTCAGGTGAAGATGGTGGCCTTATGCCTCTCCCTCTTTTTCACCTAACATCAGGACTAGCAACCAATAATTTCCCTTCTCCTCTCTGCAATATTAACCTTGTAAGCATCACAAAATTGCAACCATTAAAACTCTTTTGCACAAACTCTAGAAAAGCAAGAAAATAACCTTAAGAAACCTGATGCTCTAAGAACACTTGATCTGAAATTGTATGCTAGTTTTGTTGTGCTAATTACAAGTTAAGAATTATAATTTATTTTCTTCTTGTTTTCTTGTGCTGCTTTAGTTTGCTTGGTGCAGGTGAGTGTCAAAACAGGAAATTGTCTTATGTTTTACGTTGAAATTAATGATAAATAAACAAAATAAGTAAGACATGAACAACAACATAAACATGTACAGAAAACCATAAAATTATCCATCTACACAAGTTTTTCATGAAGGAGTTCACCCCTCATGGGCTACATCTCCTTGGTCTAGCTTACATAGCTTGGGACTCTTGTATTAGCTCAAATTGGAAAAAGTGTTATGCACAATATTCAATTGCTCTTGAAACTTGTTCTATTGTCTTCCTAACATACAAATTATTTAAAAATGATTGTCCAGTTACTGAAAACTGACTCTAGTTGGTCCAAGCTTGACCTCCTTCCCTGGTGTCTCTAGGTTCCCTTGAACTTACCTGTAGAAAAATCACATGTATAAGTCGTTTTCAGCCTCTGAAACTTGTACCATTGTCTTTGGAATGCCAAACTCATCTAAGATTGACTATTCATTTCCCAAAATTGGTCGAATATTCCCTCCAGTATGGCCAAAACAAAATTCTTGCAATTTCTCCACTAAAACTGGCAAAACTCCAGCTAACCCTGCCAAAACTGGGAGTCTGCCAGATTTTGCGCTCTTCGCCAAATAGGCTTCCAATCTAATCTAAAATTAATTAATAGTTAACTACAATGTTAAATATGAACTAAGTGTTAAGCACAATTAGCGCTAGCCCTCGGCGCTGGTTGTGTAGTAGCGGTCTTATGGTAGGGGGCTAGCCCCCTCCTCTGTCCATTGGTGCTGACATGAAGGTTTGAATTTGGCGCACAAGCATCCATATCAACCCTCATGTCGGTGGCCCATTGGTGGCAGTAGGAAGTGGCAAGGGGGAGGTTTGGGGTTCAAACCCAACCCCACTCCCCTTATAACAAAGCTTGTGCGCGTGTAAAATTTACAATGCGGAATTTGTTATTTGATTAACCCATCGAACCATATCATTTAGGTGGACCTTTGCATTGATATATGATATAATGAAAATTTGGTTATAATTTATAATTTAAATATAACATATGTATAATATATATTATATAATATAATATATATAATAGGATAATTTCACCCACATAGACCAAATTGGAAAATTCGAAAGTGCCACTTGTCACAACCTCATTGACAAAAACCTGAAGAACATTCCCAGAAGATTTCTTTTTACTAACTGGGTTGCATTGTCAACAACCTGTCCAATTTGAAATTTTTTTAGTTGATGCCACACGCAATGGCTAAGGCACTCTAGATCTCAATTACAGTCCTGAACTGAGCGCACTTGGCATCGGCCTTGTAATACCTTTGGCACCTTCGGGTCGGTTTGTGCTGAGAATTGAACATTGTTGTATGTACGCTCTCTTGCATTAGAAAATTTTACACATGTCTGCAGATTACAGAGATAAACTTCTTAGTTCATATCAAAGATTAATTGCTGAGGCTTTTACTAAGTATATCACCTTGAGGTAATATGAAACCCAAAGGCTTTCTGGCCTTTCGCAGACTCTGCCTGTGAGCTTTGAGACCCAAATAACACAATCCATAAAAGTCTGGCCAATTTATGTTCTCACCAAGGTTGCTAGACTTGATACGCAGGCTTCTCAGACTTATGACACCTAAGAGGAACTTTCTTTATGATGCAGGCAGGTCGAACCAATGTTTGCAGATGCAAAGCAAGAAGATAATTCTTGACACAACCCAAATACTATAATTCTTTCTCAAAACTATGATCCCTTAATGAGAGCTCATTCTCTTATTTATATGAAATGAGGGAATCTATCCTGATATGAATGGCCGACAATACTTTTCGTAGAATGATTTGTCATAATTTTGAGATGTGGATAAAATTCCACCAGAAGTCCGAGAAGTGCTCCGAGTCTCAAAATCATACGGAAAAGTTACACAGTGAAGATATTATCGGAATCTCACGGTACCGATCATACTATGGAAAATTTACACAATGAAAATGTTATCAGAATCTCATGGAACCGGTCACACTCATAGTCAGGTGACTAGAAATATATTACACAGAGGATACTTTTTAGGAAAAGCCCTCAGGAAACCAAGATTTTACATTATTATGTTCCAAGAAAAATTGTACCTGGAAACCTTTGTTGGGTATATCTTCCACTGGTGTCCCATGCCTTGGTGTATATTCTTCTTACAATCATTGGCTTACCCAATAAAATTTGGTGTTTTATTCTTTTAATTATGGCCCATTGGTGATGTTTAGCCATAAAATAACCAAGATTTTTTTCTTTAGAATATTTTGTCATATTTGCTATAGTTTTGTATGGGAGACGATAACAGTCAACACGGTCAGTACAATCACCTTGAAAATCATTCTCAAATTTTTTTGGATCCATAATTGTCTTGTTTATGCCAAACCAATACCACCAATGTGTTGAAAGTATACATTTATTATACACCATGTCATGAAATCATATGCTAGATTTTGGATAAACTTTCCTCTCATGTACTAGGTGTTGTATACTAATATGAGGTTGAAGGTTTGCATATAAAACTTTTGTGTTTCTCAGTTGCAAGTGGGTTTCCATGATTCACAATATTCTTTCCAAGGGTTATTATTATGGATATTTCTAATAATTTCGTGTTGTGTGTTAGGATCCCATTTAGTGACAATAATCATTAAGTTTTTTTCTTGAAGATTTTCTCTTATGAGAAAATCTGGCAAAGAATTTTGGGATCCTTTAATATGCTCTATAGAGAAATAAAATTTTTAAAATAAGGCATGCCACCTTGCAAATTTGGAATCCGCAGGCTTTCTAATTTCCTTTGTCAACACTTTCTTCATGGTTGCAGCATCGGTTCTTAAGAGGGATCTTTTGTGAATTAAGTGTATTTAAAATCTTTCAATGCAATTCCATGCTGCCTTTACCTCTTTTTCAATAGTCAAGTAATTTTTTTTGGTATCATTCCATTTTCTTGATGCAAATTGTATAATCTATTCTTGGCCCTCTCTTTTTTGTTTTATTACTCCACCCCATCCTAGCTCACTAGCATCTGTTTCAACAATTTTGAAAAGGTCTTCATTAGAAAGGTATAAGATAGGAAGTGTCTTTACCTTTTCTTTTATCCTTTTGACTGCAACTGTATGTTCACTTGTCCATGGAGATGGATTTTTTATCAACCTTTGGTTTAACAAACTTCTATCTTGGGAAAATTTCTGGTAGAAACTGCTTACATAATTCAAGCATCCTAAGAACCTTTGTAGTTGTACTTTTTCTATGATGATGTCAGGGAATTTTTCACCAAATTCAATTGCATGTTTTTGGAGAGTAATCTGGTTATTTTCAATTTTGTGCCCCAGTAATTTTATTTTGGTCTGGAAGAGATCCATTTTCCTTTTACTTAGCACCAGGCCACTATTCTTAACAATTTGTCTAAACTTAATTACATGCTTGAGATGGTCATCAATAGATCTTGAAAAGATAAGGACATCATCTATGTACACAATAAGCCAATCAAAAAATGGCTTAAAAATTGGATCCATTACCTTTTGTAATTTGGACGGGGCATGTTTCAGTTCAAAAGGCATAACATTCCACCCATAATGTCGTGAGGGAATGTTGAAGGTTGTCTTAAACTTGTCTTATTATTTAATAGCCACTTTCTAGAATCCATACTTCATATCAAATTTTGAAAACATCTTTGCACCTAGAATTATTTTAATGAGATTTATTTTATGTAGAATTGGATAGGTGTCATTAGCTAGAACATTGCTCAATGGTCTGTAATTGATCAAAAGTCTAGGGGCTCCTCTAATTTGCTCAAAATGATTGTTTACATAGAATCCATAGCAGTTACAAAGTCTACTAGATTCTTAAATAGTGTGTTGAGAGTACAGAAGTTGTTTGTTGTTATGTGATGAGCGTGTCATACTTCAACCTTGATCAGAATTTGGATCAGGGGAAGAAATTAGCTCGAAATTCAAAGTGCTCAGAATTGCAGAAAACCATAACGACAATGACCATCCCATCACCAGGAATCCAACGCAACTCATTTTGTCGAAAACTGAGTTTGGATTAAGAAGTTATGGTCTGTTGATTGTCGTTAAGAACAAGAATTTTTTTAAAAAACATTGCAGAACAAGTACAGTTTGATGACATGACCGCCTAGTCAGCATGCAGGGAACCTTCTTTGGTTTTTCTCCAATGGGATTGTGACAAGTGTCACTGCACGATTCGCCAGTTTGGTTTGTTAAAGTGAAATTTTCCCAATGTCCTCCATGGTTGAATTTTGGTTCATGATTATTTTTATATGTTGGAAATTATTTTTTAAATATATTAAGGTTGGATATATATATATATATATATATTAAAATTTCAAACCTTATATATGTGTTAAATTTTCGCAAATCAAATTAACCCAAAGTTCGAAAGACGAACTGGCATATTATATTAAACGTTGGCATTGCAAACGTTTGGCGGCGTACATATTACGCTGACATATATTAATAAACCATAGTCTAAGGATTTATCAACAAAGTTTGCAAAGTTTGGTTTGAATATATGATGGTGTATACAATGGACTAAGGTTAAAGTTGGATTAACGTATATTTGCAATGGTCTGCAAATTACAAAGTTTGGAAATTGTTTTATTCGTTGGTGCAAAATTATGTATGGAGGGGCGGAGGTCGAGGTTCGACCCCGTGACCTCCCATCAACTACTACCTCTGCTCACCAATGAGAAACAACACATCCCTTGTTAAGGATGGGCAAGAATTTATATTTAAATGCAGAAACTTTGACCGATGGTGGGAAGGAGGGGGCCAACCCTCCTCCTCATGAGATCACGCCATAAGACATCATTCCAAGAGCTCAAAACTAATTGCGCTTAGTGCCCGCTTATCCCATTTAATCCGGGATTAAGCCTTAATTAAAATTCAGTTATGTTAGTGGAAGTTTCGCCGATCCCTCTAAATTCGGCAGAATTTCCATATTTGGTGAAGCTAACTAGCAGTTCTCCAGATTTAGAGGCAGAATCTAGGGGAAAATTGAATGAGGCCTATCTTGAGCAATTTTCGACCAATTTTGGCTCAGGAATAGTAATTCATAGCAGATTGGCATGCTTTGAATCCATTGGAACAACTTGCAGAGGCAATGGAGCAAATTTACAGGTTTTTTGAAGCTTAGGGTCAGTAGGAGGGAAGGTCATGCCCAGATTAGCTAAAGGCCAAACGGAGTGAATGAATAGTCATTTTTAGATGTATTTGATACTCTGAACACAATGGTAGAGTTTTCAGAGGCGTTGGAGCACTTCTGAAGGTGATTTTTTCACTTCAGAGACTAAACAAGCCCATGGCCACCAAGATGGGAGGTCAAGCCTAGATCAAATGGAAACCAAATTCAGAGGTTGAATAGTCATTTTTGGGGTATTTGAGTGTTTTGAAGCCAATGGAGTAGATTTCACAGCCATTAGAGCACATTTGATCTATGTAAATAGACATTTTACTCTTAATCCCAAGAGGGCCTAGCTAGTTGAAGCAGGTCCATGGAAATGTAGCCCAGGAGGGGTGAACTTCGTTATCATCCATGGTATTATGTGATTGTTATGTGTAATATTCCTACATTTCATTTTTTGTACATGAGTTTTAATAAGCTAATTAACTCATAATTTTATCATCAAAGACACATGAAACTCGACACATAAACCCCCTTCAGAAGTGGTTAAATTGAGACAATCCTAATCACACATTTTTAATACCGATGTGGGAGCTAGCATAGCAATAACTAGTTTGCCCATATTTAGATCAAACGAGAGGAGGACAATACTAAGCCATGAACATAATGATAAATGAGGTTGGATTTAACTGATAAGGATGTTGGATCTATCCATGGCGATAATTATTAAAAATAAGTCACTGAGCCAATCATTGGGTTGACTGAGTGCATGATAATACATATGATATGGTCGTAACATAGATGATGACATGCCAGTTGAGAAATTTTAGAGCAAGGCCTGAAATATCCATGGCCATTAATGTGATGCGATGGTCATTTTGAAGTTATTTTGAATTGTGAAAACCCACCCAAACAACCTAAATTTGAATTTCAAATTCTTCACAAGACCAAAGACGACAACGTTATAGCTATCACTATCGCTATCCCTCTCCTTCACAACCACTCTCACTCTCAATTATCTTCTTGGACATACCTCTTCACTTCGTTTCTGAGGAAGCGAAAAGATCAACTCCATACAGTTTCTCGTGACACAAATTTTCACTACTATCCTTTAGAACAACTACTTTTAAAAATATCGTTGGATTCAATACGTTTTTTGGCTTCCTTTTCGTGTTCTTTCTCGTGACACAAATTTTCACTATTATCCTTTAGAAAAGCTACTTTTAAAAATATGGTTGGATTCAATACATTTTTTGGCTTCCTTTTCGTGTTCAGATTGATGAGCTCGGCCTCTCCCACACAGGCACCAGCTCACAAGCCGTTGTCGATTCAATCCCCAGTGGTGCCATCATCGGCTTCGCCTCCTCCTTCGACTTCCCCACCAAGCTCAGCCTCCTCTCCCACTTCTAAAACTGTAGATTCTAGCCCTTCGGCTCAAGGACCAGCCACCGAACGCTAGCAGCGGAGCTGTTTCTACCTCCAGCTCCATCCTCATTGTTATACGGATGTGAAATATTCATTCAATAGGAGTAAATGAAGAGTGGTGGATTAGTTATATATGTATGGTGATGGGATTCATTCATGTCTTTTGGATCTAGGGCTTCTGAGTGGTGGATTAGTTACAAATGTATAATGATGGGATTCATTCATGTCTTTTGGAGCTAAGGTTGTTTTTGCTTATTGTTTGAGCGTGATATTCTTCTTCTTTTTTCTGTTTCATATTCTTTTGTAGGCTTCAGAGAGCGGATAAACCCCATATTTGTTGGGTATTCTTTATTGTATAATTTCTGGATCTAATAAATTTTTTAATGTATAATAATTATTCATTATTTGCTTCGGCTCCAACCTTGCTTATGCATGATTATAATTTAAGGTTTTGCTAGGAGTTTGAATGTCGGTCATTCACATAAACTAATGTGGCTATGCATGATTATAATTTAGAGTTCTATTAGTAGTTTTGATGTCGATCATAGCCTTCTGAACTTTCATTACCTTCTTGTGTCAACGATTTTCCATTCAAGATATATATGTGTAGAGTAAAATATTTATGATGTGAAGATTTTCTTCTAAATTAATAGAGAAATAATTGTAAATGGGCTTTTATTACAAAGTGTATCAATCTAACCAAATCATTGGTTAATGTGAAATGCAATAACTTATAAATGAACAAGAACTGTGCAAGTTGGAGTTTGATGCCTATAAACTAATTAACATCATAAAAGTGTATATTTTTATTTTATAATAAAGTGAAAATGTATAATTTTATTTTAAATTTGCAAAATAACACTCTTTATGATATAATAATGTTAATTAAAATAAAAGAAAGTATTTATAAATAAATTTAAAAGAAATAATTAGATTATTACATAAATAAGAAAACTATTATGATAAAAATACAAAATAAATTTTAATTATAAAATTGTATAAAATAAATTAGAAACACGTAAATAGTGAAAAAAACAATTTTAATTAAAAACATAACACATATTTTAAAATTAGTAAATAAATTTTATAAATCATATATAAATACATTCAAAAGTGTTATCATTTAGATTATTTTATAAACAATAACTTTTTTATAAATTTTATAAATCATGTATAAATACATTTAAAAGTGTTATCATTTAGATTATTTTATAAATAATAATTTTTTTGAGAATATTTTTTTTTAATATATAATAAATAGTTGATTTTTGAATAAAATGAATTTTATAATAAAATTTATATAATCAAATATGTATATATAATTAAATGAAATAAAATTATTTGCTATTATATTATATACTGGCATATTTCTGTTTAAGTAGGAATCTAACATGAGTATGTAGAGATCAAATGTTTTCACATGCAAATTATTTTAGAGTGCAAAATACATGATGTTATTTTTCATTGATTAAATTGTATTTTTGAATGCTAAATAGAGTATATATAGGACCAAATAAAAACTTTAACCATAAAAACTTCTTTTATTTTCTATATATAGATATATATAGAGTTGATATCAATATAAATTAGTTAACATAGATCTTCAAATAGTTTATTTAAATCTCTTTTTAAAATATTTTTGAAAAGTATGAGATTTAAACATTAGATTCACACATTTTTTACTTATAATTGCTTTACAACATTTTTTTTAAAATTATACCAAACATTATTTTTCTATTTAGAACATAATTTTTATTTTCTATTTTTTTTTAAAGGGGCACGGACTAACAAACAAACTTACACATCCCCTCATACTGTGGGTTGTAGAATGACAAACTTACACATCTACTCATATTGGACTATAGAATGAGCCTCTAAGCACAATTATTTTTTAAATAATATTTTATTTAAATAGGAAAAAGATTATAAAAGTAGTGGACAATTTTTTATATTTTTTTGTTAACTTGGCAGTACTTCTCTATTCAATATCTACAAAGCAGGTTATGAAAGATATGTTCCCGGTGACCTCAACCTGCCTGTAGGAAACCAAGTTTATTGGTCATTGGTCTACATTATACGTCATGCAAAACTTAAATGTTTTGAGAATTTTTATATGTGTTTTTGACACTGTACAGTCTATTATCCTACTACATAAACATAAATAACTGGAAATGTAAAAGCTATATGATATCATTATAACAAAAATGACAAGAGAAACATAGAGAAATGCTGAAAATTAGTCATCTTAAGAATCCACTGGGGTTAGATCCTTTACACTTGAACCTATAATTTCTTGCCGCTGCATGCTTTGCAACATCTTCTCCTTTCGTCCTAGCTTGATGTTCTGGTGGAACAACTGAACCTGCACTAACTAAATTTCCTTTTAAATCACCATAAAACTCGGTTCATCTTCTCGGTTTTGAGTTTGTCCCTGCAGAATAGGATCCTTTCTCTAATGGTGGTTTTCAGTTATGGCTTTCGCCAATAAATTCTTCATAATCCAATAATTTTGGATGACTTGGAGGAACAAGGTCATCCTGCCTCTTGTGTTGCCCGGGTCCACAACCAGTGGATCTTATTCCTCTTCCTGTACCCATTCCCTTGCGGCTCTCTCTCTCAATTCTGTTTCCCATCTCGAGATTTTTTCTTTCACCGGTGCTGGTGAAATTTCATTGTAGGCATGTAGTAAGTTATGCATAGTCTCCGCACCAAACTTCCTACCTATTTTTTGGGGAGCTCGTCTCGTGGAGGTTTTTACCAACCTTTTTTCTCTGCCAAATTCCTTTCAGCCATCTTGGTCCTTCTTCCCTGATGCCTCCTCTTTCTTGATTATATTTCCCTCTGCCCTTGCAACCAACAACACCACCCTTAACGCCCACACTGGTAGATGCTTCAGCAGGACAAGGGTTGCAGCCTCGTGACTGTTACTCAGGCTTGCGAAACAAGCATTACCCATGAACAAGTTAGGGGAGGTCTCATTTCTGATATCAATTCCCCAATTCCTATTTTCTGAATCTGTCGTCTTCGGCCTAGAAGCATGGAAATGGTCGGGCACATAAGGTGGCGCCTCTGAGATTACATACATTGCTGGAAGAGTGGGTTCCTAAGTCTTTAATCGAGGGTCACCCCCATAGTTATTCTCCATAACCATCTCTTGATTCCCCCCTCAACTGACCTCTCTGAATTGAACCCAGGGCCTTAACTGACCCTCCAATTGGGCATTACTACTACCTGTTTCCTAAGTATAAGAAGGGTTCAGAACTTCTGGTTTTTCCCCTTTGTTTTTGTAATATTCCCAAATGGGAAAAGCGGGAATATAGTGCATAAAATGAAAGCAACAGCAAATATTTAACACATGAGACCATGAGACCAATATGGAGTCATAACATTATGTATTAGAGCAGCAAATCAATACCAAATAGTGAGGCATAAATCATATACAATGAGGAAACAAGCTTCCCATAAGCAATCACCCCCAAATATGAGTTGCTATTACAATACAAAATGTCGGAGAGAAACTATTGCACAGTCATATTAAACATAACTACAGATGGAGATGATACAATGATATAAAAATACTTATATAGGCCCCAATAGAGTCTAAACATACAGATTTGGGCACTAGATCATCTTTCCAAGACAACCCAAGAGGGTTTCCGGAAAATGCACTCAATGTGCCAATGTAAGCTACAGCCCTAGGGCTGAAGGTAAGCTGCAACAATAGAAATGAGAAGCTATGGTTGAAGCTGATGTAGAAACTACAAATCTTCTCCAATAGATCCTCCGGATGAAAGAATGGCTCCTCCACTGAAGAAATCACCTCCCAAAACAACCATTGCAACCACCCCTGCAACTCCTCCCTAAAATAACGCAGATCTGGGTTGAAACTGCACTGTAGGGGATGAATACTCCTTATCCTACTGCTAAATGTGTCAATAAAGCCCAAGGGGCTTCTTTACAGGCCTTCTAATGGATGGAAACCTTCCTCCACTACAAAACTAGCTCTGAAGACACCCAGTAAAATTCTCCACTGCTACACCCTACAAATAGCACAATATTCTGCAGAAAGTGCGCTGATGAAGAAAGTTGTAACTTGTCCTTGAGCCTGAGTGTGGAAATGTAGTGCAATACTCCTCCAAGAGGCCTCTCAAGGAAAGAGATGGGATTCCCACTCAGGAACACCCTTTGCTAAACAGCACTGCAAACTCAACTAAACAGCTAAAGAATGCCAAAAGTCTAAACAGACCATATACAAAATAATAAGCTGAAAACATAATCAATATGGATGCCATCCTCTTCCTTATATAATTTACTAGCTTCCTTACCCTTGGCCCCACTCAATTAGGTCACTACCTCCATGAAATCAATCTCCCTCCAAAACTGTGTTATTCCTCATTAAATGTCCACTCCTCCATAACAACACTGTTGATTTGGTCAAATTTGACCTATTCAACATGTTCTATCCCCTATTCACACTCAAAGGTGCTTTATTTAGCTACTTAGAAGGTCTCCTTTCACACTTGAAGTGTTTTTATTTCTGCTAAGGAAATTTATGGGCCTCCCTACCCATTTATTCACCTACCTAGTGACAAAATAATCCATAATATTCCATTTAGCTAAAAGATAAATTTTAAGAATATTACAGTTTTAGAATCCCGCAGGTGCTTCTTTGCTCCTTGATGCCCTCCCGACATGGCCCAATGGACTCCCCACTCTCCCTTGGCTCCCTAGACTTACTCAGCAGACTCCCCGACCTGCATATAAATTTCCCAATCCCACTTTCCCCAAATGGCATAGAAGTAGACTCTCTTCCCCCCAGGACATCCCACTCCACCTCGCCAAACATTCCTACCCATGGCCCCCTTAGGTCCTGGAAGACAAAATGCAAGATCACAAGAGAAGGCAGTGCAGTAAGACTAAGAGGTTCGCTCACAACAATTGGGAGGTGCAGTAGCCCATGCAGAAGAAGATTGATAATTATACATACTAACCCCATCCTGCCACCCACGTCCACCAGAATCCAACAGAAATTCATCTTCCTCTTTCTCGTTTCATTCAAAAAGAGGGTTTGGGTTACATACCATTGCATGTGTGTCGTTGGTATCATGTAGCTCAGCTGAGCCTGCAGTTGTCGCAGCCTAATCACCCTCCACTTCTTCTACTTCTCGATTTTCCTTCGACAAGCTATGTGTTGCATCCTCTGCATGCAAGCCTTTACATACCACCTGCCAGAAAATTCCTTTACGATGAGCCATCTGGCCTACATCTCCCTTGTCATCTCATTCATTTCTCTTCTCCTTTGGCAGTGTCAATTTCCAAGCCCTCCTCCGTAGTATCTTTCCAATCCCTTCATCCATGTGATATCTGGTCGGACCAGATGTCCTCCTCACACCTAGATCGGGGATGGTGTGTCTCATTCCCTTCTACGTCTTTCTCCAGAATTTCCATTAGGTTTTTCATACCTTCCTCCTGTGCAACTCTTTCGCCTGGAATGTCTAACTCCTTGCCATGATTACTACATCCCCAGTTGGCTAGGAAGTACACCGCTACATTTCTTGAGCGTTGCACATGCCATGGGATAATGTAGTCCATTCCTAAGATCAGCTCACCTAGCTCCTAGGTGAGTCTCGTCATTCTCCAACTTTTGCTTATATTTTCCCATTTGGATCCTTGATGAAGTTTTTTTATTTTCTCTATCAACAAGGTGGAGTCTCCTTCCACCACTGGTTTCTGAAATCATTCCCGTTGTGCCAGGATTAAACCTTGCTTCACCGCATTGAAATTTTCCTCATTAATTCTTGTTATACCACAATTTGTTGCAAACACTCTAACCACCTTTCCCTTGTAGTCTTTGAAGATTTCTCCATACCCTGCATCCCTTGGGTTTCCCTTCGAGGCACCATCGAAATTTAGTTTTATGAATCCAACAGGAAGATTCATGAATCTTGTGGGATCTAGGGTCTTATGAGGATGGGTTTTCCACGACCTTGGTTCTAGCCTCTGTGGTGATAGGTTTAGCATGCTAAGTATCCTTGCTTCCTGCCCCGATGATTTCCAGTCATCTTGGTGCCATTTCTCTGCAAGGATAGTTTCCCGTATATTTTGGAGAATGATCCTACAGACTTCCCCCTCTTCTTGATTTTCATCCTTAAATATTCTCCTGTTTCTTCCTTCCATACTACCCAGAGGAGGGACCCCAGTAGATAAATATTTTAGAACTAGTACACAATTTTTGTTTAAAGTAATTAACCAAATTTGTAAATGATATAAAGTTGACGTATATTTTTAAAAGTAGTAGACAAAGATTTTAAAATTAATTAACAAAAATATTTTTTTTTTAAACATAATTTTATATTCGTTGAATATCTCACATAATAGAAGACAAAAATTACATACTCCAACCTACATAGTAACGATTGGAGAATATCAATTAACCTCTATCAATAATACTTTGTTTAAATTAAATTTCTATTACATAATATATGAGAGAAGAATTTGTGTACTTCAACACTCATATGACTGATCACAACCTAATAATTAGCCTCCATTCACATGATAATGATTTTAATGATTTTCTATGATGTGAGAGTATTTTTTATTTGTTTAATTTTAATTTTATAATATAATGTTAGAAATCATTTAGATTTAAGTAAAATATTGTCCTTGAATCTTTGTATATTAATAATTTGAAATTTTCAAATATATAATTGTACATATTTATTTCATTAAATATAAAAATAAATAAGAATAAAATGTTAAAAATATTAATATTTTAATTAAATATATAATAAATATATTTATTAATAAGTAACCAAAATATCCTACTTCAAGTAGCTATAATAAATATCAGGTACATAATAATAAAATAAGTGGAAATTTAGAGAGGTAGAGAAAAAACTTGAAGTAGTTTCTCAGTACTAATGCACACAAAATAACAATGTAAACAATACTAAAACAACGTGCTAAACAATGCTACCATTTGTTACTAGTTATTAATTTTGAGAAGTGTTAGATCAAAAACCAAATGAAAATATATTCCAATAAAAAAAAAAGTAATTTGAAGAGAAAGAAAAAAGATATTTTTGTATTATTATTGATGTAAAAATATTAAAAAAAAAAAAATCTCAACAGTTAAGAAATAACTCTCTCTAATTATGACGCTATTTGAATAATAGTTGTTTCCCTTACTAAATGGTCATATGAAGGGAGAAAATAGGTGGCATAACATGAAGAAGATTCAAGGTAAAAAATATTGGTACAATTGGGCACTTCAATCCTTGAGGCGCTTGGTCAACATAATACTAATATATGGTTAACTTGTTGAAATCATTGATGATGGCCTCTATTTATAAATTTTATTTGATCCAAAATGTACCTTGAATGTTGAACCCTATCCATGTGAATGTAAGAACTCCGAGTATGGCTAAACACCCTTAAATTGAATGAGTTTGTTCCACTTAGCATGGGTGTGAATCAACTAACAATCACCCACACATGAATATATCATAAATGGGTTGGGGAAATTGTCAAATTCATGTTGGAACAATGATTGAATGTTTTTCAAAATATAAGAGTGCACTTTCATGGTGAATAAAGGGATAGTAGTGTATTGTTCTAGTTGTATAAATAATTATATAGAACCATGTATAAAAATGATGACTTCCATATATGTGCAACCTCTGTATATGTGTACATATAAGGAAGATGGCTTCTGTATATTCTACTATTACTATCCTATGTGCATATACAAATATGCACATATAAGGAATCTTCTGTATATATACACATATATGGGAGCTTACATATATGTTCGTATACTACTATACACACACAAAAGCTTCAATATATGTGCACATATATGGAAGCATGCATATACGCGAAATGGCTTCCATGCCTATGTGAATATATAGAAGTTGTGCATATATGGAATTCATCTTCTAC
This sequence comes from Pinus albicaulis, assembly GCA_034641835.2. Lineage (NCBI taxonomy): Eukaryota > Viridiplantae > Streptophyta > Pinopsida > Pinales > Pinaceae > Pinus > Pinus albicaulis. The sequence continues at coordinate 1,397,906,181 of CM076575.1, forward strand.
ATATGCATGCTTTGATATAAATATACATATATAGAGGTTATGCATATATACGAAGGTCATCTTTTATATATACATACTTCCATATCTATGTGCATATACAAAAGTCATGCATATCAAGAAGTCACCTTTTGTATATGTGTAAATTTTTTATATGCACACACAGACACACACAGACACACATATAAGATAGATTCGATATATGTGAAACTTCAGTATATGGCTTTTATATATGCACATATTCTATAAAATAGATATGGAAGTGTGTATATGCGGAATTCGTCTTCCTATATGCATTCTTCCATATATAAGTTACACATATACAAAGGTCATATTTTGTATATATAATATATACGGAAATCAAATATGTATAGATGATTTCTGTATATGCAAAACTTATATATATGTACATATATATGAAATTGTTAACATATGGAATATGGTCTCTATATATGCACAACTTCAATATATACACATAGATATGGAAGTCATCTTCCATATATGCACACTTCCAGATCTATATTATAGAAGATGCACATATACGTAAGCCATATATTGAAGTTGCACATATACGGAGATTATCTTTAATATATGCATGCTTCCATATATATATATGTGTGTGTGCATATACAAAATATGCACATATACGAAAGATGAATTCTTTATATGTGTGGCTTTTGTATATGCACATATGTATGGAAGTGTGTGTTGGCACCTAATCCTAGGGATTGGGTGAAATTGTAAAATATTGTAAATAGTAAACAAGCAGAGGCAGAAGATGAAGAGACACTGGGTTATTAATCCCAAAAGTCTCACCCTCCATGTAAATATTTGTGTGCACCCTTAATGCAAAAAAAATTCATTAAAATTCATTTTTTTTGGAGTTACCTCCTCTCCTAACATAGTATCAGTGCCAAATCCATTGTTTGCCTCCCTGCCCTTGTAGCTCCCTCCTATATATTTTACTCCTGGATATTTTTCTCCCGCCATACTCCTGCCTTTCTTCTGCATTTGTGTAGACTGACACATATTCTTTTTGCTAGCACAAAAACTCACTCGTTTTATGGTGGTGTGATGCCTACACCCTCTTCCATTTTAGTATGTGTGCTGCAAAGCATCTCCAGGACGAGATCCGAGAAGTAGTTACTAAAATGTGTTTTTGTTCTCCATGTAGTTTCTAAGCATGAATTTGAGGATTTTTCTGTTGTCCACTCCTCGCTCCATAGTCGGCCCTCCCCCCATTTTACATCATGCTTTCCCTCTGGTCTGTGGTGCCCCTACACCCTTTGTAGTGCCCCTACCAAACACTATCACAGTGACCCTCCACTGCTCCTCGACAATCACATAGTGCAAGCTTCCTCATAACATATTTGCAAAGAGAATCTTCCTCTCCTCCGATCCACATTCCCACCACCTTTTCGACTTGGGCATTGGTTATCTGTGCATAGTCTTGGATCCATACAGAGCTCCCTCGACCATATTGATTCCCTCCTTGAACAACACCACATCCTTTCTCAACTGCACCCTCCAACACCACAACCTCCTCTGCGCCCTCCAACACCACAACCTCCACACATATACTCCCACTCCATAGAGCAGTTGACCTCAATTTCCACTTCACCTCTCAACTCTTGCAAATGCTACCCACAGTCGACTTCCACCTCTCGACTCCTGCAAACATTGCCCACAGTTGACCCCAACACCTTCATTCACTGCATCATCCAAATCCTTTCATGGTGCCTCTCCAGCCTCACACCCCACTACGCAACTCCCATAATCATACCAAGCAGAGTTCAAAACCTGTGTTGAATGTCACCTCCCCATTATTATATCACAACATTTTTTTATATCATGTATTACCTCCTAGTAATACCACCATACCACCAATTATAACTATTAATTTTGTATAACAATTATGGTTTTAATATACAACTCTAGTCAATACCATTTCATAATACCGCTCATCCATACCACCTCCTTATTGTGTTAACCCATTACATATAATGATGCCCTTTCCATATGTGCCCTTCCCATATAAACCCTCCCCCATACATCCCTCCACTATGTAACATCTCCTTATATAATACCTCTGTTATATATATATTGCCACCAGAATTGTATATTTTACAAGATATTGATACTAGAAGTGGTATTTTCTTTACAGTGTACACATGTTTTTTAAAAAATGCATTCACAAGATTATTCTATAGGAAGAGTTTGTCGAAGAGGAAGAGAAAGAAGAAATTTTAGAGGAAGAAGGGGAATACAATTTCAAGGAGAAAAGATTGATATTCATGGCACATGGTGCAATATAGATGGACAACATGCATCCACATGTAAGTTTCCTTGGGAGAGAATTGAGTAGGAAATAAATAAAGCCAAAGGTAAAAATCATGAAAAAGACAAAGGTAAAGCACCTGAATCCTCTCACTATGTTGTGGCACATTTTACTATTGGTGTAACCAAAGACTTGTTTAATGCTTCACTTGCTTCTTGGGAAAATGATTGGATGGTCGATTTAGGAGCAACATGCCACATGAATTTTAGAGAATATTTTTTTAGAATTTACTAACAAGGTTGATGGATCAATATACTTTGTAGACAAATCAAAACTCAAGCCATTAGGGCTTGGCACAATCAGGCTTAAACTTCCTGGTTCTACAAACTTTATTCTACATGAGGTTCTATACCTCCTATACTTGAGGAGAAAATTGTTGTCTTTGGTCCACATCCGCGAGCAAGGACACTCCATTCATATGTTTTATGGAAAGGTTGACGTCAGAAAAGCATCAGATCACTCACTTGTCATGATGGGGATAGAAGAAGAAAGAATTCTAAATTTGTAAGGTACCTCTGTTGGTGCACAAAACTTTACATTCAGTTCTCACTATGATGAAGGTATATTACCATCAAGTCTTTTGTGGCATGCTATATCTAGACACTTGAACTATGAAAACCTCCAATTGCTGAAGAAAAATGTTGTTACTAATTTTCCTACAATTCCTAGGAAACTTAAGAAATATGATGCTTATATTCTAGGAAAGCATAGCAAACAGTCTTTTCATGATTCACATTTGAGAGCACATAGAAAAATTGAACTTGTTCATTCAAATTTATGTGGCCCCAAGCTCATTCCTTCTACAAATGGAAATAAATATATGATGACATTTATTGATGAATACACCAAAATGTGTTGGGTTTACTTTTTGAATAACAAATATGATGCTTTTCAAACATTCAAGAACTTTCATGCATGGTTTGAAAATTATGAAAAAATTCATATTGGTTGTATTTTCACTGATAATGGAAAATAATACACTTCAAATGAATTTGAAAATTATCTTCGCCAACATGGGATAAAACATCAAAAAATTGTTCCTTACAATCCCCAACAAAACGATGTAGCTGAAAGAATGAACATGATAATTTTAAATATGGTACATTCCATGATTTTTTTCAAGAATTTAAAATTGATGTTTTGGGCTAATGTAGTTCTCTGTATTGTGTATATAAAGAATAGGTGTCCTTCTAATGCATTAGAAACAAGACTCCTTAGGAATTGTGGCATGGCCACGTTCCTTCGGTAAAGCATCTCAGGGTCTGTGGTTCCACATGTTATGCCTTGATACCTAAGGAACAAGAAACAAACTTGGTGCAAGGAGTCGTAAGTGTATCTTCTTGGGGTATTCAAATACCTCCAAATCATGTTTTCTCTATGATGAATTTAATAAGAAGTTTGTATTATCTAGAGATGTCATATTTCTTGAATATTCCAAGGCTGACAATGTTTTTGAGAGGAAGTTTGATCGCTTGGATAGATTCGGGCATGCAAAGCCATTTCAAGAATTTGATAATCATATTCTACATCTTGAAGGGGGGATTCCTATACTAGATCAATTTTTGGAATCTTCTTCTAAAACACTCTCTTCCCCACATGAAAATCTAGCCATGGATGAAACTTTCAGTGATGTGATTGATTGGGAGACCGAATCTTGATTCAGCCCCAACTTAGTCAATTGAGCAGCCTGGGCCATCTCAGAAAGGTCCTCCAACATGTCTGACAAAGACACTTGAAAACGTTCATCCTTATGAGGTTGGAAATATAGGAACTAGAAATTCCACCAGGAAAAATGGATGTGATGTAGATGATTTTGATTCACATGCATTCAGAATGGATGTTCTTCGACCTTCCATATCTATGTGCATGTAAAGAAGCTGTCCATATATAGAGGTTGTGAATATACATAATACATCCTCTGTAAATGCACAATTCCATATATGTGTGTGTGTGCGTGTGCAAGAGATGCACATTGACATCAGCTTTTGTATATGCACAACTTTTGAGTATACACTCATATATATGGAAGTGTGCATATACAAAAAATGGCTTCCATATATATGCACATATGCAGAAGTTGCGCATATACAGAAACAATCTTCTATATATGCACAATTTCATATCTATGCTATAGAAGATGCACATATACATAAGCCATATACTAAAGTTGTGCATACATGGAAGCAATCTTCCATATATATATATATATATATATATATATATATATATATATATATATATTTGTGTGTGTGCATGTGTGTGTGTGTGCATATAAAAAATCTACACTTATACGGAAGATGATTTCTATATATGCATGGATTCTGTATATGCACATATTTATGGAAGTGTGCATATACGAAACATGGTCTCCATATATGTAAAACCTTTATCTATGCACGTAAATATGGAAGCATGCATATACAAAACATGGCTTCCATATGTGCACAACTTCTATATATGCACATAGATATACAAACCATCTTCTGTATATGCACACTTCCATATCTATGTGCATATAAATGAAGTTGCGCATATACAGAATATGGATCTTGTATATGTGCATATTCTATATATATATATATATATATAGAAGAGTGCATATACGGAAGATGATTTCCATATATGCACAACTTCTGTATATGCACATATATAGAAGCCATATTATTTATACATGCAAATTTTGTATATCCACACATATATGGAAGCATGCATATACGGAATATGGCTTCCATATCTATGTGAATATATAGAAGCATCGTCGTGATATCTTCCACTATATTGAATACAATGCATTTGCATCTACCCTTGTGATTTTCTTTCCACATATCTACAGCTATTTCTGCAGATTGTAAAGGGAGGCATTACAAAAATATAGACTTCACATAATAAATGTTGGAGAGATACCTCATGAACCTCTGCGTTGAATAAATGGGCATGGGCATCTGGAATGATAACATAACAACATAAAATTCATGTAGTTCTCCCCTGCTCGTGGTCAGTATTTTAAACCCATTTATGTCCTTCAATTTCTCCCTTCTATTGTTGGCCTCTACACTTTTCTATAGACAATGATTCCAATACTTGCCCCGCAAAATAAATGTAATGAAAGCCACTAAATTGGTTATGCAAGTGAGTTGTATATCTGAAAAATTTGCAGAACCTATAAAAGCTTCACTTACCTATGAAAATGCAAGACCACACATCCAACCGAAGCAGGAAATAAGTATTATAATTAACAAGTGCATAACATATCGGGTTCCTTTGAACAAATACATTGTTTCAGAATTGAAGCTTTTGTGATAGAACTGGAAGATGAAAAAATCAAATCAATTTTGTGATAAATCTGGATGATGAAACTCAAGTCCATTCTTAAATAATATATGAATTAAAGAATGAAATAATTGTATTAGACTTTATAGACCATAACACTATTAGTAGTCAAGCTCTGACTTAAGGGCCTACAAATTTCCTTTAACGAGGTTAAAAGTTTGTTGGGAAAACAAAACAAATTTTTCCTAGAAATTTTTAGAATTCTGGCTTCTAATTGCTAATCTTCAGGATTTTGGATGTCCCAAGAATTTTGGATTATATTGAATCTATTTCCATGGTAAAAAATAAAAAATAAAATTCAAACCCTCACTAGATTAGTTTTATTTATTTATTTTTCGCAAGAATTAGCAAAATTGTTGCCTTGGTATGCTGCAAATTTCTATAATCACGTTGCTTCGATACAAACCACTATTAGTAGTCAAACTCACATTGCTCTGATAGAGACCACCGTTAGTAGTAAAACTCGATCACGCTACTTTGATACAAACAATTGTTCGTAGTCAAACTCTGACTTAAATATGCACAAATTTCTATAGCCATACAGACCACCAAAAAATTCAAATTAGGATCCACTCGGTTGCAGATTCGATTAGTACACTGGTGGTGACATTTCGCGAAGAACATCTTTACTTTGGGTGATGGACATTGGTGGAGATATAATTATGAAGAAAAGGGTCGTATATATACCACCATTAATTTCCACGGAATATTTTGGTAGAAAAAAAATATGAAAGAGCCATATAAAGATGGATATGCCTTAGTGTAACTATTGTACATATTTTTAGGTTTTTTTGGCAATATGTTTTTTACAATTTCATTAGAAATTCCTAAATTTTAAAGAAATTGGTTAGAATTACAAATGTTATCGGTCAACTCTTTTATAGTCCAAATATTTAAAAAAAACACATTTTAATCAAAATTATTTCACTCAGTTTTTAGAAAACTGAAATAAAATAAAAATAAAGCAAAACAAAACTCCAAATCCTAAAATAGAACAACACCATGCTACACAAACCCCCAATAAAAACCTACCTTCCTAAAAATTATCCATGAGTCCTTGTCTCCACCAATACCTATCCATCCAACATTTGAAGGCTAGTAGATATTAATCGCCATTGAACCAAATGCAAAAATAATCCAATGTCACACTAAATTTATTGATGGAGATGTTTCACACAAAATCGGTACAATGTCAAGAGATAGTTTCATATACTACAGTCTGGAATTGACACGAAAAAATGACCATCTTCCTGCATTTTGAAAATGTGGTTCAATATATTAAATAGGAGTAGTCTAACAAGTCAATGGAACATGTTTTTGGGTTTTTCGTCAAATGTGGTTGTCGGCAAGACCTTTCCAGCAAACTCCACCACCTCATTGGGCCTACTCATCTCTGACTTTGCTCCACTGCTCCATCATTGTTTCCTTTTACATTTCTCACCATGTGTTAACATCCATTTCCTCCATCTATTTGAGCATTTATTTTGATGACATCTATGAACTTCGCATGCTATCTATTCATAGTATCCATGAATCCATATGATTTGAACAACACAAAAACACGGGATTTCAAATTTAAACGTGAATGACACACTGAATAGTGGGCTTTCAAATTTAAACTTGAATGGTATAGATAAGAAGGCTTTGAAATTTAAAGTCTGTAAATATTAAAAATTGAATATAGAGAACATCTCAGTGAGATTTTTTAGATGTTGACCTGCTCCAACAGTGGCAATCTTCTTCCGTTTTTGTTGCTTGAGAGAGCCAACAATGCAGAGACGAGGAAGTTTTTAGCAACATCTGTTTATGGGATCCATCATGGTAGTAGCCCCTTCTTTTGTTATATTTATCAAGTAGCAGCACATGTTGGATCCATCAGTTGAACAATTGTATCCATTTACTTGGATTTTCCCCAAGAACAACATCAGTTATGCATGAGTGGCAGCCAATGAATTTTCGTAACATCAATCACTAAGTTGGAGTTTTTGCAACAAAAACATCATTTATGCATGATTTTTAGCCAATGAAATGTCATAACATCAATCACTAAGTTGAATAAATGGGCGGGAAGGTTAATTGTAGCAACTCGCACCCTAGGGAAGACATCCTGCAGAGCGATGTCCACAAGAAATAAGAAATTAGGGCTATGTTTTACTGAGTTATCATAAATTTTTTCTTATATCAGTGAGGTGTGGGTAATAGCCAATAAATTGAGCTATAAAGCCTGAGCCTAGCCATTTCTCCAGAAGGTCTCTCCTTCAATTTTCAGGTGCCCTCCGTGATACGCCAATTTGTTTCCATGGAGTTTCATTGAGATTCAACGCATAGTTGGAAAAATTGAAAACTTAAGGTTGGTAAAGATAATGAGTGGGCTGGTTCATTAGGAGGATTTTGAGGTATAAAATGGGCCTCCTAAGGAAATTATAAAATAATAGTGGAAATAATAAAATAAGATTAGATTACATAATCAAATCTTAGAGGGAAAAAAGAAAAACTATTTTTTCAACTCATATTTTCAATTTATCTCCCTATGGGTTTACTCAAATTTTGAATGGAAAGACTCATTAGATGCAGAATTTCATTCCTCATCCAAGTATTACCCATGTGTCATACTTTCAATGGACCCTGCTACATGAAAAATGAGAAATACATGAAAATCGTGATTGCAATCATAGTTTTTCATGTATTTCTCATTTTTCGTGTAGTAGGATCCATCGAAATTATGCCACATGGGTACTCCTTGGATGAGAATTTAAATTTTTCATCCAACGAGTACTCCCGCTTGAAATTTGAGTAAATCCTTAGGGAGATAAGTTGAAAATACAAGTTGAAAAAATAGTTTTATTATTTTATTATTTTTTAATCTTTTTACTTTTTCACCCCCAAAAATGGTGAATCATCCCCCATGGTTGACATCATCATCTTGAATCCTATTGTTTCTTATAAAGTTTATTTTGGTTGTACATTTTTCTTAGGAGGCCCATTTTAGACCTCAAATGTTCTCTAATGATTGCAAACAAAGTAATTGATCTCAATGCACAAGAAGGCTTTACTGTTATATTGACTTGATTTCATCCTGAATGTTCCAGTCATTAATTATATATGTAATATAACTATGACTTTAGTTTATCATATTAATTTTTTTATGTCCACCTGCCATCGTGGATAGAGGTCACCTCCTTCCCAGGCTAAAAAACATATACATAATATATTCATCTAGTTATGAAAAACACACTAAAAATAATAAACCTAATAATACATGAATCATAATGATAACTGGAAGTTTCTACATATTACATAATTGAATGTGAAACCATGGAAGAGAAAGGCAAAAAGAGAAAGTAATACTACATAATAGTTATTGTCCAAAAAATAATTTATTCAAAGCATAAAAGACAATACCATGAAATCAATAATAATGCAACTAATCTTCTATACCTAAAACATTTTTAATGAAATACAAATGAAATCATAATTAAGAAAAATGGAGTTTCTTTATAGGATGTAAATCATGTAAAAACTAGGACAAAAACCTTATAAATGAAAATTAGTATACAATACTAGGAAACAACCATTTAATAGAGATTCTTGCAAAATTGTTTTTCAAAGGCTATAATTTATGGAGGATTTCAAATGAGGGATTTTCACATATCACAAAGTGAAGGTTTTTTTAAGAAATTGACATTTAGTGTGGAAAAGTATTCAAGATGCACTAATTCTCTTAATGAATCAACAAATTGATGCCTAATTTGGCATGTGCACCAAAGGGTCAAGCCATTAGTTTCACTTACAAGTGCTATGCATGATCACAATGACACTCCCAAAGAATAGATTTAAAACTATAGCGTAATGACACACTACAAATAGTGCACATCACATGTAGCACTTCATTTTGAGCATGTGACATTCATTATTTTACATGGTTATGAAATTCTTAATAATTGAACATGGGTTGTACTCACTTTTATGGCCACAAGGAACCATTTGAAGCATCATTAATAAATAAAACTATCATACTATATGGGGCATAAAAGTTATGGAGATGAGACATCAACGTGTAAATAGTTGTAACACCTTGTTTCCCCTTGATATGTATATATAATCATATCTTAGTGTTGTTGTGAGTCATAATATAGGTGTTCCATCAATGTTTGAATATAATGGACAAACTATAATTGATGTGAATGTATTTTGCTTAATTAATGAAAATTCACTACACAGTTGACGTAGGAATGGAGTACTAGCATTGGCCATGATACTTCAAGTGGAAGAGCTATTTATGGGGTTGGGGGAGCTACCCTTATTACCATGTAAATAACCTTCACCAAATACCAAATTTCCAAATTTAAATTTGAAATGATTTCCCTCTCTTTCCATTTCCCTAAAAATCTATTATTGAGAGAAAGATGGATAGTTAGGCAACCAACCACCCACAATTATGGAGCTATGGTTGGGGGTGGTTAGGATAGATGGAAATTTTATCCAATCACACAATAATTACCCATCATGACTTCCAATATTGACCCATGAATTCCTCTTCTATAAGCAAGAAAAACCATGAGTCTTCTTGGGTAGAAAAAGAGGGCACATATGTGGTTCGAAGGGATCATTCTTTCATATGCATGGAGTGTATAGAACCCCTTCAAGGTATAGAAGGATATTTTTGATGATTTTTTTGAGTTCCCATGAGCAAGAAGAATAAAAAATTGCCAACGAGTTTGTTTTTGAATTTTTAGTGGCAAGTATAACTCAATTTGGTCGACAAAAATCATGAACAATCTTGCCAAAGATAGGCTAGACCCATTGGTGAACAATTGGGCATGTTAAAGTTTGAGTACTGGAATTTTAAAATATCCCTTCAACTTAAATTCGTTGGAACAATATCACATGGCATTTCAATGCATCCAATGGCCCACTGCTTTATCTCTGCAAGTGGACGGAAAAAGGAATTAAGCACAACCTTGCAAAAAATGAACCTAATAGAAGGCCTTTTGTTATTAGTGGTAAAAATGAATTATTATGCACACCACTTTGTAGTCATTATAAACAAATGCATAAACCGTGAACTAGCCAGGGAAAGAGGCGGCCTCTACCAGAAATGGCAGGTGGTCATCAAAAAATTACCATGCTAAATGAAAGTCATAGTTATATTACATATATAATTAATGACTGGAACATCAAGGATGAAATCAAGTCAATATAACAGTAAATCCTTCTTGTGCATTGAGATCAATTACTTTCTTTGCAATACCCCACCCACTCATTATCTTTCCCAAACCCAAGTTCACTAACCATGCCTTGAATAACGGTGAAACTCCGGGAAGCAGTTAATTGTATCACGGAGGGCACATGACCATTGAAGGAGAGAACTTCTGGAGAGATGGATAGGATCAGACTTTATAGCTCAATTGCTTGGATATTACCTGAACCTCACTGATATAAGAAAATTTTGACAATAACTCAACAAAACATAGCCCTGCTTTCTCACTGCCTGTGGACATCGCTCTATAGGATGTCTTCCCCAGGGTACAAGTTGCTGCAATTAGCCTTCCAACCCATTGCTGCAAATCAGTGATTAATGCTATGATAGTTCATTGGATAACACTCATTCACAATTGATGTTGTTGTTGCCAACTCCAACTCAGTGATTGACGTTACGACAATTCATTGGCTGACACTCATGCACAACTGATGTTATTTTTGGGGAAACACCAAGTAAATGGATACAAATGTTCAACTGATGGGTCCAACGTGTGCTTCTACTCTAGAACGATAGCAGAAGAAGGGGCTATTACCATGTTGGATCCTAGAAAAAGATGTTGCTAAAAAGTTCCTCATCTTTTCATTGTTGGCTCTCTCAAGTAGCAAAACTGGAAGAAGGTTGTCATTGATGGAGCATGTCAACATCTACAAAATCTCGTAGAGATGTTTGCTGAATTAAATTTTTTATATTTACAGAATTTAAATTTCAAATCGTGCCTATTTGTACCATTCAAGTTTGAATTTCAAAGCCTGCCATTTATGCCTTCAAGTTTAAATTTGAAATCCCGCATTTTAAATCCTGCCTTTCTGTGTTGTTCAAATCATATGGATTCATGGATCCCATGAATAGATAGCATGTGAAGTTGATGGTTGTCATCGAAATAAACAGAGGAGAACAGATGGAGGAAATGTACTTAACAAGTGGTGAGAAACAAAAAAGGCGATGATGATGGAGCGGTGGAGGAGAGACGAATATGAGTGGGCCCAATGGGGTGGTGGGGTTTGTCGGAGAAGTCTCGCTGGTGACGAGTTGATGCCAAAACCCAAAGGCTGTTCTGTCGACTCTTTAAACTACTCCTATCAAATACGGTTAAACATTTTAAACATGTTTTAACCAACAATTATTCAATCAAAATCTTATAAAAACACCTGCACATAAAATAATTAAACAAAACATCACACTCTGATACAGACCACAATTAAAAAAATATTTTGTATTGGAAGTATCCACCAATATCCATCCAGCATCTGCAAGCGGGTAGATATTGATCGCAATTGGACCAAATGCCAAAATAATCCAATTTCCTATTAAATTTATTGATGGAGGTGTTCCACGAAAGAAAATCCATACCATATCAAGAAAATATTCATATTAATACACTGTGGTTTGGAATTTGACTACGGCATGGCACCATGGTAACATGCATGTTACGCCATCACCATTCATTTTTCCATCAAATCTATTTATCCTGCCTCGACAGACAACACCACTCCGACGAACAAATTTCAAATGGAGTTGTCCATTAAGGTTGTAGAATCTTTTGGATAGTCGATGGTCAAAAGTGATCAAAATAGGTTGTCCAGAAAAAAAATTAAAAAATCTTTAGGTAGCAATGTTTGAATCTACTAAGATTTTTAAGACAGAGGAAATTCTTTTCCTCAACACAAAGAGAGAGGTCTTAATAGAGACAATACAGTTGAGAAAACTAAATCATATGGGTCTTTCTTGTAATACAAGGTGGTGGAAAACAAAACGTGTTGACTTGCGGAACAATAATGGAGAAAATGATCAAACAAACTACTCACGGTAGAACAGAGTAACACACAGTGGTTGCGGTAAAAATCACATGTGAAATTTCCATGACCATATTGCAACTGACAATAATTTATATTATGATTCAAAAACAATAGAAGTAATTCATATGGAGGTTGCACTCCTTCACCAGTAAAACAAGGGTTCTTACGATTTACATTCATCGAGAATTGTGGAATTAACACGCAGTAAAACATAGTAATAGACTGTTTTCACACGCCCACCAAAATTTTTTCCAAAATTTCCTCCATAGGCTTCTCAGACCTACATCCGCCATAATGCATAATCTAAACTACATACATGTATATTCAAAACATATATTTCCTAATACATTAATTCATGAAAGACAATATTTTAAGACACAGGATGAGCGAACATCATTTTCTGAACTTTGCAGACAATAAATAAGTTGCAAAGTAAAATCTTGCCCATGCGTTTCTACCAACCATTAATAAATTTCCATTTGACTTTAATAGTTTAATATGTTGTGGAATGGGTTATGTACTTTACTCATAACTTCATTAACACCATGTCCTTTAACCTGCAAACTAAATCTCCAACATGCAAAACATTTACTTAAGGTATGGCTTCTGTCAGTAAATTTAATGCGGTGGTTGAGATTAATTTTCCAATGCTCCCCCTTAATTGTAACTATTGCCATTGACCATTCCCAGACAATCTCTGAGATAAACAAAATTTCCACGTGCCAATGGATTTGTGAAGATGTCTGCAAATTGTTCTTCTGGCCTACAACGTTGCAACACAATATCACCATTGTTAACTAATTTTCTTATGAAATGATATTTAGCATCAATGTGCTTTGTCCTCTCGCGAAAAACATAATTCTTTGATAGTGAAATTGCTAAATTGTTGTCACAAAAAATAGTGGTTGCTCCATCTTTTTCATGGCATAAATCCCTCAACATTCTTCTCATCTAAATTGATTGACAAGTTGTTGCTATTGTGATGACATATTCAACTTATGTTCTTGATAATGAAACTATCGGTTGCTTCTTGGAGGCCCATGAAATGGCTCCAGAACCCAAATGAAAAACATATCCTGAAGTGCTCTTTCTATCATCAACACTCCCTGCCCAATCATTGTCAGTGTAACCAACCAGACTAAAATCCTCTATTACGGTGTACAAAACTTCATACTCCTTTGTCTCATTGACATACTTTAAAATTATTTTGGTTGCTTGTCAATGTGTCTCCTTGGGTGTCTCCATGAACCTTGACACCAAACTCACTACATACATTATATTAGTCATATCTGCAGTCAAATGCATTAGGCTACCCACCATACTTTTTTATAATGTCGCATTGACATTGTTGCTGCAATCTTCCTTCTCAACTTCAACCCCATGACAGTTGGAGTCAGTGTTGGCTTGTTGTTATGCATATTAAACCTCTCTAAAATTTCCACAACATGCTTTGCTTGAAAGATAAATTCCATTTTCTATTTGTTTCACTTCTATGCCCAAAAATTATCTTAACAACCCCAAGTTAGTCATTTCAAACTCACTTTTTAGGACTGCTTTGAAATCAACGATGAGGAAATCATCACTACCTGTAAAAATCAAATCATCTACATACAAAACAACATTAAGAAGTTTACCGTCACTTTCTTTGATGTAGAGAGTAGGTTCACCATCACATTTGTCGAACCCATTTTCCATAAAGTAAGCATCTATCTTGCTATAACATGCACACGGTGCTTGCTTCAGCCCATAGAGAGCTTTCCTCAACCTATACACCTTGCCTTCTTGTCCTTCTACCTCATAACCAGGAGGTTGTGCAACATATACCTCATCTTTTAACACTCCATTCAAGAACGATGATTTTACGTCCATTTGATACACTTTCCATTTATGTTGTGCTGTCATTGACAACACTGAATGCATTGTCTCCATCCTCGCGACTGGCGCAAATGTCTCCACCTAATCTCTTCCATGATGTTGCTTGTATCCTTTGACAACTAGCATTTATTTACACCTTTCAATCTTTCCTTCAATGTTTCTCTTGGTCTTATAGACCAACTTCACTCCAATGACTTCTTTTCCATGTGGAAGCTTCACTAACTCCCATGTGTCATTATTTTCTATCACTCCTATTTCTTCATCCATTTCCGCAACCCATTTTTCATATTTTACTGCATCCTCAAAGTGAATTGGGTCATCGACATGACAAAACAATGTAAATAAGGAATTCAAACCAACGTTACTATCAACTTCATTTTGCTCATAAATTTCACTTAAATTTATGAATTTTTGTCTTCTTATGGTTACGGAAGATGGACTTGACATGTCATTTGGTGTTGCGATTGAAGTAGATGGAGTTGATGATCTTTATGGTGTGCTTGGAGAAGCACTTTCTTGGTTACACAACGTTGTAATATTATTTGTTTATGGTGTCACTTGGTGATTGTTTTGTTGAGCTTGTGTAGGTGTAGGAGGAGTCACTATTGAAGAATTACTTGTTGCGGTCAATTCATCTTTGTCTTCATGTGGTATACATGTCTTCACATTGATTGTCTTCTCTAAACTTCCATCCCATGCTTCCTCTTCTATGAACTGAACATCTCTGTTGATTATGGCTTTCTTGGTTGATGGATTCTAGAGCTTGTATACCTTGGATTCATCACTATATCCAACAAATATACATTTATCCCCCTTGTTGTCCAACTTCTTCCTCAACTCATCCTGGACATGTGCATAAGCCACACATCCAAACAATATCATGTGAGTGACACTGTGGTGACACTATGCTTTCTTCCACTCCACGCCTCTTTAGGAACAATATTCATAACACTTTTGGTTGGACACCTATTAATGATATATGTTTCACAAGCGACAAATTCAACCCAATAATCATTTGGCAAATTATTTTTCTTTAACATACTCCTTGCCATTTCCACAATGGTCCTATTCCTCTTTTCATTGGCACCATTTTGCTGAGGTGTATACATTGTTGTAAAATTCTTATGAATTCCATGCTCCCTGCAAAAACATAGGAAGTCACTTGAGATGTATTCACCACATATGTTAGTCCTCAACACTTTTATGTAGTGTCCATGTTGCTTCTCAACAAGAACTTTGTATTGGTGGAAGTTCTCAAACACTTCACTTTTCTATTTTAGGAAGTAGACCCATGTCTTCCTTGTATAATCATCTTTGAAAGTCAAAGTATAATAGGTGCCACCAATTGATGGTGTTTTCATTGGTCCACATAAGTCTGAATGGACAATATCCAAAGGTGCCTTTTCCCTTATTGAATTTCCTACTGGAAATGATTCTCTATGTTGTTTTCCCAAGATGCATCCTTCACATAGGCTGTCAAGTTTTTATATGAGTGGAAATCCCTTCACCATGCATCAGCTATGCAGCAAATTCAAACCTCCAAAGTTGAGATGACTAAATCTCGAGTGCCATAACCAATTTTCATATTTTACCTCTGCTTGAAAGTTTACTTGTGTGACAGCTGCAACTTTTCTTTCATCCACTTGTGAATTCATTGATAGTTGTGCTTGAGAACCTTCTTCCTTCGAATCTGATTTTAACTGGAGAGGAAACATTTTTTTGTTTTCCATATGAACTTTTTCAATAATTTGTTTGCTTGGAGACTTATCCAAGATTATGCACACGTCATTTTTAAAAAATACATTGTAGCCCTTTTGCATGATTTTTCCAATGCTTATGAGGTCATGTTTCAAACCAGGAACAAAATAAACAACTGAAATGTATTTCTTCTCTCCCTTATTAGTAAGAATTTCAACTTTTCCTTTGCCCATTACAGATAATTTGCTATTAGTCCCTAATGTCACTTTAGATTTTACACTTTCATCTAAATTGGAAAAAATTTCGATGTTCCCTGTCATGTGGTTGCTACACCCTGAATCTAGAAACCATACATCTCCTTTTTTTTTCTTGTGCTACATTACAAGATAAAAACATGATATCATGGTTCTGATTTTCCTTTGTGAAATTTTCACTTAATTTGTTACTTATGTCATATTGCTTCTTTCTACATTCATTTGCATAATGAGCATACTTCTTACAATAATGACATTGAACTTGATATTTATCATCCCTCTGACCTTGTGCTTGATTCTAGCTTGAGCCTTGACTTGGATATGGTTGCTGCCCCTTTCACTTGAACTTGAAGCGTTGCTTCTTCCACCTCTGTGTGTGCTTTTGACTCTTCCTCTATAATTTGATTTTCCTCGACCTCTACCTTGACCAAATGAAACATGTGTCTTGAAAGCATGCTCCAATGAGGATTTTGTTTCTTTGTTCAGTATATCTTCATGAGATATTAGTGATGCATGAAGCTCATTCACTGAAAATAATGAGAGATTCTTTGTCTCTTCTATGGCCACAACTATGGCATCAAACCTTGTTGGAAAACTTCTTAGAATTTTCTCCACTATTCTCCTTTCCTCAAGTGTATCACCATG
This sequence comes from Pinus albicaulis, assembly GCA_034641835.2. Lineage (NCBI taxonomy): Eukaryota > Viridiplantae > Streptophyta > Pinopsida > Pinales > Pinaceae > Pinus > Pinus albicaulis. The sequence goes on from CM076575.1 coordinate 1,397,923,377, forward strand.
AGACCTGATTTGAGTAAGCAGCCCAATTACATGTGTAAAAAATGAGTCTACATTCTTAGACTCTTTCATACAAATTCTCTCAAAATCTCTTCCCAACATTTTTATTTTTGTTGTCTTCACCTTTGACATGCCTTGGTAAGATGTCTGGAGGGTATCCCATGCTTACTTGGCCTTCGTTGCTGCTGCAATCCTTGGGAAGATACTTTCATGAATTGCTTGAAAAATGTAGAAGAGGACTTTTGAGTCCTTCTTCCTATTGTCTCTCAAAAAATATCTTTTTGTTTGTGTCAAATAATTGTATGCTACTGCATTTATTGGTTCTTGGAAACCATTCTCCGCCAATTCCCAAATGTCTTGTGAAGAAAACAGAGTCTTCATTGTAATAGCCCAATAACCATAATTCTTTCCATTAAACTGAGGTATTTGTGGATTAGTCAAGTTGTTATTTTTGTCACCATTTTAACTATGTAAAAAAGACTTTCTCACTGTGTAAAAACTTTCTCCTTGCTAGTGAATAGGCTCCCAACAGAATGTCTTCAAAAACAACTTTTAACTTGCAGTAAAAACACTTTCAATAATAAAATTTTAAACCCGCTCTCATACCATGTTAGGATTTTTAAGACAGTACAATTTATTTTCCTCAACACACAGAGTTGCGGAGAGGTCTTAATCAAACAACACAATTGCGGAAACTAAATCATATGGGTCTTCCTTGTAATACAGGGTGGCCGAGATCAAAACATGTTGACTTGGGAAACTATAATGGAGCAAACGGAATCAAAAAAATTACTCATGGTAGAATAGAGTAACACACAGTGGTTGCAGTAAAAATCATAGGTGAAATTTCTAAAACCATATCGCAACTAACAATACTTTATATTATGATTCAAAAACACTAGAAGTAATTCATATGGAGGTTGTGACTCCCCAAATAACAATACTTTATATTATGATTCAAAAACACTAGAAGTAATTCATATGGAGGTTGTGACTCCTTCACAGTAAAACATGAGTTATCACTAATATTTACATTCACCAGGGGTTGTTGAATTAACACACAGTAAAACATAGTAACATATTGTTTTCACACACCCACCAAAATTTGCTCCACTATCGAAACTTTGCAGACAGTAAATAAGTTGTGAAGTAAAAGCTTCCTATGATATTATACCAACCATTAATAAATTTCCATTCGACTTTAATAGTTTAATAGTTTATACCAACCATTTAAATCTCCATTTCCATGTACTATGCACAAAACTTCATTTACACCATGTCCTTTAACCTGCAAAAAATTTAATAAATCCTCAACATGCAAAACATGAAAAAAAATTACTTAAGGTATGGCAATTTAATGCAGTTGTTGAGATTAATTTTTGAACAAAATCAACATGCAAAACATTTACTTGAGGTATGCAAATTTAATGTGGTGGTTGAGATTAATTTTTGAACAAAATCATGTTTTGAATCATGTTTTTTGATAATGGAAATAGATTCAGCACCATCTAAAACAAGTTTTGAGCAACCAAAATCTTAAAATTTGAATAACCTGAATTTACAAAAACCCCTGCCGAATTTTATGAAAATTTTACGAAATTTCCATGACTTTCAGAGCAATTTTACAAGCTATTATACTACAGCATTTCGAACTTGCCGCCCCTGATATTTTAAAAATTGAAATGAACTGGAGACATTTCTACATCATCTTGTTGAATAGGGACGCTATGGTTCTTGGTTTCATTTTTTCCATCTTGTTGAATAGGGACGTTATGGTTCTTCATTTCATTTTTTCCTTGGATGACAAGCTCAGTCGCTTACTGATAATATTCTGGACTTGACCAATTCTATTTGTATAAAGTTGCAAGTGATGAGCAGAGCGATGGATTTAGATTTTGTTGAATGTAGATGCGTGAAAGACTTCACCACTCTATCCAGGTATGATTACACAACAAATTTTGATAGTGTGCGTGTGTAGTTGGACATGAAAGCTTGTGGGATTTCTGGTTAGATTCTGGTGTCACTTGGGTTTTATGGTTAGGGTCTGGTGTCTCTTGTGTCTTAAGGGGAATGAAGTTGCTTAATTAGGTCCGCTAATATATCCACACTGGCAACTTATTGTATGCATGGTGATGCATATGGGCATGTTAGAGTGCTAATTTCTAGATTATATCTGGTGGAAGAAATTTTTTACAAACTAGTCACAAATCTATCAGTTAGCAGGGGTCGATAGATGATTTTACATGCTCCCCTTAACATAATGTTTTCATCGTTATGTTTTAATATGGTATAGTTTTGAACGTGGTATAAGAAGGGATTTACGGTGCAACAATACAGTAAAGGAAGTTTTTGGGTTTTTTTTACTCTAGAAAGTGACATGCTTCTAGAATTCCCATTGTAGGTGTCTGTCCTCTTAATGAACTCGCTATGTTGAGGGTTGTATGGAGTGAACATTATGTTTCCAACCTTTAATATTGTCATTATACAGATCTGGTTATTAGCAATCATTATGTTGGTTGTATTGAAGGCCTTTGTGAAGACTCATAGGGGAACTCCATACAATCATCCCCATGCAAAATAGGGGGGTTAGGTTATCCTCTCACGAACCATCTAAGAGCTCTGAGCCTCCCTTTCCTCTAAACCAGTCGAGGTTTACTTACTTATGGAAAAAATGGACAGACTCATTCATTATTTCTAGACCTTGTAAATACTTCAGGTTCCAATTCAGTTTCCGTTGGTGGCATTATACTTGGTTTTCTTGCTGTTGTTGTTGTCATTTGTGATCTAGATCTGCAATAACTCATCCCTCTGGTTTTCTCGTTACCATTTCCTGGCTACCACCCTCTTCATTTATTTACCGATGATCAGAGTATTTTTATTCCACCTACTCCTGTCACTTCCACACCTCTTCATTGATGTCCCTGACATAACCTGGCAACACTCTTTATTCTCTAGCTGCTCCCATCACATCTCCTTCACTCTGTCATTATCGGGTTTTGGGTTTTTATCTAACCTGCCTTGGTTAGTGGTTTAGTATGTACTTTCTCAAGGCACAATTGACGTGAGGATGCCCAAGCCAGGTTGTTTCCTCTTCGAGATGGCGGCTTCTAATTAAGGAAGTTTTATTTCCCTAACAGTTTCACCTGAACAAGCCATTTTGGGCTACATGGCTAGTACGAGATTTATTTTGAGTTGGTGAAGATCTTTATCGGTGTCTTTTCTAACGAATATTGGACTTATTGGTGGATGGTGATGGCTGATGGGTACGATATCCTATCATCGAACACCTCAGCGCATGAAGCCTTAATTTCAGCCACGTTAGAAGCGGAGCGGGCACGGAAGGTTGATCTGGGCTTGGATATGGGCCCCCCTTCACGAAATCGGAGGTGGACTCCATGCGACGACGATGTGGATGGGGTTAAGGTATTATCGGACAATCTAGATGGAATTAAGGGCACTGATGGGGAAAGGATACAAAAAAAAAACCGCAAAGGTTTGTTCGGGAATAAGTGCTACAAGCCGGCACCAGAAATTAAACAGGTGATTTTGAAATATGAATATTTGTGGGGGAGGGTAGCTAGCATCCAGAAAAGAGCTTTGATAGGCAGATGGTTATTCTCAGAAATTTCTGAGGTTGACATGGTCGTGTGGGTAAAGGCATCTTGGAGCCTCATCCTGCGCTATGCCCCCAAAGTCATTTTAATGATGAACACATGGTTCAGTATCCATTTCTTGCATGAGGAAGACTGTATCAAAATCCTATGATGCACCTGGGTGAAAGGCAGAAGTTTTATGCAGCTCCTACCCTGGTATTTTGGTTTCAACCAGGTTATGGAATCGTTGAGGAATAACTTGGTATGGGTAAAGCTTCCTAGACTTCCACTTGAATTCTGGACACTCAAGGCTCTTGCAGCAATTGGTAATTCTATCGAATGCACAAAGTATGTTGACCCCAAAATTTTGGGCGCTAATGACAAGCAGATTGCATGGTTATTAGCTGAAGTCAGTTTTGTTGGTGGGCTACCTAGAAATGTGGATCTGCAATGGGGCCAGTGACGTCATAGACAGAGGGTTTATTATTTGGGAATACCATTCAGGTGCTTGGTTTGTCACCATATGGGTCATCTCGTGAATAAATTTCCTTCTCGGCATCAGTAGGCGGGACGCAATAGAACAAGGTTCCGATTTGGCCGAGGCGAGAATCCAGAACACTACTTGAAGGATCGTCTCCCAACGGGTAAGTTGTATCATCCTTCTTCTAATCATGATCTCACTATATCTAATGCTTCTGAGTCTGAAAGGTCACAATCGCCTCATATGTATACTTCTCATATCGCAGACCCTCCTATCCATGGCTCATGTGCCCCTCCTCTTGCATCTGACTCGTCATGCCCCCCCCTCTCTATATAGGAATGATCATCGGCCCTCTTATGACTCTGAAGGAAATATACATAAGTTATCCCGGGTGCCCCCCCATGCCGAGGATCCACCTCTCATGGGTATGATTGTGTCTCCACTCCTCATCAATCGGTCATCCCCCCACTCTCTCAATGAGGATGTATCCAAACCCTCTGATGATTTTGATGTGGCCATAAATGCCCTGGATAATGCAGGTCTATTGTCTGTGTCTCCTTCTATGCCCCCTCTCAAATGGGCATCCCCATCGCCTCCTCGGGATTTTGAAGCAAGAGCCCCCCCAAAATCCCCGAGAAACACTGTTGGGAGTGATATTGAGTCACTTATGGGCAACCTAGCCCTCAACATAGTGGCATTAACTATTTTCGATAAGCCTCCATATGATTTTCCTATTACCATCTCCCTTGTTTCGGCGTTCAATATCACTATTAGAAAGAAGTCTAAATCCGGGTCTAGACATTTTAGGGGTCGACTTAAAACCAAATCCCTATTCCAGGAGGAGTTGAATGATTTTAGGGATGTCCCAATTTCGTCGGTTGATAATCTTTGGGCACTTAGAGAATGCAACCCTGTCAAGGTGTCAAAATGAACTCTATTATATCTCTTAATATTAGGGGGATAAGCGACCCCTCAATGTATCTTCGCCTCAAGGATGTATTTATGGAGAATCAACCATGTATTGCCTTATTTTAAGAAACCATGTGTTCACGGACAAAAGCTCTCATCATATTTTTAAAAATCCGGTCGGGATGGGTTGCGGTGGGTATTGACTCTACTGGCCGAGCAGGGGGTATGCTGGCCATGTGGAATCCAAAGGTGGTCAGTTTCCAAGCATATCGTTTCTTTTGGGGTATTATTCTTGAAGGGAGATTCAGGGGTACCTCTGAGATTATCCATGTCATTAACTTGTATGCCCCATGCCATCATCGATCGTCTTTTTGGGATCATCTTAACTCCTCAACTATTCTAAGCATTAGTAATCTCATTGTTATGGGGGACTTTAACTCTACATGGGCAATGGAGGAAAATTGGGGACAAAGGGCCCGAATGCACCCCTTGGCGAATCGCATTGCTCAAATGTTCCTTGAAAACCACATGGTTGACATTCGGCCTGCACCCCTTTTGTCGAAATGGACAAATCGGTGTTCGGGTGTGGAGTTCATTGGGAAGGTTTTGGACAGAGTTATGGCTAATGAGAGAATCACTGATATTTTTGGAAACACCCGAGCACGGGTGGTTGCAGATACCCTCTCGGACCATATGATTATCACCCTCTCTTGGCGCTTGGAACAGGCTAGAAGGGGGATTACTTTCAAGTTTAACAGGATTTGGTTAAACGATCCTGAGTATAATCAGTTAGTGTCTGAGGTATGGAAGCAGGAAGTACTCTATCCTACTAGAGAGGAGTGGAAGAGGTTTTCAATGAAATCAAGGAAACTGAAAAATACTCACAAAAAGGTGGGAGAGAAAAAAAAAGGAAGTACTTCGGTGGGAGCTGAGATATATATCCGAAAAGGTGGCACTCATTTATGAGGGCATGCTTGCCACTACCCCGACTCAGCAAACATATGATCTTCTGGAGAGCCTGAAGAAAAGGAAATGGAGATTTTAAACATTCACGAGGTGACTTGGAAACTAAAGAGTCAAGATCTATGGCTAAAAGAGGGGGATAGGAATACAAAATACTTCCACCAAGTGGCAGATGGCAGGAGAAATATGAATGTGATTTGGAGCATTGTATCGAAAGAAGGCCACATGGTCTACTCTACGGAGGACATACAGAAGGAAGCCTTCTCATATTTCTCTGATTTTTACAAATCAGAACTAGGTATTGATCATACTTGCCAAACAGGGGTGTTGGACCACATGCCTACTATGTTTGATTCTAGCACAAATGACAAGTTGGCGGAAGTCATTACTAAAGACAAAATCTATATGGTTCTTAAATCATTCGCTCATGATAAGAGCCCCAGGCCGGATGGTTGGCCTGCAGAGTTCTTTTTGCATTTTTTTGAGCTCATGGGGGATGATCTTCATAAGCTTATAGAGTGGTCCAGGCTATTGGGGTTTATACCTGGGGACATAAACTCAACATTTATTGTGATGTTTCCCAAATCATTGTGCCCTTAGACCTTCTCTGATTTCAGGTTGTTCTCATTATGTAACGTCCTGTACAAAATAACCTCCAAAATCGTTGCCATGAGGATAAAAGGGGTACTATCTTCAAATATATCTACTGACCAATATGGTTTTCTTCAAGGATGTTCGATACATGATGCAGTGGCATCTACTCAGGAGGTTTTACACTCTATACAGTCCCAGAATATGGAGGCACTCATTATGAAGGTGGATTTTCTCAAAGCATACGACTGCGTGGATTGGTCCTATATTAGAATGGTCCTTCTTAGGATTGGAATTTCACTGCATAATATAAGATGGATCATGGCCTGCATTACCTCAGTAAAATATGCAGTTATCATTAATGGACTGCCATTGTATTTCTTTGGGGCAGGGCGTGGTCTACGCCAAGGATGTGCTCGGATGTGCTCTTTCTCCCTTAATTTTATTCATGTTCTGGATGGATTTAACAATCTTATGAAAATGGCAATGCAGGCTGGATGCTTTCAGGGCATATCTTTTTCCCCATTTATATGTATTTCACATTCCTTGTTTATAGACGATTTACTTGTTTTTGGCAGGCTTATCAGGAATCAATGGTTTTATTTGCACTTCCTCCTCACTCGGTTTGGAGCTGCAACAGGGTTCCACATCAATAAATGAAAATCCTTTCTCATACATGCAGAAGGTGATGCCAATGAGTTCAAATTCATTGTCGGTTTCTTGGGGTTCAAACAAAGCACATCTCAGAGGGCATTACTTACCTGGGCTTTAAATTGAAACCATGTGGATATAGATCGACAAACTAGACCTAGTTAGTAGAAAAATTTAAATACAAAATTCATAAGTGCTCCCATAGATGGTTGTCCCTAGGCGGGAGATTCATCTTGGCCCAAGCAGTTTTACAACAATTTGTGGTATATTGGGCCCATCTATTTTTCCTTCCTGCTCGCACGATTTCTCTTATAAATGCCACAGTCTCACAGTTCATATGGATAGGGACATCGAAAGGAAATAAGTTCCACCTTTGCAAGCTTGATAGGATAACTGTGCCTAAAGAATTCGGGGGTTGGGGCCTGTTGCACGTCCGCTCTTTTGCGGTTGCCCTCTTAATCAAATCGCTATGGAGATTTTTAAATAGTGGTGCCATTTGGTTGGACATATGTCGGATAAAATACCTAGATGGAGAGCCTCTTGTGTATATTTATAGAGGCTCTTTGGCTCGGAAAAGACACAATTCCTCCATTTGGAAGGGATTCCGAAAAGTTATGGACCAATTCGCTTTGTGCCTAGATTGGAGACCGAGGAATGGTGGGCGAATTGTGCTAGGAAGTGACAGGATCTTGGGTCTATTGGCAGGACAACAAATTGATGATAGGTTGATCCATTCTTTGTCTCACAAGGGGATCTTCTTCATATCACAACCGGTTGCCTCTTGGCATCAAGGATGTCCCAAGTGGAAAACAATGATGCAACTTGGTTTGCTAGATCGGGATGTTCAGTCCTGGCAGAAATATGTTGATGACTTACGTTCTAGAGGGTTCAGCTTCCATCCTGGTGGGGATCGGATTGTATGGGATGGCCTCATGAAAGTTGATGGTCTGGTTGTGAAGGAAATATACCTTTTCATAATAAAAAATCAGATTGGTGCCACTACTCTATCTCCTTTCTGGGTGTATTAGCATTGGAACATTCCTTACAAAGTCATATTATTTGGGTGGTTGGTTTGGAAGGAGAGGGTGCTGACTTGGGACAACCTCATTAAAAGGGGCATTCATGGACCCAATAGGTGCATTTACTATAGTAATCATGATTAATCGATTGCCCACTTATTTCTTGATTGTCCGATTGTATTCAAAATGTGGTCTTTGTTCTCTGATTTTCTTATCGATCTGAGATGGAGACTAGAAAAATTTATCAATACCTTCTCTTCTTGGGGAGCGCTCAAAGGGAAATACAAAGCTCTACCTTTCTTCTTCTTCTGGGAGATATGGTTGGCTCGTAATCAAGCTATTTTTATGGAAGGCCTGTTATTATTGAACACGTATATGGAGCCATCATGGCATGGATTAATGCTCGGTCAGTATCGACCCCTATTGTGAGGGATCTTTCTCACCAGATCAGGCCGCATCCTATTTCCCTGGTGCACAATAGGGAGGCTTGTGCGGATGTGGTGCCTGGATTAAGCTTGATAATCTAGAAATATTTCAGATCCATTGGAATGGGGGTAGGGGATCCAATATCAAGGTGTAACTTCTTGCCTTATGGAGCAAATTATGGATGCCATTCAATTTACATTTCATCCTGTCAATATATATGGTGATGCTAAGGTAGTTTTGGATGGACTATCTGGTAGGGCTATCCTACGGCCAAGAGGGTTGTTGGGGTGGATTCAAAGAATTAAAACTCTCCTTGCCAAGCTCAACAACCCACCCTTGAATCACATATATCATGAGTGCAATACTCGTGCTAATCTGTTGTCCAAGAAAGGGCTCATTGACTCTCCCGACAACTTCTATATTGCAAGATAAAAAGACCCAATATTGTTGCAGGAATATGTGATCCTGTCATTCTAATCGGGGGGGTTTGTACAGTGTTTTCTTTTTTCTCTCCATTGCTTTTTCTGTTTCGGATCCCCGCCTCTACATCAAGCGAGCCACACTCATTTATTATCGTGCGAGGGTATGCAATCCTATCTTTTTTATCGTGGGGGGTTGTTTTGTTTTTTTTATATGCTCCTCATGTTGCATGATGTTACAGCTTCTCGCCTCTACAACAAGTGAGTCTGCCTCTTTACATACGGACGCGATCCCTTTCATTTGACAAGTCACTCATCTCTCGATTTTGACCAGTGTGCTATGATTGAGAGTTTTTATGCTTTGTTTTTTTATTTACAATATAGATATGTCATGTACATAATATTATCTATGGTAATGGCACACTCTTTCTGCTTGTTATTGTGTCATGGATGGATGGATGGGATTTTCTTTCTCATCCTTATGATCTTTTATATGGTGTAACTATGATGAGAAATGACATATGACACTACAAGCATTTTTCTGGGCCTATGTTTGTGGAACCTACTATCTAGTGGCTATAATGTTAGTAGCTATAATGAGATCACGTACTGTTTCAGCTATAATATAAATAGCCCTTTTTCTTCTCTGAAAAAAAAAAAAAAAGATAAGCTCAGTCGCTTGTGTACCAGTGTTGGCACCATCCCTCTTTGCAGCTACACCCACGGCAACCCAGTGCAATCCCTATATATCCCTAGGATCGATATCTCTTCTTTCATGAAAATGTAGCAGAGATCAGGCACTGCCAAACCTTTGAAAGGTATATAGTCTTTATCGACATGAAGAGGCATGAAGAAATAAGCCCATAAGCCACAACCTCTATGCATCCAAAAGCCACTTTTGATATGCCAATTTCCGAGCAATTTTCTGTAAAAAAGAAAGTACTTGGTCGGAAATAATACAGGTGATGGGAGGAACAACACCCTTTGTTGGTAAATCCTCAAAAATATTTCGCCGTGACAATCATCCTCATGATCTGTTATTTTTTTTTCAGAAGAAAAAAAACACTGCATATTATATATAACAATTCATTAAAACATCAATTACATTCTCAGCTAAGCTGTAGCGAAATTCATTCAGTATATCTTTGCCATAGTGTAAACAGGACTCCCCTTTCTGAGAAAGAAACAGGTTCACTAATTACTGTGGCAAGTTGGATTTCTGAGTGCAAAAAATCACTCATTCACAATGATAAAGAACAAAATTGTGTAGTCCCTCTATCCCTGTTTACATGCATTTAACCAGATCATATTAGGAGAGAAACAATTGAAAAGAAATACCTACAATACCTGTGGCCCAGTTGATGAAGAGGTAGGAAATATGATATCATTTAGGATTGGAAAGGATTGAAGCCTGTGAGAGATCCTTCATCCTTCCATCAGATTCAGGTCTGCACATCAAGCCAAGTGGCAGGCGAGCTTTAGGTATATGGAAAATTTCGCACATAACGATTCTTATTTTGATATAGCATAGATATCTGAGAGGGAACAAATAATCGATAACGCACCTAACCAACATCTTTTCCACATCAGGTGCTCTCTGTTGCCAATTTTTGTGGAGGTGGCCAACAAAATTTAGTGTCTCTTTGGGTTAGTTTCTTACACAGCGTGTTGTTCCATTGTTTATATATTTTGAAAACAGATGATGTCAAATTAACCAATATTTAAAATATATATATATATATATATATTTAATAAAATTTATAAATAAAATATTAAATTGTTATATGAATGAGTGATTGGAGACTTCCCAACTTGTGATCTATCCAATTCCATTCATCACGAGGGACTAAAGCGAGTCTTAAAAGTAAACTAGTGCTGGAGAGCCTATTAATAAGAAAAATTTTGGGTGATAGATATCGGTTAAAAAAAAAAAAAAAAAAAAATTGGGTGATGGATATTGGTAAAATAATAATAATAATAATAATAATAATAATAATAATAGCAATATTTGACCAATTGATTAATATTTAAAAAGAATAATTTAAATGGGATTTTTATTCAGTGTTAGATTTGGGAATTAGATTATCAATTTTGACCAAAAAGAAGGAAAAATGAGATGAAAATGGATAAAAACAGTTAAGGGCGTTGATTAGATTGTATTAAATTAATAACAAATATAACTAAATTGTATAAAATAATGACCACAATTATAAGATCAATTGATTGGAATTAGCTTATAATAACTTATTAAATTAATAACAAATACAAATAAATTATATAAACTAATGACAACTAATGGTCCCGCAGTGTACGTCTTCCATTCATTCAAGGAACCACTGATAAAATTGCGAGGGTCCTTAGGAAGCATAGGGTGTCTTCATTTTTCAAGCCCCTTAACACGATTCGCAGCTCTCTCAAATCGGTTAAAGACCCGATTGACCCTAGGGATGGGAAAGGTGTCTACATCATTCCTTGTTCCTGTGGGATGCCTTACATTGGCGAAACTGGTCGTTCTATAAATCAAAGAATTTCTGAACATGCTGCTGACATTAAGCATGGAAGATCCCGCTCGTCTGCCCTAGATGAACATGCAGAAAAGACTAACCATCATATTTGCATTGAAGAGGCGAAGGTCATTGCTAGGATTGACCATTTCCATCATCGTAAGTTAAGAGAGGCCTTAGAGACCCTTTAATCTCAACAGAGATGATGGTTGGAACATTAGCAGGTGTTGGATACCTGCCTTATGTCCTTGATTTTTTTTTTTTTTAATTATTTTATTATTATTATTATTATTATTTTATTTATTTAATTAATTAATTTATTTATTTTTATTTTTTTGCATTTGTTTATTTATTTATTTTATTTTTATTTGATTTGATTTGATTTGATTTATTTTTTATTTTATTTTATTTTTTATTTATTTATTTTATTTTTTGAAAGTTTGATATTTATTTATTTTTCTCTTTTTATTTTTATTCTATTATTATTTTATTTCTATTTTGCTATATTCATCTTTATATTTATATTTTATTTAATTTACATTTTATTTTTATTTTTATTTTATATTTTTATTTATCTATTTATTTATCTTTATTTATTTATTTATTATTTATTTATTATTTATTTATTTATTTATTTATTTTTATTTTTATTTATTTATTTATATTTTTTCTTTTTCTTTTCTTATTTTTTAACCTCTCACTTCAATTTTTTTTTTTTTTTTTAAAAAAATTATAACTAATAAGTTTACTAAATAATAATAACTAATAAGTTTACTAAATAATAATAACTAATAAGTTTACTAATTTATTAACTAACCGAATAAATTTATTAATTGGTTTAATAGTAGGAGGGAACTAGCCGTTACTTATTAAAAACATTTTAAATTATTAAAAAGTCAAACTAGCCGTTTAGAAAACGGCTAGTTTAAACATCTCTACATCTATTTAAGCTTTTTGATTTGATCTGATCTCTCACCTAGTCCTGATGATGAACCACACTGGTTGGTTCGAAACGCGTCGACAACGTTCAATTATATGTGATTATTACCGAAAGAGATTTTACAATTTTATATGGATCACAGAAGCATAGATTCTAAAAATAATGACAACCAATTTAAGATATATTAGTTGAGATTGATAGGATAAATTAGTTGAAATGAACATAATTTTATAATATTAAAATCTCCACCCCCTTCTTATATTATAAAATTCTATTCATTTCAACTAATTTATCTCATCAATCTCATCAAATATATTTTAAATTGGTTGTCATTAGTTTATATAATTTATTTATATTTTTTAGTAATTTAATAAGTTATTATAAGCTAATTCCAGCAAGTGACCTTAAAGTGAGTTATTATTTGATATAATTCAGTTATATTAGTTATTAATTTTATTAATTTAATACAATCTAATTAACACCTTTAACTATATCTAGTTTTTTCCCCACTTGGTCAAAGTTGATAATATAATTCTCAAATCTAAGAGTGAATAAAAATCTCATTTAAATTGTTCTTTTCAAATATTAACCAATTGGTCAAATATTACAATTTTTTTTTTTTTCTATAGTTATCTATCACCCAAAAATCTTCTTATTAATAGGCTTTACAACACTAGTTTACTCTCAAAGCTCGCTTTGGTCCTTGATGATGGATGGAGTTACCAAAATTCCATTCTATTCCGGAATGGAGTAGTATTTAGTGTGACTTTTTGGAATTTCCAGTGCTGGAGTAGTCTTGATTTTTGTTATTTAAACTAGTTTTTTTTTGTAAATATAGATTCAGCACCCTAAAAAACCCCTAGGACACTTGGATTGTGCAAGTTACCTATCAAATTTCTATTTTCAATAAATTCTTGCCGGATTTTAAAGAAATTAGACCGGAAAAATCCACCAGATAAACCTTCATAAATTCGAGAACTCCTTCCGAAATTCTCTACCAATGTTATATGAATTTTTGAATAAAATGAACCTTCTAAACAAAATAAGAAATAATGTTAAACATTTTTTATTTATAATAATATTTCTAGACTTACACAATTATTCATATTGTTGGAAATTCCCTCAATAACACTATGTAATATTTGTGATTCGTCCAACATTTTGATGGTAACTCCATCCATGGAACTCAAGTCCATTTTTAAATAAGATTCAAATTAAATAACGAAACAAATTTTTTAGACTTTATAGCATTATGTAATATTTGCTCAAATCCATTTTTAAATAAGATCCAAATTAAATAACGAAACAAATTTTTTAGACTTTATAACATTATGTAATATTTGTGATCCGTTCAACATTTTGATGGTAACTCCATCCATCATGAAATTCAACTAAATTCTTAAATAACATCCTAATTAAAGAACGAAATAAATTTCTTCAACTTTATAGACCGGAACAATGTTAGTAGTCAAACTTTGACTTAAGGAGCATGCAAATTTAGCTGTTAGACTATCTAACAGCGTAAAATTTTGCTGGAATACCCCAAAAATAAAAGTATGTTAAGTTTTTTAAAGAAATTTAGGTTATAACACTCGTTGCGTAAAATTTTGCTGGAATACCCCCAAAAAAAAGTATGTTAAGTTTTTTAAAGAAATTTAGGTTATAACACTAGTTACATTAGTTTTATTATTTTTTTTTCATGAAAATTTTGCAGGGCAAAATTGTGAGATCGGTATGCCTCAAATTTCTATAATCACGCTGCTTCGATACAGACCATTGTTACTAGTCAAACTCATACTGCTTCGATAGAGACTACCATTATTAGTAGTCAAACTCACGTTGCTTCGATACAGACCACTGTTAGGAGTTAAACTCTGACTTATGTACGCGCAAGTTTCTCAGCCATACAAACCACCAATTAAAAACCTACCTTCCTTAAAAAAAGTCTCCATGTGTCCTTGTCTCGGCAAGACAGTGGATATTGATCGTCATTCAACTAAATGCCAAAAAATTCCAATGTCACATTAAATTCATTGATGGAAATGTTTCAGGAAAAATGGGTACAATATCAAGAGAAAGAGTCACATACGGCAGTCTGGAATTTGACACGGCAAAATGGCCATCGTACCGTGTTTTGCAAATGTGGTTCAACATATCAAAAACGGTTCAACATTTTAAACACATTTTGACCAACAGTTATTTAATCAAATTTTTATAGAAACACCTATACATAAAATAATTAAACAAAACAACACCCTCTAATACAGACCACCAATTAAAAAATCTCCCTTACACGAAGTCTCCACCAATCTTCATCCAGCATCCGCACACTGGATATTGATCTCAATCGGACCAAATGGCAAAATAATCCCGTGCCCTATTAAATTTATTAATGGAGGTGTTCAAGGGAAGAAGATCCGTACAATATCAAGAAAAGAGTCATATTAATATATTGCAGTTTGTCGGAGATGGGGTGCGTATTGCCGACACGTGAGGAGAATTCACATGAATGAACACACGTGCTCTTGTTTCTCGGTGGGAAGGGCGAGTCTTATTTTCCAGTCCATAAATGTGCCGAGGGAGGAAATGCCCACTGTCAGATTAAAGCAGTGCATTATCTTGCGGTGGCCATCTCCTGCCTCAGTGCATTTATGGGTCAAGCACTGGGAAATAAGGCACGCCGATGGGAAGGGCCTCGTGGTCTTTTCACACATTAATATGTGACAAGAGTGGTATCGTCATTATGGTAATGGTGCGTGCGAGGTCTAACATCGAGGTTGCCGGTAAGGGTGGCGAAACATTAAAACTTCATGTGATGTACACTTCAGGCATTTGTATATGTCTTTGTGCTCGACTATGGCGATGGGAGACTAGATGGTTGCCATGTAGGTGAGGGAAGCGGAGGAAATTGTTGTTCGTTGGTAGTGAATTGTGGTTGCTCCCAGGGATTTTTGATAGGGGTCGGGTGTTTGGCTAGTTTAATGGTCTGAGAACTCGAGTTATCTGGGGCATCTGGGAAGTGTGGGTGCGGAAGGTCAAAACATTGCAACCAGGTGGCCATTGGTCCTACCTCTGTTTCGTTGAGTGGCAAGGCTTGCCGGACTAGAAACTCCACTCTTGGCGCTGGGAACTTGTCCGCCTTCGTGGTATTATAGTGCCTTGGAGGGAGGGAGCCCAGAGGGTTCGTTTATGGCTCCTGTTCGTCGAAATTGGTGGGTGTGTGCCTTCTACGTGCATGTCCCGAGTTGGAAACAACCCCAGTCTCTCACGGTGGCGCTCCATTCTCGGCGGTGGCAAGAAAGGTTGTGGCTTTAGCTATGCTGTGTTGCTTGGAAAGCTCTATAGAGTGGAGAAGTCTCTCTCTAGTGTCTGTGCACGGTGTTCTACCATCGCTGGAAACTATGAAGCCACTGATGCGAAAGGTTAGCTCCTTCACCCCTCTAGCTTTTGAGGGGACATCTGCTCAAGCCCTGGTCACCGTTTCACCTAGCCATGGCAGCAAGACAGCGGGGTGTGCGCGGCGAGGTGCTATTGGTTCGAGAGGGGGCCGAGGTGGTAGCAGGCTGGGGGTGTGTCGTGATAGAGGATTGCGCAATGGAGGAAAGCGTGTGGCAAGTTGTGGTGGAGGGGTGCATGGCTGTAGTCAGAGTCGTAGGACGGCAGCAACCGTGGTGGCAGGGCGAAGCGTGGACCGGTTGCTCCTATAGCTAAGGAAGGGCAAGGTCTCCAACATTGCTGCTTGGAGAATTGTTAGGATCTCATTGTCAGTCTAATGGACAGGTTGGATGCTATTGAGCGCATCTTGCGAGAGGAGCATGCGGTGCAGATGGCCTCTTTTGAGCGGCTACATTACTTTCAAAGCCAACTTCGAGAAACACTGGTGGTGGTTTGGAGAGAACAAAATCAACTCTCGAAGAAAGTCAAAAATCTGGAGACATGGATGGCGCACTATGAAGGGCACGTTTAGTGTGACTTCCGCCCTCCACTGCCTCTAGGGACGCCCCGAACAACCCAGCATCTATTACATCTAGTGATTAATATGATTTCTTGTGTCTTTTTTGTTTTAGCTGTGTTCTAGTGCCTATGGCCCAATCGTTTCTGGACGTTGCCCTTAGCGGCACTTTTGTATTTTTGTCATCTGATGAACTTTTTGGTCAACAAACCTAGTCGAGGTGAGACCACCTGTTTTGGCATGGCCTCTATATACTCTTTTTTCATAAATTAATAGGATCTTGACTTACAAAAAAATTACACTGTAGTTTGGAATTTGACATGGCAAAATGCCCATTGTACGGTGTTTTGTTCGTTAAATATGCTTCAACATTTTATCACACCTTTGGTTGAATTAGTCGCAACTCGAATGCATTTTTGTAGTTCATGATTTTTGTAAAAGGTTATTAATTTTTGCCAAGTCCAACAACGAGGATATAATTGAGTCACGCATCACCCACCCTTAAGCCGTAGTCTAATTTGTACACAATTTCGCTGAGAAAATAATAAAAAGTATGGTATGATTTTGAAAAAAAATTGGAAATTTTAGTTATAGCT
>CM076575.1:1397940517-1398139915 GCA_034641835.2 Pinus albicaulis
ACCGTTGTGGATGATTTTGTCACCCTCCTAGAGACAAAGCCTAGAGTTGCCATGTATCCAAGTGCCTGAGCATCTTAACATAGCAAGGAGTCCTTTCGCTTGGGTTGCAGTCCAAGGACTCACCTACTATCTCTTTGCTCAACAATAGTCTAAACTAGATTGAATTGGTCCAAATTCTCTCTCAGAGGCTGATACAAGGAAAGGAGTAAAGTAAAGACATCATATAAAACTTCAGCATGAAAGTATCAGACAGCTAAGAGACCGCTTTACTGTAAAGAGGGCCGATTCAATGATATATCACAGAAATCAAGTATTAGGGTGTGCAGGCAGTGAGGAAACACAAGAAGATATTACTGGCAGAAGGGCGCACCAATTTACGAATCCTTAAGCCACTAATATAGCAGAAATTATGAAAAGAGTGAACATGGAACAACATATCATTTCTAGGCCTATTTAAAGCGCTTGACTAATTCCAGAAAGGGCACCACTTAAGATGAATCCTTACTGCAAACTAGTGAGCCACTCGCATTCTAGAACATGATACAAGAAGAAAATTTGCATGAAAAAGGATGATGTATTAACACATAAGAAAAGTTACATACTGTAATATACCAAAGACCAGAATCCTCAATACAGTCATAACTCCTCCTCACTGAGACCCTACGGGCTCTGAAACTTCATACATAAATGTTACAAGATGAATACAGTAGTCTTCTCGCTGCACAGCTTGCTCACAGAAATCTGGAACCTCTACAATGTCTTGTTTTTGAGTATTTATAGAGAAGGCAGAAACTTCTCGAGGAGGAGGAAAACGAGGCACAATTAATGACTCAGTTTGAAACCCAATGGCGGAAAACATTCGCGCCTTCTCTTATGAGTGACTGGCTATAAATGATGGTACTGAACAGCCTGTTCAAGAAATAAATGCTGGGAGATAAAATCTCCTTATATACAAGATGGGAGAAATAAAATATATACAATTTGTTGCCCGCGGTTGAAAGAAAATCTGCTGCCGTAAAAGATTTGGAACAATCTGGATTTAAGTACTGTACTCTCGGCTTCCGGCTATGGATTTGAATCCTGGATCTTTAATGCAGGGCGGACGCATCTGGAGAGTTCTGAGAGTTCACATCCCTGTCTTCTTTAATGGTGGTCATCTCTCCCACCTACCCTCGGCTCCTTCCTTTAATTGCTGCCAGTATGATCTGTCCTTTGTTATGCTCTAGATTTTTTAGCGGAGGCGAAAAGTTAAAGCGTCCACAAGGCCAAATGAAAACCTGCAAAACCCACAAATCATTAGAGAAAAACGACTCGGCGATATGGAGGGTGGTTACAACAGCGGCCATGAAATCGGTGATACATTTTAGGCAAGACATTGAGAGGACGCAGGGTGATAGGAAACACATAAACACAATGGAGAAACGGAGAGTGACGAGGCAGAAATAAATGGGGCGACAATGAATAAACGGGCTAAGGGTTCATAAACCATGACACGTTATCAGGACACACGAATGGTGGAGGAAGGGTGCAGCGTACACTTGTGAAACATGATGACATGGCCACAGGAGGTGGGACCCGAATCGGCAATCGGAATCGAAAAGCAGAGTGGATAGAGCGGGAGTGGCACGTTTTTTATATTCCGATTGCGATTGAAAACAGGGCTGCGATCAACCCAGGACCGTCCGATCTTGAAACAAGATCGACGGCTGTGCTTGCATCGGAGGGAAATGAAGCGGTGGAGCAAAGAAAATCGCCGATCGGCTGCGCGCGGACCCACCATATATGTTACCTGCCGCACCGTCGATTTGAGCTAGATCGGATGGCCATTATTGCGTCCGATTGTTAAAACAGTATGCCCCTTCTTGCTTCGAAGTGTGGTTCTCTGACCTGGGTCATATGGAGGCCGGAGCGGGAGGGAGCCAAAATCTTAAAGGATCGGCCCGATTGCTTAAATTTGAATTTTGAACTATTGCGATGCAGGTTTTCGGGCGGAGATAATAGCGTCGAGCAGGGTTATGGGGTTTTAGGCTACAGCGGGAATGAATATGTACAACATCGGCTCCATCTGGGGACGGCATGTTCGTCCTCGGACATGCCGAGAACATGCAGACCATCAATTATTTCATCTTATTTTGAATTCTCCTGCACTTTAACTTCAAGCACATATCAACGTTCTTTTCCTTTATAAAAAGAAGAAATAAAAACAAAAGTAAATTATATACAGCATATACAGTATATACAACCAGGCGTTCCTAGCCAAGATCAGAATTGAAAATAAGGCTTGAGGAACTGGCCATTCACGGGTGCATCCAACAAATCACCCTGTAGATTTTCTAAAGTAAAGGTGTTGTTTCTCCCCAGCTCCACTATTTTGAATGGCCCAAACCATAATGGATCAAATTTAGCATGTTTGCCCTTTTCTTCTCTGCAAACATCCCATCTAAGAACCAGGTCGCCAACTTGAAAATTTCTATCCTTCGCATGCTGATCGAAGACATTCTTCATTTTTTCTTGGTATTCTATTAGTCTCTGATCCACCTGGTTCCTTGCCTCCTCCAATTCTACCAGCTGATTAATTCTTCGGATCATGTTATCCGGTTCTTCTTGGTTCTCTTGCATGAAACGTGCTACTGGCAATGCTAATTGCAAAGGAAACACTGCAGCCCGCCCATACACCAGCTCATAAGGTGACTTTCCGGTGGCTCTTTTGCTGGTTATCCTATTTGCCCATAAGGCAAACTTTAATTTAGAATCCCAGTTCTTCTGATTTTCAGCTATTGTCTTCTTCAGGGCTCTTACCAGGGTTTTATTGGATGACTCTGCTAGACCGTTTCCCTGTGGATAATATGCTGTAGAATGAGTAAGGATGATGTTGTATCTTTGGCAGAATTTTACGAACCTGGCAGACTTGAAGGCCTGTGCATTGTCAGTTACAATTCTCGCAGGACAGCCAAACCTAGATATGATATTATCTTCCATAAAATTCATTATTACAGCATCTGTAGCATTTCTAGTAGGTATGGCCTCCACCCATTTCGTAAAATAGTTTGTGGCTGTCAATATCCATTTATGCTGGCCACTTGATGGGGGATGTATCTCTCCTATAAAATCTAATCCCCATTTCTGAAATGGTTCATTTACATGAATTGGGATCAAGGGCAATGCTGCTAATTTCTGTCTTTCCGCAAACCTTTGGCATTTGTCACACGATCTGACCCAAGCAAAAGTATCTGAATACAATTTTGGCCAGTAAAAACCGGCCTTCAAGATTTTATGGGTTGTTGCTCTCCAGCTGTAATGTCCTCCACATATCCCCTCATGAAATTCCATCATTACATTTTGCACTTCATTTTCGGTAAGGCATAAAAGTAATATGCCTAGAGGGTCTCTCCAGTAGAGTTGTCCATTAGCAACTGCGTATTTCTGAGATTTCATCCTTACAGCTCTGTATTTAGCCTTGTCACATCCTGGAGGACAGCTAAGTGTTAACAGATATTCAACTATTTTCTTATACCAAGGACTAGTCAGATATTTCACATGTATCTTTTGTGTAGCCCTCTCTAGTCCATGTTGCTCTTCTTCTTTTTTTGATTCTTCATTTGCTATCACAGACAGATTAATTCCCAAAGCTTGATGATTTGATTCAGATAACATCTTGGCAAGTCCCTGTCCTTTGATCAGTTTGGTAGGCCTTATATCCAGATCATACTCCTGAATTTTTGCAATCCATCTTCCTCTCCTACCTTCACTATCCCCTTGTACTAGAATGTCTTTTACAGCTGCTGTAGGAACATAAGCAGTAATATGAGATTGCAAAATATAAACTCTGAAAGCTTTAAGGGACTTTACCAGGGCGTATGCCTGCTTCTCTAGTATATTATATTTCAATTCAGCATCGTATAGCACCTGACTGAAGAATGCTATTGGTTGTTCATATCCCTCTTCATTTTTCTGCAATAATACTCCAGCAATGGTATGAGGTGAAGCAAATGAGAATACCATAAATGGCTTACTATAATCTGGTCCTGCTAATACAGGAGCTTCGGCAAATGCCTGTTTTATCCTTGTGAAGGCGTCTCTAGACTCCTGAGACCATTTTACTTCATTTTCCTTTTTCAGCATATTGGTAATGTGCCTAACTATCTCTGCATAGTTGGCGATAAATCTTCTCAAAAAATTTATTCGCCCCAAAAACACCTGTACTTCTTTCTTATTTCTTGGTAAAGGAATGCTATTTATCACTTCAACTCTCTTAGGATCAATTTTTACACCATCCTTAGTCACGATATGTCCTAAGAGTTTTCCTTCGTCTAATGCAAACAAAGATTTTTGGGGATTAAGAGAAAGGCCATACCTTCTGCATTTTTCGAAAGTTCTTCTCAAATGCACAATATGCTCATCATCATTTTTAGAGAACACTGTGATATCATCAAGATACACCACCAAGAACTTGTCCTGTTCTCCGATAAAAGCTATGTCCATTGCCCTCTGAAAAGTAGCCCCTGCATTGATTAATCCGAATGGCATCCTCGCATACATAAAGGTTCCCCATGGAGTAGTAAAAGCAGTTTCCATTTGGTCCCAGGTAGTCACGGAATTATTTCCCAGTGTCTTAAACCATTTTCTGGCTTCGCCTTCTAAAGACTGCACAAACAACCTCAAAACCACATCCAGATGTTCAACATTTAAGTTCTCCGCGAAAGAGCAGAAGGTCTCGAGATGCTTCTGAGCATCAATGTCACTTTCACCATTAAACCTCGGTAGGATCTTCAGGTAATCTTGCGGCATGTCATGCAGTACTGGGGGTAGAGCCAGTGGAGCATATTTATTTAACAGAAAAGCAGGAACATTGGCCATTGGGGGAGGTGGGGGTTGAACAAAGATTTGAGATACAGATGAAGGGAGAGAAGTAGGAGGAAGTGAAGTATGAATAACAATGGGAATATATTGCACAGAAGCGTGAGGTGTAGGAGGGAATAATTCACAGTTAATAGTAGCTATTTCTGTGACCTCTTTAATTTCTTCAGCCTCGAAAGTAGGGTGAGATCCTCCTTCAATCCAGGCGTTTCCTCTACGTGGAGTTTCTGAGTGAAACTCGGGTTCTTCTGTTCTAACTTCTTGAGAAGAAGAAGGCGGGTGATCTTCAACAGAATATTCAGAACTTTCAGAATGAACCGACTTCTTCTCTTTCCGACTCCTTCTATGAATGATTTTCTCTGGGTCAGACACGGGTGTTTTCGGTGGTGAGGTATCCGACCTCAAATGGGGCCTCCGGGAAGCCAGAACTTCCAAAAATTTATCAAATAAAGACCAGTGGAGTCGCCAAGGTGAGAAATCTACAACTCTTCACCTCTCTGTGCTCACCTGATTAGAGAGTGAATATAAGATGTCGAACCCAGGGAAACAGATATTCTTGAATTCGTTCCCCGGCAACGGCGCCAGAAAGATGTTGTGGATGATTTTGTCACCCTCCTAGAGACAGCCTAGAGTTGCCATAGACCAGTGCCTAGGACATCTTAATATACCAAGGAGTCCTTTATAGTTTGGGTTGTCAGTCCAAGGGACTCACCTACTATCTCTTGTTCTAAACAAGGAAATTAGATTGAATTGGTCCAATTTCTCTCTCAGAGGCTGATACAAGGATAGGAGTAATGTAAAGACATCATGTAAAACTTAAGCATGAAAGTACCAGACAGTTAAGAGACCGCTTTACTATAAAGAGGGCTGATTCAATGATATATCACAGAAATCAAGTATTAGGGTGTGCAGGCAGTGAGGAAACACAAGAAGATATTACTGGCAGAAGGGCGCACCAATTTACGAATCCTTAAGCCACTAATATAGCAAAAATTATGAAGAGGGTGAACATGGAACAACATATCACTTCTAGGCCTATTTAAAGCGCTTGACTAATTCCAGAAAGGGCACCACTTAAGATGAATCCTTACTGCAAACTAGTGAGCCACTCGCATTCTAGAACATGATACAAGAAGAAGACTTGCATGAAAAGAGATGATATATTAACACATAAGAAAATTTACATACTGTGAGATACCAAAGACCAGAATCCTCAATACAGTCATAACCCCTCCTCACTGAGACCCTACGGGCTCTGAAACTTCATACAGAAATGTTACAAGATGAATACAGTAGTCTTCTCGCTGCACAGTTTGCTGACAGAAATCTGGAACCTCTACAATGTCTTATTTTTGAGTATTTATAGAGAAGACAGAAACTTCCCGAGGAGGAGGAAAACGAGGCACAATTAATGACTCAGTTTGAAACCAAATGGCGGAAAACATTCGCGCCTTCTCTTATGAATGACTGGCTATAAATGATGGTACTGAACAACCTGTTCGAGGAATAAATGCTGGGAGATAAAATCTCCTTATATACAAAATGGGAGTAATAAAATATATACAATTTGTCGCCCGCGGCTGAAAGAAAATCTGCTGCCGTAAGAGATTTGGAACAATCTGGATTTAAGTACTGTACTCTCGGCTTTCGGCTATGGATTTGAATCTTGGATCTTTAATGCGGGGCGGACGCATCTGGAGAGTTCTGAGGGGTCATATCCCTGTCTTCTTTAATGGTGGTCACCTCTCCCACCTACTCTCGGCTCCTTCCTTTAATTGCTGCCAGTATGATCTGTCCTTTGGTTGCGCTCTATATTTTTCAATTGAGGCGGAAAATTAAAGCGCCAGCAAAGCCAAATGAAGACCTGCAAAACCCACAAATCATTAGAGAAAAACGACTCGGCGATATGGAGTGTGGTTACAACAGCGGCCATGAAGTTGGTGATGCATTTTAAGCGTGACATTGAGCGGATGCAGGGTGGCAGGAAACACATAAACACAATGAAGAGGCGGAGAGTGACGAGGTAGAAAACAAAGGGGCGACGACGAATGAACGGGCTAAGGGTTCATAAACCATGACACGTTATCAGGACACACGAATGGTGGAGGAAGGATGCAGCGTACACTTGTGAAACATGATGACATGGCCACAGGAGGTGGGACCCGAATCGGCAATCGGAATCGGAAAGCAGAGTGGGAAGAGCAGGAGTGGCACATCTTTTATATTCCAATTGCGATTGAAAACAGGGCTGCGATCAACCCAGGACCGTCCGATCTTGAAACAAGATCAACGGCTGTGCTTGCATCGGAGGGAATAAAACGGTGGAGCAAAGAAAATCGCCGATCGACTGCGCGCGGACCCACCATATATGTTAATTGCCGCACCGTCGATTTGAGCTAGATCGGATGGCCATTATTGCGTCCGATTGTTAAAACAAAAGAAGCTCCTTTTGCTTTGAAGTGTGGTTTCTCTCGACTCCGGGTCATATGGAGGCCGCGGAAAGTGGAGGAAAGCCAAAAACTCCAAAGGATCGGCCCGATTGCTTAAATTTGGAATTTTTGAACTACCGCGATGCAAGTTTTCAAGTGGAGATAGAAGCGTCAAACAGTCATGAGGCTTTAGGCTACTAGTAGGATGAATATGTACAACACAATCTTTGAGATAAACAATATTTCCACGTGCCAATGGATTTGTGAAGATGTCTGCAAATTGTTCTTCTGGCCTACAACGTTGCAACACAATATCACTGTTGTTAACTAATTTTCTTATGAAATGATATTTAGCATCAATGTGCTTTGTCCTCTTGTGAAAAACATAATTCTTTGATAGTGAAATTGCTAAATTTTTGTCACAAAAAATAATGGTTGCTCCATCTTTTTCATGGCATAAATCCCTCAACATTCTTCTCATCCAAATTGATTGACAAGTTGTTGCTATTGTGGTGACATATTCAACTTATGTTCTTGATAATGAAACTATCGGCTGCTTCTTGGAGGCCCATGAAATGGCTCCCGAACCCAAATGAAAAACATATCCTGAAGTGCTCTTTCTATCATCAACACTTCCTACCCAATCATTGTCAGTGTAACCAACCAGACTAAAATCCTCTATTGCAGTGTACAAAACTTCATACTCCTTTGTCTCATTGACATACTTTAAAATTATTTTGGTTGTTTGTCAATGTGTCTCCTTGGGTGTCTCCATGAACCTTGACACCAAACTCACTACATACATTATATCAGTCGTATTTGCGGTCAAATACATTAGGCTACCCACCGTACTTTTGTATAATGTCACATTGACATTGTTGCTGCAATCTTCCTTCTCAACTTCAACCCCATGACAGTTGGAGTCGGTGCTGGCTTGTTGTTATGCATATTAAACCTCTCTAAAATTTCCACAACATGCTTTTCTTGAAAGATAAATTCCATTTTCTGTTTGTTTCACTTCTATGCCCAAAAATTATCTTAACAACCCCAAGTCAGTCATTTCAAACTCACTTTTCAGGACTTCTTTGAAATCAACGATGAGGAAATCATCACTACCTGTAAAAATCAAATCATCTACGTACAAAAAAACATTAAGAAGTTTACCGTCACTTTCTTTGATTTAGAGAGGAGGTTCACCATCACATTTGTCGAACCCATTGTCCATAAAAGTAAGCATATATCCTACTATACCATGCACACGGTGCTTGCTTCAACCCATAGAGAGCTTTCCTCAACCTATACACCTTTCCTTCTTGTCCTTCTACCTCATAACCAGGAGGTTGTGCAACATATACCTCCTCTTTCAACACTCCATTCTAGAATGATGATTTTACGTCCATTTGATATACTTTCCATTTATGTTGTGTTGTCATTGACGACACTGAATGCATTGTCTCCATCCTTGCGACTGGCGCAAATGTCTCCACCTAATCTCTTCCATGATTTTGCTTGTATCCTTTGACAATTAGCCTTTATTTACACCTTTCAATCTTTCCTTCAATGTTGCTCTTGGTCTTATAGACCAACTTCACTCCAATGACTTCTTTTCCATGTGGAAGCTTCACTAACTCCCATGTGTCATTATTTTCTATCACTCCTATTTCTTCATCCATTTACGCAACCCATTTTTCATATTTGACTGCATCCTCAAAGTGAATTGGGTCATCTACATGACAAAACAATGTAAATAAGGAATTCAAACCAACGTTACTATCAACTTCATTTTGCTCATAAATTTCACTTAAATTTCTAAAATGTTGTCTTCTTATGGTTACAGAAGATGGACTTGACATGTCATTTGGTGTTGCGATTAAAGTAGATGGATTTGATGATCTTTATGGTGTGCTTGGAGAAGCACTTTCTTCGTTACACAACGTTGTCATATTATTTGTTGATGGTGTCACTTGGTGATTGTTTTGTTGAGCTTGTGTAGGTGTAGGAGGAGTCACTGTTGAGGAATTACTTGTTGCGGTCAATTCATCTTTGTCTTCATGTGGTATACATGTCTTCACATTGATTGTCTTCTATAAACTTCCATTCCATGCTTCCTCTTCTATGAATTGAACATCTCTGCTGATTATGGCTTTCTTGGTTGATGGATTATAGAGCTTGTATGCCTTGGATTCATCACTATATCTAAAAAATATACATTTATCCCCCTTGTTGTCCAACTTCTTCCTCAACTCATCCTGGACATGTGCATAATCCACACATCCAAACAATATCATGTGAGTGACACTATGCTTTCTTCCACTCCACGCCTCTTCAGGAACAATATTCATAACACTTTTGGTTGGACACCTATTAATGATATATATTTCACAAGCGAAAAATTCAACCCAATAATAATTTGGAAAATTATTTTTCTTTAACATACTCCTTACCATTTCCATAATGGTCCTATTCCTCTTTTCATTGGCACCCCTTTGCTGAGGTGTATACATTGTTGTAAAATTCTTATGAATTCCATGCTCCCTGCAAAAACATAGGAAGTCACTTGAGATGTATTCACCACCTATGTTAGTCCTCAACACTTTTATGTAGTGTCCATGTTGCTTCTCAACAAGAAATTTGTATTGGTGGAAGTTCTCAAACACTTCACTTTTCTATTTCAGGAAGTAGACCCATGTCTTCCTTGTATAATCATCTTTGAAAGTCAAAATATAATAGGTTCCACCAATTGACGGTGTTTGCATTGGTCCACATAAGTCTGAATGGAAAATATCCAAAGGTGCCTTTTCCCTTATTGAATTTCCTGCTGGAAATGATTCTCTATGTTTTTTTCCCAAGATGCATCCTTCACATAGGCTATCAAGTTTTTATATGAGTGGAAATCCCTTCACCATGCATCAGCTATGTAGCAAATTCAAACTTCCAAAGTTGAGATGACTAAATCTCAAGTGACATAACCAATTTTCATCTTTTACCTCTGCTTGAAATTTTACTTGTGTGACATCTGCAACTTCTCTTTCATCCACTTGTGAATTCATTGATAGTTGTGCTTGAGAACCTTCTTCCTTCAAATCTGATTTTAACTTGAGAGGAAACATTTTTTTTTTCCATATGAACTTTTTCAATAATTTGTTTGCTTGGAGACTTATCCAAGATTATGCACACATCATTTTTAAAAAATACATTGTAGCCCTTTTGCATGATTTTTCCAATGCTTATGAGGTTATGTTTCAAACCAAGAACAAAATAAAAAACTAAAATGTATTTCTTCTCTCCCTTATTAGTAAGAATTTCAACTCTTCCTTTGCCCATTATAGAGAATTTGCTATTAGTCCTTAATGTCACTTCAGATTTTACACTTTCATCTAAATTGGAAAAAATTCCAATGTTCCCTGTCATGTGGTTGCTACACCCTGAATCTAGAAACCATACATCTCCTTTTTTTTCTTGTGCTACATTACAAGCTAAAAACATGATATCATGGTTCTGATTTTCCTTTGTGAAATTTGCACTTAATTTTTTACTTATGTCATATTGCTTCTTTCTACATTCATTTGCATAATGAGCATACTTCTTACAATAATGATATTGAACTTGATATTTATCATCCCTCTGACCTTGTGCTTGATTCTAGCTTGTGCCTTGACTTGGATATGGTTGCTGCCCCTTTCACTTGAACTTGAAGAGCTGCTTCTTCCACCTCTGTGTGTGCTTTTGACTCTTCCTATATAATTTGATTTTCCTCGACCTCTACCTCGACCAAATGAAACATGTGTCTTGAAAGCATGCTCCAATGAGGATTTTGTTTCTCTGTTCAGTATATCTTCATGAGAGATCAGTGATGCATGAAGCTCATTCACTGAAAACAATGAGAGATTATTTTTCTCTTCTATGGCCACAACTATGGCATCAAACCTTGTTGGAAAACTTCTTAGAATTTTCTCCACTATTCTCCTTTCTTCAAGTGTATCACCATGAGACCTAATTTGAGTAACCAGCCCATTACATGTGTAAAAAATGAGTCTACATTCTTAGACTCTTTCATAAAAATTGTCTCAAAATTTCTTCCCAACATTTGTATTTTTGTTGTCTTCACCTTTGACATACCTTGGTAAGATGTCTGGAGGGTATCCCATGCTTACTTGGCCTTCGTCGCTGCTGCAATCCTTGGGAAGATACTTTCATGAATTTCTTGAAAAATGTAGAAGATGACTTTTGAGTCCTTCTTCCTGTTGTCTCTCAAAAAATATCTTTCTGTTTGTGTCAAATAATTGTATGCTACTGCATTTTTTGGTTCTTGGAAACCATTCTCTGCCAATTCCCAAATGTCTTGTGAAGAAAACAGAGTCTTCATTGTAATAGCCCCATAACCATAATTCTTTCCATTAAACTAAGGTATTTTTGGATTAGTCAAGCTTGTGCTTTTTGCCACCATTTTAACTATGTAAAAAAGACTTTCTCACTGTGTAAAAACTTTCTCCTTGCTAGTGAAGGCTCCCAACAGAATGTCTTCAAAAACAAATTTTAACTTGCAGTAAAAACACTTTCAGTAATAAAATTTTAAACCCGCTCTCATACCATGTTAGGATTTTTAAGATAGTACAATTTATTTTCCTCAACACACAGAGTTGCAGAGAGGTCTTAATCAAACAACACAGTTGCAGAAACTAAATCATATGGGTCTTCCTTGTAATACAGGGTGGCCGAGATCAAAACATGTTGACTTGGGAAACTATAATGGAGCAAACGGAATCAAACAAATTACTTATGGTAGAATAGAGTAACACACAGTGGTTGCAGTAAAAATCATAGGTGAAATTTCCAAAACCATATCGCAACTAAAAATACTTTATATTATGATTCAAAAACACTAGAAGTAATTCATATGGAGGTTGCGACTCCTTCACAGTAAAACATGAGTTATTACTAATATTTACATTCACCAGGGGTTTTTGAATCAACACACAGTAAAACGCAGTAACATATTGTTTTCACACACCCACCAAAATTTGCTCCACTATCGAAACTTTGCAGACAGTAAGTAAGTTGTGAAGTAAAAGCTTCCTATGATATTATACCAACCATTAATAAATTTCCATTCGACTTTAATAGTTTAATAGTTTATACCAACCATTTAAATTTCCATTTCCATGTATTATGCACAAAACTTCATTTACACCATGTCCTTTAACCTGCAAAACATTTACTAAATCCTCAACATGCAAAACATGCAAAAAATTTACTTAAGGTATGGCAATTTAATGCGGTTGTTGAGATTAATTTTCGAACAAAATCAACATGCAAAACATTTACTTGAGGTATGAAAATTTAATGTGGTGGTTGAGATTAATTTTCGAACAAAATCATGTTTTGAATCATGTTTTTTGATAATGGAAATAGATTCAGCACCATCTAAAACAAGTTTTGAGCAACCAAAATCTTAAAATTTGAATAACCTGAATTTACAAAAACCCCTGCCGAATTTTATGAAAAATTTACGAAATTTCCATGACTTTCAGAGCAATTTTACAAGCTATTACACTACAGCATTTCGAACTTGCCACCCCCGATATTTTAAAAATTGAAATGAACTGGAGACATTTCTGCATCAGCTTGTTGAATAGGGATGCTATGGTTCTTGGTTTCATTTTTTCCATCTTGTTGAATAGCGACGCTATGGTTCTTCGTTTCATTTTTGCCTTGGATGATAAGCTCAGTCGCTTACTAATAATATTCTGGACTTGACCAATTCTATTTGTATAAAGTTGCAGGTGATGAGCAGAGTGAGGGATTTAGATTTTGTTGAATGTAGATGCGTGAAAGACTTCACCACTCTATCCTGGTATGATTACACAACGAATTTTGAAAGTGTGTGTGTGTAGTTGGACATGAAAGCTTGTGGGATTTCTGGTTAGATTCTGGTGTCACTTGGGTTTTATGGTTAGGCTATGGTGTCTCTTGTGTCTTAAGGGGAATGAAGTTGCTTAATTAGGTCCATTAAGATATCCACATTGGCAACTTATTGTATGCATGGTGATGCATATGGGCATGTTAGAGTGCTAGTTTCTGGGTTGTATCTAGTGGAAGAAAATTTTTACGAACTGGTCACAAATCTATCAGTTAGCAGGGGTCGATAGATGATTTTACATGCTCCCCTTAACATAATGTTTTCATTGTCAAGTTTTAATATGGTATAGTTTTGAACGTGGTATAAGAAGGGATTCACTATGCAACAATACAGTAAAGGAAGTTTTTGGGTTTTTTTTACTCTAGAAAGTGACATGTTTCTAGAATTCCCATTGTAGGTGTCTGTCCTCTTAATGAACTCGCTATGTTGAGGGTTGTATGGAGTGAACATTATGTTTCCAACCTTTAATATTGTCATTATATAGATATGGTTATTAGCAATCATTATGTTGGTTATATTGAAGGCCTTTGTGAAGACTCATAGGGGAACTCCATACAGTCATCCCCATGCAAAATAGGGGGGTTAGGTTATCCTCTCACGAACCATCTAAGAGCTCTGAGCCCCCCTTTCCTCTAAACCAGTCGAGGTTTACTTACTTATGGAAAAAATGGACAGACTCATTCATTATTTCTAGACCTTGTAAATACTTCAGGTTCCAATTCAGTTTTTGTTGGTGGCATTATACTTGGTGTTCTTGTTGTTGTTGTTGTCATCTGTGACCTAGCTCTGCAATAACTCATCCCTCTGGTTTTCCCGTTACCATTTCCTGGATACCACCCTCTTCATTTATTTACCGATGATCAGACTATTTTTATTCCACCTACTCTTGTCGCTTCCACACCTCTTCATTGATGTCCCTGACATAACCTGGCAACACTTTTTATTCTCTAGCTGCTCCCATCACGTCTTTGTCACTCTGTCATTATCAGGTTTTGGGTCTTTATCTAACCTGCCTTGGTTAGTGGTTTAGTAGGTACTTTCTCGAGGCACACTTGACGTGAGGATGCCCAAGCCAGGTTGTTTCCTCTTTGGGATTGTGGCTTCTAATTAAGGAATTTTTATTTCCCTAACAGTTTCACCTTACCAAGCCATTTTGGGCTACATGGCTAGTACGAGATTTATTTCGGGTTGGTGAAGATATTTTTCGGTGTCTTGTCTAACGAATATTGGACTTGTTGGTGGATGGTGATGGCTGATGGGTATGATATCCTATCATCGAACACCTCAGTGCATGAAGCCTTAATTTCAGCCACGTTAGAAGTGGAGCGGGCACGAAAGGTTGATCTGGGCTTGGATATGGGCCCCCCTTCATGAAATTGAAGGTGGACTCCATGCAACGACGATGTGGATGGGGTTAAGGTATTATCAGAAAATCCAGATGGAATTAAGGGCATTGATGGGGAAAGGAGACCAAAAACAAAAACAAAAACCGCAAGGGTTTGTCCAGGAATAAGTGCTACAAGCCGGCACCAGAAATTAAACAGGTGATTTTGAAATATGAAGATTTGTGGGGGAGGGTGGCTAGCATCTATAAAAGAGATTTTATAGGCAGATGGTTATTCTCGGAAATTTCTGAGGTTGACATGGTCGTGTGGGTAAAGGCATCTTCGAGCCTCATCCTAGGCTATGCCCCCAAAGTCAATTTAATGATGAACACATGGTCCAATATCCATTTCTTGCACGAGGAAGACTGTATCAAAATCCTCTGATGCACCTAGGTGAAAGGCAGAAGTTTTATGCAACTCCTGCCCTGGTATTTTGGTTTCAACCAGGTTATGGAATCGCTGAGGAATAACTTGGTATGGGTAAAGCTTCCTGTACTTCCACTTGAATTCTGGACACTCAAGGCTCTTGCAACAATTGGTAATTCTATCGAATGCATAAAGTATGTTGACCCCAAAATTTTGGGTGCTAATGACAAGCATATTGCATGGTTATTAGTTGAAGTCAGTTTTGTTGGTGGGCTACCTAGAAATGTGGATCTACAATGGGGCCAGTGATGTCATAGACAAAGGGTTTATTATTTGGGAATATCGTTCAAGTGCTTGTTTTGTCACCATATGGGTCATCTCATGAATAAATGTCCTTCTCGGAATCAGTAAGCGAGACGAAATAGAACAAGGTTTTGATTTGGCCAAGGCGGGAATCCAGAACACTGCTTGAAGGATCGTCTCCCAACGGGTAAGTTGTATCATCCTTCTTCTAATCATGATCTCACTATATCTAATGCTTCTGAGTCTGAAAGGTTACAATCGCCTCATATGTATACTTCTCATATCGCAAACCCTCCTATCCATGGCTCATGTGCCCCTCCTCTTGCATCTGACTCGTCATGTCCCCCCCCCCCGTCTGTATATAGGAATGATCATCGGCCCTCTGATGACTCTGAAGGAAATATACATAAGCTATCCCAAGTGCCCCCCCATGCCGAGGATCCACCTCTCATGGGTATGATTGTGTCTCCACTCCTCATCAATCGGTCGTCCCCCCACTCTCTCAATGAGGATGTATCCAAACCCTCTAATGATTTTGATGTGGCCATAAATGCCCTGGATAATGCAAGTCTATTGTCTCTGCCTCCTTCGATGCCCCCTCTCGAATGGGCATCCCCATTGCCTCCTCAAGATTTTTAAGCAAGAGCCCCCCCCTAACTCCCCGAGAAACATTGTTGGGAGTGATATTGAGTCACTTATGGGCAACTTGGCCCTCAACATAATGGCATTAACTATTTTCGATAAGCCTCCATATGATTCTCCTATTACCATCTCCCCTGTTTCGGCGTTCAATATCACTGTTAGAAAGAAGTCTAAATCCAGGTCTAGACATTTTAGGGGTCGACTTAAAACCAAATCCCTATTCTAGGAGGAGTTGAATGATTTTAGGGATGTTCCAATTTCATCGGTTGATAATCTTTGGGCACTTAGAGCATGCAGCCCTGTCAAGGTGTCAAAATGAACTCTATTATATCTCTTAATATTAGGGGGATAAGTGACCCCTCAATGAACCTTCGCCTTAAGGATGTATTTATGTAGAATCAGCCATGTATTGCCTTATTTTAAGAAACCATGTGTTCACGGACAAAATCTCTCATCATATTTTTAAAAATCCGGTCGGGATGGATTGCGGTGGGTATTGACTCTATTGGCAAAGCGGGGGGTATGATGGCCATGTGGAATCCAAAGGTGGTCAGTTTCCAAGCATACCGTTTCTTTGGGGGTATTATTCTCGAAGGGATATTCAGGGGTACCTCTGAGATTATCCATGTCATTAACTTGTATGCCCCATGCCATCGTCAATCGTCTTTTTGGGATCATCTTAACTCCTCAACTATTCTAAGCATTAGTAATATCATTGTTATGGGGGAATTTAACTCTACATGGGCAATGGAGGAAAATTGGGGACAGAGGGCCCGAATGGACCCCCTGGCGAATCGCATTGCTCAAATGTTCCTTGAAAACCACATGGTTGACATTCGGCCTGCACCCCTTTTGCCAAAATGGACCAATCAGTGTTCGGGTGTGGAGTTCATTGGGAAGGTTTTGGACATAGTTATGGCTGATGAGAGCATCACTGATATTTTTGGAAACACCCGAGCACGGGTGGTTGCGGATACCCTCTTGGCCCATATGATTATCACCCTCTCTTGGCGCTTGGAACAGGCTAGAAGGGGGATTACTTTCAATTTTAACGAGATTTGGTTAAACGATCTTGCGTATAATCAATTAGTGTCTAAGGTATGGAAGGACGAAGTTCTCTATCCTGCTAGAGAGGAGTGGAAGAGGTTTTCAATGAAATCAAGGAAACTGAAAATACTCACAAAAAGGTGGGAGAGGAAAAAAAAGGAAATACTTCGGTGGGAGATGAGATATATATCCGAAAAGGTGGCACTCATTTATGAGGGCATGCTTGCCACTACCCCGACTCAGTAAACATATGATCTTCTGGAGAGCCTGAAGAAAAGGAAAATGGAGATTTTAAACATTCACGAGGTGACTTGGAAACTAAAGAGTCAAGCTCTATGGCTGAAAGAGGGGGATAGGAATACAAAATACTTCCACCAAGTGGCAGATGGCAGGAGAAATATGAATTTGATTTGGAGCATTGTATCAAAAGAAGGCCACATGGTCTACTCTACGGAGGACATACAGAAGGAAGCCTTCTCATATTTCTTTTATTTTTACAAATAAGAACTAGGTATTGATCATACTTGCCAAAGAGGGGTGTTGGACCACATGCCTACTATGTTTGATTTTAGCACAAATGACAAGTTGGCGGAAGTCATTACTAAAGACAAAATCGATATGGTTCTTAAATCATTCACTCATGATAAGAGCCCTGGGC
This sequence comes from Pinus albicaulis, assembly GCA_034641835.2. Taxonomy (NCBI): domain Eukaryota; kingdom Viridiplantae; phylum Streptophyta; class Pinopsida; order Pinales; family Pinaceae; genus Pinus; species Pinus albicaulis. The sequence continues at coordinate 1,397,958,125 of CM076575.1, forward strand.
CGAATGGTTGGCCTGCAGATTTCTTTTTGCATTTTTTTGAGCTCATGGGGGATGATCTTCATAAGCTTATAGAGTGGTCCAGGCTATTGGGGTTTATACCTGGGGACATAAACTCAACATTTATCGTGATGTTTCCCAAATCATTGTGCCCTTAGACCTTCTCTAATTTCAGGCCGATCTCATTATGTAATGTCCTGTACAAAATAACCTCCAAAATCATTGCCTTGAGGATAAAAGGGGTACTATCTTCAAATATATCTACTGACCAATATGGTTTTCTTCAAGGATGCTTGATACATGATGCAGTGGCATCTGCTCAGGAGGTTTTACACTCTATACAGTCCCAGAATATGGAGGCGCTCATTATGAAGGTGGATTTTCTCAAAGCATACGACTGCGTGGGTTGGTCCTATATTAGAATGGTCCTTCTTAGGATTGGAATTTCACTGCATAATATAAGATGGATCATGGCCTGCATTAACTCAGTAAAATATGTAGTTATCATTAATGGACTGCCATCGTATTTCTTTGGGGCAGGGCATGGTCTACGCCAGGTATGTGCTCGGATGTGCTCTCTCTCCCTTAATTTTATTCATGTTTTGGATGGATTTAACAATCTTATGAAAATGGAAATGCAGGCTGGATTCTTTCAGGGCATATCTTTTTCCTCATTTTTATGTATTTCACATTCCTTGTTTATAGACGATTTACTTGTTATTGGCAGGCTTATCAGGAATCAATGGTTTTATTTGCACTTCCTCCTCACTCGGTTTGGAGCTACAATAGGGTTCCACATCAATAAATGCAAATCCTTTCTCATACACGCAGAAGGTGATGCCAATGAGATCAAATTCATTATCAGTTTCTTGGAGTTCAAACAAAGCACATCTCGGAGGGCATTACTTACCTGGGCTTTAAATTGAAACCATGTGGATATAGATCGAAAAACTGGACCTGGTTAGTAGAAAAATTTAAATACAGAATTCATAAGTGCTCCCATAGATGGTTGTCCCTGGGCGGGAGATTCATCTTGGCCCAAGAAGTTTTACAACAATTTGTGGTATATTGGGCCCATCTATTTTTCCTTCTTGCTCGCACGATTTCTCTTATAAACGCCATAGTCTCATAGTTCATATGGACAGGGGCATCGAAAGGAAATAAGTTCCACCTTTGCAAGCTTGATAGGATAATTGTGCCTAAGGAATTTGTGGGTTGGGGCCTTTTGCACGTCCGCTCTTTTGCAGTTTCCCTCTTAATCAAATCGCTATGGAGAGTTTTAAATAGTGGTGCCATTTGGTCGGACATATGTCAGATAAAATACTTAGAGGGAGAGCCTCTTGTGTAGATTTATAGAGGCTCTTTGGCTTGGAAAAGACACGATTCCTCCATTTGGAAGGGATTCCGGAAAGTTATGGACCAATTCGCTTTGCGCCTGGATTGGAGACTGGGGAATGGTGGGCGAATTGTGTTGGGCAGTGACAGGATCCTGGGTCTATTGGCAGGACAACAAATTGATGATAGGTTGATCCATTCTTTGTCTCACAAGGGGATCTTCTTCATATCACAATCAGTTGCCTCTTGGCATCAAGGATGTCCCAAGTGGAAAACAATGATGCAACTTGGTTTGCTAGATTAGGATGTTCAGTCCTGGCAGAAATATGTTGATGAATTACGTTCTAGAGGGTTCATCTTCCATCCTGGTGGGGATTAGATTGTATGGGATGGCCTAATGAAAGTTGATGGTTTGGTTGTGCAGGAAATATACCTTTTCATAATCAAAAATCAGATTGGTGCCACTACTCTATCTCCTTTCTGGGTGTATTAGCATTGGAACATTCCTTACAAAGTCCTATTATTTGGGTGGTTGGTTTCGAAGGAGAGGGTGTTGACTTGGGAAAACCTCATTAAAAGGGGCATTCATGGACCCAATAGGTGCATTTACTGTAGTAATCATGATGAATCGATTGCCCACTTATTTCTTGATTGTTCGATTGTATTCAAAATACGATCTCTGTTCTTTGATTTTCTTATTGATCTGAGATGGAGACTAGAAAATATTATCAATACCTTCTCTACTTGGGGAGCGCTCAAAGGGAAATACAAAGCTCTGCCTTTCTTCTTCTTCTGGGAGATATGGCTGGCTCGGAATCAAGCTATTTTTATGGAAGGCCTGTTATTATTGAACATGTATATGGAGCCATCATGGCATGGATTAATGCTCGGTTAGTATCGACCCCTATTGTGAGGGATCTTTCTCACTGGATCAGGCCGCATCCTATTTCCCTGGTGCACAATAGGGAGGCTTGTGCGGATGTGGTGCCTGGATTAAGCTTGATAATCTAGAAATATTTTAGATCCATTGGAATGGGGGTAGGGGATCCAATATCAAGGCGTAACTTCTTGCCTTATGGAGCAACTTACGGATGGCATTCAATTTACATTTACATCCTATCAATATATATGGTGACGCTAAGGTAGTTTTGGATGGACTATCTGGTAGGGCTATCCTACGGCAAAGAGGGTTGTTGGGGTGGATTCAAAGAATTAAAACTCTCCTTGCCAAGCTCAACAACCCACCCTTGAATCACATATATCGTGAGTGCAATACTCGTGCTGATCTGTTGTCCAAGAAAGGGCTCACTGACTCTCCCGACAACTTCTATATTGCAAGATAAAAAGGCCCAATATTGTTGCAGGAATATGTGATCCTGTCATTCTAATCGTGGGGGTTTGTACAGTGTTTTCTTTTTTCTCTCCATTTCTTTTTCTATTTCAGATCCCCGCCTCTACATCAAGAAATCCTGTCAAGTGAGCCACACTCATTTATTATCGTGCGGGGGTATGCAATCTTGTATTTTTTATCGTGGGGGGTTGTTTTGTTGTTTTTATATGCTCCTCATGTTGCATGATGTTATGGCTTCTCGCCTCTACAACAAGTGAGTCTACCTCTTTACATACGGACCCAATCCCTTTCATTTGACAAGTCACTCATCTCTCAATTTTGACAAGTGTGCTATGATTGAGAGTTTTTATGCTTTTTTTTTTTATTTACAATATAGATATGTCATGTACATAATCTTCTCTATGGTAATGGCGCACTCTTTCTGCTTGTTATTGTGTCATGGATGGATGGATGGGATTTTCTTTCTCATCCTTATGATCTTTTATATGGTGTAACTATGATGAGAAATGACATATGACACTACAAGCATTTTTATGGGCCTATGTTTGTTGAACCTACTATCTAGTGGCTATAATGTTAGTAGCTATAATGAGATCATGTATTGTTTCAGCTATAATATAAATAGCCCTTTTTCTTCTCTGAAAAAAAAAGAGATAAGCTCAGTCTTTTGTGTACCGGTGTTGGCACCATCCCTCTTTGCAGCTACACCCAATGCAACCCAGTGCAATCCCTGTATATCCCTAGGATCGATATCTCTTCTTTCATGAAGATGTAGCAGAGATCAAGCGCTGCCAAACCTTTGAAAGGTATATAGTCTTTATCGACAAGAAGAGGCATGAAGAAATAAGCCCAAAAGCCACAACCTCTATGCATCCAAAAGCCACTTCTGATATCCCAATTTCCGAGCAGTTTTCTGTAGAAAAGAAATTACTTGGTCAGAAATAATATAGGTGATGGGAGGAACAACACCCTTTGTTGGTAAATCCTCAGAAATATGTAGCCGTGACAATCATCCTCATGATCTATTATTTTTTTTTTTCAAAAGAAAAAAAACCACTGCATATTATATATAACAGTTCATTAAAACATCAATTACATTCTCAGCTGAGCTATAACAAGATTCATTCAGTATATCTTAGCCACAGTGTAAACAGGACTCCCCTTTCTAAGAAAGAAACAGGTTCACTAATAACTGTGGCAAGTTGGATTTCTGAGTGTAAAATATCACTCATTCACAATGATAAAGAACAAAATTGTGTAGTCCCTCTATCCATGTTTACATGCATTTAACCAAATCATATTAGGAGAGAAACAATTGAAAAAAAATACCTACAATACCTGTGGCCCAGTTGATAAAGAGGCAAGAAATATGATATCATTGAGGATTGGAAAGGATTGAAGTTTGTGAGAGATCCTTCATCCTTCCATCAGATTCAGATCTGCACGTCAAGCCAAGTGGCAGGCGAGCTTTAGGTATATGGAAAATTTCGCACATAACGATTCTTATTTTGATATAGCATAGATATATGAGAGGGAACAAATAATCGATATCGCACCTAACCGACATCTTTTCCACATCAGGTGCTCTCTGTTGCCAATTTTTGTGGAGGTGGCCAACAAAATTCGGTGTTTCTTTGGGTTAGTTTCTTACACAGCATGTTGTTCCATTATTTATATATTTTGAAAACAGTTGATGTCAAATTAACCAATATTTAAATATATATATATTTAATAAAATTTATAAATAAAATATTAAATTGTTATATGAATGAGTGATTGGAGACTTCCCAACTTGTGATCTGTCCAATTCCATTCATCACGAGGGACTAAAGCGAGTCTTAAAAGTAAACTAGTGCTGGAGAGCCTATTAATAAGAAAAATTTTGGGTGATGGATATCAGTAAAAAATAAAATAAAAAAATTGGGTGATGGATATTGGTAAAAATAAATAAAAATAAAAAATAGCAATATTTGACCAATTGATTAATATTTAAAAAGAATAATTTAAATGGGATTTTTATTCAGTGTTAGATTTGGGAATTAGATTATCAATTTTGACCAAAAAGAAGGAAAAATGAGATGAAAATGGATAAAAACAGTTAAGGACGTTGATTAGATTGTATTGAATTAATAACAAATATAACTGAATTGTATAAAATAATGACCACAATTTTAAGATCAATTGATTGGAATTAGCTTATAATAACTTATTAAATTAATAACAAATACAAATAAATTATATAAACTAATGACAACCAATTTAAGATATATTAGTTGAGATTGATGGGATAAATTAGTTGAAATGAACATAATTTTATAATATTAAAATCCCCACCCCCTTCTTATATTATAAAATTCTATTCATTTCAACTAATTTATCTCATCAAATATATTTTAAATGGGTTGTCATTAGTTTATATAATTTATTTATATTTTTTAGTAATTTAATAAGTTATTATAAGCTAATTCCAACAAGTGACCTTAAAGTGAGTTATTATTTGATACAATTCAGTTATATTAGTTATTAATTTTATTAATTTAATACAATCTAATTAACACCTTTAACTATATCTAGTTTTTTCCCCACTTGGTCAAAATTGATAATATAATTCTCAAATCTAAGAGTGAATACAAATCTCATTTAAATTGTTCTTTTCAAATATTAACCAATTGGTCAAATATTACAATTTTTTTTTTCTACAGTTATCTATCACCCAAAAATCTTCTTATTAATAGGCTTTACAGCACTAGTTTATTCTCAAAGCTCGCTTTGGTCCTTGATGATGGATGGAGTTACCAAAATTTAGGATCACACGTCTACACAGTTCTATTCCGGAATGGAGTAGTCTTTAGTGTGACTTTTTGGAGTTTCCAGTGCCGGAGTAGTCTTGATTTCTGCTATTTAAACTAGTTTTTTTACTGTAAATTTAGATTCAACACCCTAAAAAACCCCTAGGACACTTGGATTGTGCAAGTTACCTATCAAATTTCTATTTTCAATAAATTCTTGCCGGATTTTAAAGAAATTAGACCGGAAAAATCCACCAGAAAAACCTTCAAAAATTCAAGAACTCCTTCCGGAATTCTCTACCAATGTTATATGAATTTTTGAATAAAATGAACCTTCTAAACAAAATAAGAAATAATGTTAAACATTTTTTATTTATAATAATATTTCTAGACTTACACAATTATTCATATTGTTGGAAATTCCCTCAATAACACTATGTAATATTTGTGATTCTTCCAACATTTTGATGGTAACTTCATCCATGGAACTCAAGTTCATTTTTAAATAAGATCCAAATTAAATAATGAAACAATTTTTTTAGAATTTATAGCATTATGTAATATTTGCTCAAATCCATTTTTAAATAAGATCCAAATTAAATAACGAAACAAATTTTTTAGACTTTATAACATTATGTAATATTTGTGATCCGTTCAACATTTTGATGGTAACTCCATCCATCATGAAATTCAACTAAATTCTTAAATAACATCCTAATTAAAGAACGAAATAAATTTCTTCAACTTTATAGACCGGAACAATGTTAGTAGTCAAACTTTGACTTAAGGAGCATGCAAATTTAGCTGTTAGACTATCTAACAGCGTAAAATTTTGCTGGAATACCCCAAAAATAAAAGTATGTTAAGTTTTTTAAAGAAATTTAGGTTATAACACTCGTTACATTAGTTTTATTATTTTTTTTTCATGAAAATTTTGCAGGGCAAAATTGTGAGATCGGTATGCCTCAAATTTCTATAATCACGCTGCTTCGATACAGACCATTGTTACTAGTCAAACTCATACTGCTTCGATAGAGACTACCATTATTAGTAGTCAAACTCACGTTGCTTCGATACAGACCACTGTTAGGAGTTAAACTCTGACTTATGTACGCGCAAGTTTCTCAGCCATACAAACCACCAATTAAAAACCTACCTTCCTTAAAAAAAGTCTCCATGTGTCCTTGTCTCGGCAAGACAGTGGATATTGATCGTCATTCAACTAAATGCCAAAAAATTCCAATGTCACATTAAATTCATTGATGGAAATGTTTCAGGAAAAATGGGTACAATATCAAGAGAAAGAGTCACATACGGCAGTCTGGAATTTGACACGGCAAAATGGCCATCGTACCGTGTTTTGCAAATGTGGTTCAACATATCAAAAACGGTTCAACATTTTAAACACATTTTGACCAACAGTTATTTAATCAAATTTTTATAGAAACACCTATACATAAAATAATTAAACAAAACAACACCCTCTAATACAGACCACCAATTAAAAAATCTCCCTTACACGAAGTCTCCACCAATCTTCATCCAGCATCCGCACACTGGATATTGATCTCAATCGGACCAAATGGCAAAATAATCCCGTGCCCTATTAAATTTATTAATGGAGGTGTTCAAGGGAAGAAGATCCGTACAATATCAAGAAAAGAGTCATATTAATATATTGCAGTTTGTCGGAGATGGGGTGCGTATTGCCGACACGTGAGGAGAATTCACATGAATGAACACACGTGCTCTTGTTTCTCGGTGGGAAGGGCGAGTCTTATTTTCCAGTCCATAAATGTGCCGAGGGAGGAAATGCCCACTGTCAGATTAAAGCAGTGCATTATCTTGCGGTGGCCATCTCCTGCCTCAGTGCATTTATGGGTCAAGCACTGGGAAATAAGGCACGCCGATGGGAAGGGCCTCGTGGTCTTTTCACACATTAATATGTGACAAGAGTGGTATCGTCATTATGGTAATGGTGCGTGCGAGGTCTAACATCGAGGTTGCCGGTAAGGGTGGCGAAACATTAAAACTTCATGTGATGTACACTTCAGGCATTTGTATATGTCTTTGTGCTCGACTATGGCGATGGGAGACTAGATGGTTGCCATGTAGGTGAGGGAAGCGGAGGAAATTGTTGTTCGTTGGTAGTGAATTGTGGTTGCTCCCAGGGATTTTTGATAGGGGTCGGGTGTTTGGCTAGTTTAATGGTCTGAGAACTCGAGTTATCTGGGGCATCTGGGAAGTGTGGGTGCGGAAGGTCAAAACATTGCAACCAGGTGGCCATTGGTCCTACCTCTGTTTCGTTGAGTGGCAAGGCTTGCCGGACTAGAAACTCCACTCTTGGCGCTGGGAACTTGTCCGCCTTCGTGGTATTATAGTGCCTTGGAGGGAGGGAGCCCAGAGGGTTCGTTTATGGCTCCTGTTCGTCGAAATTGGTGGGTGTGTGCCTTCTACGTGCATGTCCCGAGTTGGAAACAACCCCAGTCTCTCACGGTGGCGCTCCATTCTCGGCGGTGGCAAGAAAGGTTGTGGCTTTAGCTATGCTGTGTTGCTTGGAAAGCTCTATAGAGTGGAGAAGTCTCTCTCTAGTGTCTGTGCACGGTGTTCTACCATCGCTGGAAACTATGAAGCCACTGATGCGAAAGGTTAGCTCCTTCACCCCTCTAGCTTTTGAGGGGACATCTGCTCAAGCCCTGGTCACCGTTTCACCTAGCCATGGCAGCAAGACAGCGGGGTGTGCGCGGCGAGGTGCTATTGGTTCGAGAGGGGGCCGAGGTGGTAGCAGGCTGGGGGTGTGTCGTGATAGAGGATTGCGCAATGGAGGAAAGCGTGTGGCAAGTTGTGGTGGAGGGGTGCATGGCTGTAGTCAGAGTCGTAGGACGGCAGCAACCGTGGTGGCAGGGCGAAGCGTGGACCGGTTGCTCCTATAGCTAAGGAAGGGCAAGGTCTCCAACATTGCTGCTTGGAGAATTGTTAGGATCTCATTGTCAGTCTAATGGACAGGTTGGATGCTATTGAGCGCATCTTGCGAGAGGAGCATGCGGTGCAGATGGCCTCTTTTGAGCGGCTACATTACTTTCAAAGCCAACTTCGAGAAACACTGGTGGTGGTTTGGAGAGAACAAAATCAACTCTCGAAGAAAGTCAAAAATCTGGAGACATGGATGGCGCACTATGAAGGGCACGTTTAGTGTGACTTCCGCCCTCCACTGCCTCTAGGGACGCCCCGAACAACCCAGCATCTATTACATCTAGTGATTAATATGATTTCTTGTGTCTTTTTTGTTTTAGCTGTGTTCTAGTGCCTATGGCCCAATCGTTTCTGGACGTTGCCCTTAGCGGCACTTTTGTATTTTTGTCATCTGATGAACTTTTTGGTCAACAAACCTAGTCGAGGTGAGACCACCTGTTTTGGCATGGCCTCTATATACTCTTTTTTCATAAATTAATAGGATCTTGACTTACAAAAAAATTACACTGTAGTTTGGAATTTGACATGGCAAAATGCCCATTGTACGGTGTTTTGTTCGTTAAATATGCTTCAACATTTTATCACACCTTTGGTTGAATTAGTCGCAACTCGAATGCATTTTTGTAGTTCATGATTTTTGTAAAAGGTTATTAATTTTTGCCAAGTCCAACAACGAGGATATAATTGAGTCACGCATCACCCACCCTTAAGCCGTAGTCTAATTTGTACACAATTTCGCTGAGAAAATAATAAAAAGTATGGTATGATTTTGAAAAAAAATTGGAAATTTTAGTTATAGCTATCAAACTTAAAGATTGTGAGCGCCCAAATATTTTTAATAATGTTAAATCCATTTCCACCTTACAAACAATTCAAACAAACTTAAATTTATTTATTTTTTTAAATTTTTTCTCACCGAATTTAAATAAATATTTCAATCAAAATAAAATTATATTCTCGTTTAACAACACCACCTTTTATAACTCCCCCGCCCTTTACTTGTTTAGACGTGACGACTCCGATTTGGATTAGCGTTTGTGATATTAGAGTGTTCTCACATACAATGGGAGGCTTTTTAATGAAAAAAATAAGTGTTATTCTTCCTCAATATTTTATTTTATTGTTGCATTTTTGGATTAGCGTTTGTGATAGTAGAGTGTTCTCACATACAATGGGAGGCTTTTTAATGAAAAAAAAATAAGTGTTATTCTTCCTCAATATTTTATCGTTGCATTTCTATGTTAGAGACTGCTTATATTTTTGAACATTAATTGCTTTTAAGAAACCAGTTTTCAGAACCTATTTTATGGTTGCATTTCTGTGTTAGAGATTACTTATATTTTTTAACATTAATTGTTTTTAAGAAACCAGTTTTCTGAACATATTGTTATCACAATATCACAACCTTGATGAGTTTTGATATCACAATAATTTATTTTTATTTTTTAAATAAATAAATAAAAAAAAGAGTAAATTCACTTTACTTTTAAAATCGACTATAGGAAAAGTTCTAAGTGGAGATTTTGTTTTGAATAGTAAATCTTTAAAATTTTCTATTGCAAGCTCGTTTAAAAAAAAGAAAGATTAAGTGATGATAGTTTTTTTTTTTTAATTAAATTGATATAGCGATTGTGAGAAGAGTTAAATTGAAGTTAAACTTATTTTGTTGTTTAATTTTTTTATTTTGAGAGTTTTTTATTAATAATTTTTTCAAATTTGTTTTAAATTGGAAAGAAATTTGTTGGAATTACAAGTTCTATTTATAAACATAGCATAATCTGAATGGTTCATATATTTCCCAATGTTTTGAATATATATATCAAATTTCAATCAAAAACTCCAAAACATAAAATAATTAAACAATGCTAAAAATTATGTGGGATTAAGTCAATATATGCTACTCACAAATGCATGCTTTAATTATCTAACTATTTTTAGATTTTCATATGTTTCATGTTTTATAATAATACTAGACTATATCCATCTTAACTCTAGATTTATCAAGGGAAAAGGGGGATCAAATCTCTTGAAGTGCAAACTTCTTTTAGAGGAATATCGGCACTTGGTAGATCAAGAATTAAAGATGAATCTAGGTTCATTTAATTATTAATAATTGATAATTATAATTATTTATTTTATTTTATTTTTATATTTTATTTATTTTTAAATTGTATTTTAATCTTATTTGTATTGTTATGTAATTTTACGTTGTAAAGCCTCTCCACACAATCAAACTTTTATGATAAGTTCGTGTCATTTTGGAGATAATATTTTTTCTTACCCAAAGCAATGTGATATATAATTTTTTTTATTTTTGAAAGAAGAGAAGAAAAAAAAAAATTATTTTATCATAATTTAAAATATTATATATTTGTCGAAGGCTTCTTCTTATATGAAGATTTGTGGAATTTTTTTTAATTAAGGGCGTGGATTTGATTCTCAATAGTTTTTTAATTAAGGGCCTAGATGTGATTCTCAAGGGAATATGTCCACCACATGTTTAGTCTTAATGCTTATCAATGGTTCTAGTGTACTATAGAATTTGCTATGTTGCATTAACTATTAATAAATTTAAAAAATTAGATTCGTGGCCCCCCGCCCACCAAATTTCTAGTGATTTGAGATTATTCCAATTCTAATAAGTTCACCCATGATAAGTTCCACACTATTATTTATAACATTCATTTATATATAAGAAAAAATTATTTAGCAAAATGGTCCTTTACTTTTAATAAATTTTAAAAATTAGATTCTTGCCACATGGTTCTCTACCCACCAATTTCTTAGGGATTTGAGATTATTCCAATTCTAATAAGTTCCTCCATGATAGGTTCTTCATTATTATTTATAGCATTCATTTATATATAATCAAAATTTATTTAGCAAAATGGTTCATTTTGCAATAAGATGTGTAATTTTATTTTCTTTCTTCCCATTGCAATATTTTTTTGGGTTTCATTTATGAAGTCTTTGGCTATATCAGCCACACCAATATTTTTAATGTGGTTGTACCAGTATATTAATATTTTATACTGCAAATATTTTAAAATATGACATTCTTATTTTTGTGAGTAATTAAAAAGTTTAAATTGGTTTATTTTTTAATTTTTTTACCAATAAAATATCTATTAAATTGAATATCTAATAAACCAACTTAGATCCATCTTAACTTTATCTCTACCAAGTTCTTAGAGGGATCAAATCATTTTTCACTCTAAAAGAAATTTTCCCTTCAAGAGATTTGGTCCCTATTTTATTTACATTCTTGTTGAATTTACTTTTACATACTATGGGCCCATGTTAAGGGTGAGGCATGAGTATAAGATGTATATAAATGATATCTTCCCCTAGAGGTGTTTTACAACCCAATATGGAAGAGATGTGTAGGCTATAGGCGTTATGTGATTGTATGTCAACATTTTTTAATATTTTATTTTAATTTAATTTTTTAAATTTTTAATATGTTAAGGTGCATGTGTATAAGATGTATATAAATGATATTTGTTTTACAATCCAATATGGAAGGTGATTGTATGTCAACATTTTTTTAAATAATTTATTTTAATTTAATTTTTTGAATTTTTTAAATTAAATTTAGGTGATTGTATGTCAACATTTTTTCAGAATTTTATTTTAATTTAAATTTAAAGAAAATAGGAGGAGATTTAGTGGTCTAAAATAATGATTCCCTAAAATAATTAAATTTAATTAATAAGCACATAAAAATTTAATACTTACAGTATAACAAGATTTATAACCATGGATATTAGGTTTTGTTATAATACTGTGGGCCAGTACCATCGGTTATCAATACTACATGCCCAAAAACCAAACTTGTAAATAGGTTTTGTTATAATACCATGGTTCAATACCATCGGTTATCAATACTACATGCCCAAAAACCATAACTCTTTCCAAAATCAAAATATTTTATAAATATTTTATTTTTATTTTATTTTACAACATTTTTTAAACTAAATCAGAAAGGTATTGAGAGATGTTGTAATGTTGTGCAAACAAATTGACAAGGTCAAATTACATAAAACTAAAAATTAAATAATATAAAATAAAATTAATATAATTAATAATAAAAATTTCAGCGTACATCCATCTAGGCTGATTTATTTTTATATCAATAAAATATTATATATGGTCAACCTTGAAATTATGGTGGGGAAAGTTGCTAAAGATAATTTCACATTTGAGATAGTTAGAGGACACTTAGGAAAAACCCAAGAAGGGCTATGGGAAGAGGCAGTTGCCTTCCCAAATTCCTCTTTGTTGAAAAATGGAAACAAGAAAATCCTAATTTAATTTTCCCTTTAATTAAATTAGGTGAAAATCAAAATTCCACATCACAAGACAAGTTGAATGAGTTAACTGAGTTATTATCACTCAGTTTTCTTATTTAATTCGAGTTGTGGGCTTAATTTGAGTTATGTAAAGTGATTCCTAAATTAAAGGAGCCTAGGTTGAGTTTAATTTCAGTTGTAACCATTTAATTTAGTAAAATTGAGGTAAAGTCAGTTAAACTAGTTCTAACTATGGGAGAACCCCGATCAGGGTGCCACGAGGAGAGGGATGGGAGGAGTTCAGTGCCACGTGGAGGTGTGCACCTGACCATCCATCATGGTTAAGTTTTAATGAGCGGAGAAGGCCGTCCTTACCACGATCTGCATTAATGCAAATGAATACAATCGTCCTTAGCCAGCAAAGCATGTCAGGAGTGAATGGGAAGCTACGCTGGATGCGGGAAGGTGCAAGGAATAAAATGTATTTGCAACAAAGGAATTTCATTGCAAACCAGTTAGGAGTTCAATTCGAAGACACGAAGGAAGGACTACAGCAACGCCAACGCTGGGATCATTGGTATGTTATGGCTCTTATGACCCTTGCCTCCCAATTCATTATTCCAACTCTAAATTCGGAAGTTGAAGATGATGGTTGTAATGGAGTCTGTGCTATGTTTTGTCTTTAATGGAATATATTACCACTCTTGTAGAGTCTTCTGTTCTTCTGGTTTTAAGGTAATTTTATAGGTCGTAGGTGAGGCTTGCATGCTTCATTTTTTTATCAAGCTCGAGATATTGAACCCTGTTTTCGAAGCCCTCCAACCCAGTTTCATTCCATTCATCCCAAATTAAAATCAGGCTGGTATTAATGTCAAACTCTACAATCTGATTCAGGAGTCAAGTTGTATGGTCTTAATTTATGGTTTTTTTATTTCAATTATATGAAATGTCAGTTTAGGGGAACCGAAGCCTGGCAAACTATCAAGGGTAACAACCTTTGGGTTTATGAACAGGCCTGGATGCATCGTCAGGATAGTTTGAATGCTTTCTATCAAAGTCATGGTAGGTCTAGCCGTAGTCTGAGTTGTGTTTCCCCTCAATTTCTATTTTGGTTAAACTGTTATCTGTGGTTCACGATTTGTAACCGGAGGCAAATGCAAATCCCTTGTGGTAAACTGGATTGTGGAGTGAAAACTCTGTCTTCTCAAACTACTGTGCATGCAGTAATTCCTAAGGAAGCCACCAAAGCTCATCGGCATTCTTTTACTAATCAATCTCTGCTATATACCGGACTATCATACATTTTTACAGGGGGATTTTTCTGCCAAGCTATTATGGCCAAAGGTCAAGCAGGAAAAGAAAAGGCACATGCAAAGGAAAACAAAAGAAAACAATACAAAGTGAAGGACCAAGCAAGCGAGGAAGGAAGAGTACTAAGAAATTTCTAGAAAATATATCTGCTCTTTATAAATCAGGAAACCCAGTACATATTCGTAATACCATCCAGGGCTGGGAGAAAGAGAGTAATGATGAAGATGAGGACATCAAACAGTAGGAGGCAACAATGGATTTCATTTGTGACCCAGGAAATACAAGAGGACGGGTATCTCTACTGAAGAGCTTGCCGGATTATCCACAGTCTTATGAAACATTTGTTGATGTTTTGAATCCCAACGGGGATCCATCTTCAAGACATTGGAATGAAGAATTTTAAGAAGGCTCATAATCCATTAATAGTGAAGAAGGAAGGAAAAACAAGGACCGACCAAAAAAGCTACATATTATTTCAATTTTTTTTTCTTTTTTTTTTTTAATAATAATATTAAGCTTTAATACAAAAAAATAATATAATAAACTTACTAAATTTATTTTATTAATAAGTGTACTATTTTCAAAGTTATATTATTTATTAAAAATAATAAACTTATTAAATATATTTTATTAATAAGTTTTATTATTTTCAAAGTTATATTATTATTAAAAATAATAAACTTATTAAATATATTTTATTAATAAGTTTATTATTTTCAAAATCTTAAAAAAATCCTATTACTAATAAATCAAAGGTGTATATATTTTATAAAATGCTTAAGGTTAATTTATTTTACTTAAGGGTAATTAACTTAACTAAAACTAAGGGCAATTTACTCTATTTTGGCTTATTATTTTTAATTTAATTTAAAATTAAAAATAACAAGATAAAAATATATATGGACCTAAAAAAAAAAACTAATTTTAAAAATCAAGCTCTAAATTACTTAAGTAAACTAAGAATTTTCTAATGAGTATTAATATTTATTTATTTTTATTTTTAAAAATAAATACCTATTTAATACCCTAGAAAATTATTGGTCATAATCAAAATAGTTAAAGTTAAATATACTAACAAGTGTTTAAAGTTTATTAATGTTTACTGATTAGTTAACTTAAATTATTACTCATTAGTTAATCTCTAATTTAATAAATATTAATTTAGAAAACTTAATAAAGGAGGGAAGCAAATAAGTAATTTCTAATTTAATAATTATTTATAAATTAATTAATTCTTATTATATGAAATAAAAATTAATTAACGTTAATAATTATTAAAAAAGTTACTTATTTGTTAAACCAAAACTTAAAGAAACGAGTCACACCTGAGACTTAATATACCTACAAACTCATACCTGGAAGGAGTGGTTTTTTGGAGGAGCAGATTTGTCGAAGAAGAGGACGCCAGCTGTTGCTAATTTCATATCCCCCATCCCAATTGAGGTTTTTAGGATATTTTTTGATCTCCAGGGCCTCTCTTACTTTTCTCCTGTAATAGTGATCTTCTCTTGCAATGATCTTTGCATCTTCAAGATGCACTTGGTGCTTAGTTTTTTAAGAGTGTTCTGCAAGGGCTGAAGTCCAAAGTCGTTCATGCTTGATATCGGCTCCGTGCTCCTTGAGTCTCTTCTGGAGTGAATGTCCGGTTTCACCGATATAACTTCTCCCGTGTGAAAAATCAATCTTGTACACTCCTCTAAGTTGTCCTGGACTTATAGCATCTTTAACTGATCGCATTCTTTGTCTAATAGTTCTTGCTGCTGAAAATTGGGAGAAAATGTCGTTCTTTCTTAGAGCCTTGGCGATTTTATTAGTGACACCTTTAATGTATGGTAGAAAAACTCTCCCTCCTTTTTCTTGGGGTTCAACCCGTTTCTGGGGTAAGATTGCGCCCTCAGCTCTTTTTAGAGCCTTCTTGATATCTCTTTCTTTATAACCCAAACCCTTAAAAACAGATGATAAGTGGTTGATTTCTTCATTAAGGTGTTCAGCATCAGATATCCTCAAAGCCCTAATAGCAAGGGTATTAAGGACACCGAACTTCTGAGCTGGATGATGGTAGGAATCGGCATGGAGATAACTATCAATGTGGGTTTTCTTTCTGAATACACAGTGCCCAATGGTTCCATCATCATTTCTAATAACAAGAACATCCAAAAAAGGAATGCACCTATTTTCTTCAGTTTCCATGGTAAATTTGATATCTGGGGAAATGGAGTTTAAGTGATGAAAGAACTTGTCCAGATTCTCTTTTCCATGAGCCCACTTTATATTAGTATCATCAACAAATATTTTCCACCAGTCTGGTTTTAAGGGATATGAGGCAAGGGCCTTTTTCTCGAAGTGTTCCATATATAAGTTGGCGACTATAGGGGATAGTGGAGAACCCATTGCGACCCCTAATACATGCTCATAGAACTCTCCTTGAAAGCTGAAGAAAGTGGCCCGAAGGCAGATTTCTGCAAGCTTGGCTGTTGCTGGATCAGTAACCTCTTTGATGACCTGGATTGCTTCATCTAAAGGAATCTTAGTGAATAGGGATACCACATCAAAACTAACCAAAATGTCACCTTCTTCCATTCTTGATCTTTGATGAGTTTAACAAAATCGCTTGAATCTTTTATGAAAGAATCTGTATTCCCAACAAGGGTCTTAAGGATCTTAGCGACATACTTTGCTAGCTCATAGGTGGGAGATCCTATGGTGTTGACAATCGGTCTTAGGGGGATACCGTCCTTATGGATTTTGGGTAATCCATAGATCCTGGGCACGACATCACATGTAGGGGTCAACTTCTTTTTCATCTTGTCGTCAAGCCCTGAACTCTTATTCGCTTTCTTAACTTCTCTTAAAACTTTAGACAAGGGGTTGGAATTAAGTTTTTTGTAGCTACTGCAATCAATATGCTCTTTCATTTTCCTTATATAGTCAGTCTTATCTAGAGCAACAACAGCCCCACCTTTGTCTGCTTTAAGTATCACGATGTTTTCATTATTGCGTAAGGTTCTCAGAGCACTAAGTTCATCTTTATTTAAGTTGCTTCTCGGAGTTTTGGCCTTCTTCGAAATAAGGGAGCATTCTTGTCTTAATGTTTCTTTATCATCAAGAGCTAACCCTTGAATTCCTTCCTCTATACTGCACAAGATGCTTTCATTTGGGATTCTCTTGGGAGCAACTACAAAGCCTAAGCCCTTGCTAAGAATATTGATGGAAACTTGATCTAGCTCTAAAGAGGATAAATTCACAACTTTTTTATTTTTATCATTCTTGATTTGTGGCCTTTCCCTTATTTTGATTCTGTGCTTATTATGGAAAGGTTCGTGGTTCATCTCACTACATGACAACCTGTCTCCATCCATACCATGTAAATCCAAGGGCTTGCATGTATCGACCGAAGTGGAACTGGTATTGCTATCATTGTTTTCGATCGAAGTGGAACCCATGGTATAGCAATGATTGATAACTTTATTGACCAAAGAGGAAACCGTGTCATTGGATGGATTAACGCAGAGTTTTACTGTTTTGGAACCCAAGGTACTGATGTTACAAGGGTTGACCGTATTGGAAGGATTTACCGAAGCGGAAACCGTGTCATTGGATGCATTAACGCAGAGTTTTACTATTTTGGAACCCGAGGTATTGATGTTACAAGGATTGACCGAGTTGGAACTCGTAGTGACCGAGGTATCACTGCTACATCTGTTAATGGCTGTTTTGGAAATCCAGCCCGGTTTTTCCAATACAGTAGTATTTAAAATCGTGTTGTCTGCATTGGAAACCAAGTCATTGCATCGATTAACACCGAGTTTGACCGAGGCATCAATGTTACAAGTATTAACACCGAGTTTTAACAAGTTGGAATTCGTGGTGACTGAGGTATTATTGCTGCAGATGCTGATGGCTGTTTTGGAAATCTGGCTCGGGTTTTCTAAAACCGCAGTATTTAAAATAATGTTGTCTACGTTTGCTTCATCGAGAAGTCTGGTTTTTCTGTCCATCATTGGTTTCATCGTAGCAGAGGACTCCATCATGCCAGCGTAGATCTCATTGGTTTTTAATGTCAGAGACAACGGTTAAGGGGCTGCACTGTAATTTCTGAGAGAGAGAAGGTAATCGCTGCTGTAATGGATTATCTTCTCCGACGGATCAGCCTGAAAGTTGTAATTTTTAACCTTATTGCTATCAGGAACGTGTCCACTATTTGAACAGTCCTTGATCTGGGTTCTGCATGAATAATTAACGCTCTCTGTTGTGTTCAGACATTCATTATTTCTAGCGTTTTCTGAATAGTCTACGTTACCACCATGTCACAATTTCTTTTAACACTGCACAGAACCGTATCCTTGCTGTCAACAGACTCAGAATTTATAAAATGAATCACTCTGTCAACGTTGTTATGTTCATTCCTCCAGATCGAATAGTTGACGGGGTAATCATTCTCAGAACAGATAGGAATCACATCATTATTGCCCGGTAACATATCAACGGAGTTAAATATTGTCCCATCTGATAGTTCTAACTCATCAGAGGATGTGCTGGTTCCGAATTCTTTATTGTTATAGACACTGTTATTGAACTGGGACAATCTTCTCAGCTTTTCTAATTTCCTGTCATGCCTACTTTTAGCCAACAGACCCTCCCTTTCAGCTTTCAAAGCAGCCCTTGCATCGATTATTTGCCATAATTCTGGAATGATTAGATTGGATAATTCCAAATGAAGAGAAAGCGCAGAATGCCCCATTTTATCCAGCAGTGCACGGTTCTTCTTGATTTCTCCACGAATTAGGTTAAAACTAAGTTTTAAAAAATATTTGTTATATCTGTTAAGATGACGTTTAGGTTTAATTTGAGCGAAAAGAGGAATGAGATTATTGTCACGACATTCTTTTAGAAATTTTAGGTCATCTGCCCTTCTTTCAATCTTCATTCTGGTTCTTTCAAGATAACAGATCTCTTCCCAAGATTCCCCTCCGTGTAGGGACAGAATTTTGGTTTTCAAGTTCCTGTGGTTATTATTTACTGAAGAGCTTGCCAGATTGTCCACAGTCTTACGAAACATTTGTCGACGTTTCGAATCCCAAAGGGGATCCATCTTCAGAACATTGGAATGAAGAATTCTAAGAAGGGTCATAATCCATTGATAGTGAAGAAGGACGGAAAGGAAAGGGCCGACCAAAAAAGCTACATATTATTTCAATTTTATTTTTTTTTAATAATAATATTAAGCTTTAATGCTAAAAAATAATATAATAAACTTACTAAATTTATTTTATTAATAAGTGTACTATTTTCAAAGTTATATTATTTATTGAAAATAATAAACTTATTAAATATATTTTATTAATAAGTTTTATTATTTTCAAAGTTATATTATTATTAAAAATAATAAACTTATTAAATATATTTTATTAATAAGTTTATTATTTTCAAAATCTTGAAAAAATCCTATTACTAATAAATCAAAGGTGTATATATTTTATAAAATGCTTAAGGTTAATTTATTTTACTTAAGGGTAATTAACTTTACTAAAACTAAGGGCAATTTACTCTATTTTGGCTTATTATTTTTAATTTAATTTAAAATTAAAAATAACAAGATAAAAATATATATGGACTTAAAAAAAAAAAACTAATTTTAAAAATCAAGCTCTAAATTAATTAAGTAAACTAAGAATTTTCTAATGAGTATTAATATTTATTTATTTTTATTTTTAAAAATAAATACCTATTTAATACCCTAGAAAATTGTTGGTCATAATCAAAATAGTTAATGTTAAATATACTAACAAGTGTTTAAAGTTTATTAATGTTTACTGATTAGTTAACTTAAATTATTACTCATTAGTTAATCTCTAATTTAATAAATATTAATTTAGAAAACTTAATAAAGGAGGGAAGCAAATAAGTAATTTCTAATTTAATAATTATTTATAAATTAATTAATTCTTATTATATGAAATAAAAATTAATTAACGTTAATAATTATTAAAAAAGTTACTTATTTTTTAAACCAAACTTAAAGAAAGGAGTCACACCTGAGACTTAATATACCTACAAAATCATACCTAGAAGGAGTGGTTTTTTGGAGGAGCAGATTTGTCGAAGAAGAGGACGCTAGTTGTCATTAATTTCATATCCCCCATCCCTATTGAGGTTTTCAGGATGTTTTTTGATCTCCATGGCCTCTCTTACTTTTCTCCTATAATATTGATCTTCTCTTGTAAGAGTGTTCCGCAAGGGCTGAAGTGCGAAGTCGTTCATGCTTGATATCGGCTCCATGCTACTTGAGTCTCTTCTGGAGTGAACGTCCGGTTTCACCGATATAACTTCTCCCGCATGAACAATCAATCTTGTACACTCCTCTAAGTTGTCCTGGACTTATAGCATCTTTAACTGATCGCATTCTTTGTCTAATAGTTCCTACTGCTGAAAATTGGGTGAAAATGTCGTTCTTTCTTATAGCCTTGGCGATTTTATCAGTGACACCTTTAATGTATGGTAGAAAAACTCTCCCTCCTTTTTCTTGGGGTTCAAGCCGTTTCTGGGGTAAGATTGCGCCCTCAGCTCTTTTTAGAGCCTTCCTGATATCTCTTTCTTTATAACCCAAACCCTTAAAAACAGATGATAAGTGGTTGATTTCTTCATTAAGGTGTTCAACATCAGATATCCTCAAAGCCCTAACAGCAAGGGTATTAAGGACATCGAACTTCTGAGCTGGATGATGGTAGGAATCGGCATGGAGATAACTATCAATGTGGGTTTTATTTTTGAATACACAGTGCCCAAGGGTTCCATCATCATTTCTAATAACAAGAACATCCAGAAAAGGAATGCACCTATTTTCTTCAGTTTCCATGGTAAATTTGATATCTGGGGAAATGGAGTTCAAGTGATGAAAGAAATTGTGCAGATTCTCTTTTCCATGAGCCCACTTTATATTAGTATCATCAACAAATCTTTTCCACCAGTCTGGTTTTAAGGGATATGAGGCAAGGGCCTTTTGCTCGAAGTGTTCCATATATAAGTTGGCGACTATAGGGGATAGTGGAGAACCCATTGCGACCCCTGATACCTGCTCATAGAACTCTCCTTGAAAGCTGAAGAAAGTGGCCCGAAGGCAGATTTCTGCAAGCTTGGCTGTTGCTGGATCAGTAACCTCTTTGATGACCTGGATTGCTTCATCTAAAGGAATCTTAGTGAATAGGGATACCACATCAAAACTAACCAAAATGTCACCTTCTTCCATTCTTTGAGCTTTGATGAGTTTAACAAAATCTCTTGAATCTTTTATGAAAGAATCTGTGTTCCCAACAAGGGTCTTAAGGATCTTAGCGACGTATTTTGCTAGCTCATAGGTGGGAGATCCTATGGTGTTGACAATCGGTCTTAGGGGGATACCGTCCTTATGGATTTTGGGTAATCCATAGATCCTGGGCACGACATCACATGTAGGGGTCAACTTCTTTTTCAGCTTGTCGTCAAGCCCCGAACTCTTAATCGCTTTCTTAACTTCTCTTAAAACTTTAGACAAGGGGTTGGAATTAAGTTTTTTGTAGCTACTGCAATCAATATGCTCTTTCATTTTCCTTATATAGTCAGTCTTATCTAGAACAACAACAGCCCCACCTTTGTCTGCTTTAAGTATCACGATGTTTTCATTATTGCGTAAGGTTCTCAGAGCACTAAGTTCATCTTTATTTAAGTTGCTTCTCGGAGTTTTGGCCTTCTTCGAAATAAGGGAGCATTCTTGTCTTAATGTTTCTTTATCATCAAGAGCTAACCCTTGAATTCCTTCCTCTATACTGCACAAGATGCTTTCATTTGGGATGCTCTTGGGAGCAACTGCAAAACCTAAGCCCTTGCTAAGAATATTGATGGAAACTTGATCTAGCTCTAAAGAGGATAAATTCACAACTTTTTTATTTTTATCATTCTTGATTTGTGGCCTTCCCCTTATTTCGATTCTGTGCTTATTATGGAAAGGTTCGTGGTTCATCTCACTACATGACAACCTGTCTCCATCCATACCATGTAAATCCAAGGGCTTGCATGTATCGACCGAAGTGGAACTGGTATTGCTATCATTGTTTTCGATCGAAGTGGAACCCATGGTATAGCAATGATTGATAACTTTATTGACCGAAGAGGAAACTGTGTCATTGGATGGATTAACACAGATTTTTACTGTTTTGGAACCCAAGGTACTGATGTTAGAAGGGTTGACCATATTGGAAGGATTTACCGAAGAGGAAATCGTGTCATTGGATGGATTAACGCAGAGTTTTATAGTTTTGGAACCCGAGGTATTGATGTTACAAGGATTGACCGAGTTGGAACTCGTAGTGATCGAGGTATCACTGCTACATCTATTAATGGCTGTTTTGGAAATCCAGCCCGATTTTTCCAATACATTAGTATTTAAAATCGCGTTGTCTGCATTGGAAACTAAGTCATTGCATCGATTAACACCGAGTTTGACCGAGGCATCGATGTTACAAGTATTAACACCGAGTTTTAACAAGTCAGAATTCGTGGTGACCGAGGTATCATTGCTGCAGATGCTGATGGCTGTTTTGGAAATCCGGACCAGGTTTTCTAAAACCGCAGTATTTAAAATAATGATGTCTGCCTTTGCTTCATCGAGAAGTCTGGTTTTTCTGTCCATCACTGGTTTCATCATAGCAGAGGACTCCATCATGCCAGCGTAGATCTCATTGGTTTTTAATGTCAGAGACAACGATTAAGGGGTTGCACTGTAATTTCTGAGAGAGAGAAGGTAATCGGTGTTGTAATGGATTATCTTCTCCGATATATCAGCCTGAAAGCCGTAATTTTTAACCTTATTGCTATCAGGAACGTGTCCACTGTTTGAACAGTCCTTGATCTGGGTTCTGCATGAATAATTAACGCTCTCTGTTGTGTTCAGACATTCATTATTTCCAGCGTTTTCAGCACAGTCTACGTTACCAACCATGTCACAATTGCTTTTAACACTGCACAGAACTATATCCTTGCTGTCAACAAACTCAGAATTTATAAAATGAATCACTTTGTCAACGTTGTTCTGTTCATTCCTCCAGATCGAATAGTTGACGGGGTAATCATTCTCAAAACAGATAGGAATCACATCATTATTGCCCGGTAACATATCAATGGAGTTAAATACTGTCCCATCTAATAGTTCTAACTCATCAGAAGATGTGTTGGTTCTGAATTCTTTATTGTTATAGACACTGTTATTGAACTGGGACAATCTTCTCAGCTTTTCTAATTTCCTATCATGCCTACTTTTAGCCAACAGACCCTCCCTTTCAACTTTCAAAGCAGCCCTTGCATCGATTATTTACCATAATTCTGGAATGATTAGATTGGATAATTTCAAATGAAGAGAAAGCACAGAATGCCCCATTTTATCCAGCAGTGCACGGTTCTTCTTGATTTCTCCACGAATTAGGTTAAAACTAAGTTTTAAAAAATATTTGTTATATCTGTTAAGATGAGGTTTAGATTTAATTTGAGCGAAAAGAGGAATGAGATTATTGTCACAACATTCTTTTAGAAATTTTAGGTCAGCTGCCCTTCTTTCAATCTTCATTCTGGTTCTTTCGAGATAACAGATCTCTTCCCAATATTCCCCTCCATGTAGGGACAGAATTTTGGTTTTCAAGTTCCTGTGGTTATTGTTTACTGAAGAGCTTGCCGGATTATCCACAGTCTTACGAAACATTTGTCGACGTTTCGAATCCCAACGGGGATCCATCTTTAGGACATTGGAATGAAGAATTTTAAGAAGGGTCATAATCCATTAATAGTGAAGAAGGAAAGAAGGGCAAGGGCCGACCAAAAAAATTACATATTATTTCATTTTTTTTTTTTAATAATATTAAGCTTTAATGCTCAAAAATAATATAATAAACTTACTAAATTTATTTTATTAATAATTGTACTATTTTCAAAGTTATATTATTTATTAAAAATAGTAAACTTATTAAATATATTTTATTAATAAGTTTTATTATTTTCAAAGTTATATTATTATTAAAAATAATAAACTTATTAAATATATTTTATTAATAAGTTTATTATTTTCAAAATCTTGAAAAAATCCTATTACTAATAAATCAAAGGTGTATATATTTTATAAAATGCTTAAGGTTAATTTATTTTACTTAAGGGTAATTAACTTTACTAAAACTAAGGGCAATTTACTCTATTTTGGCTTATTATTTTTAATTTGATTTAAAATTAAAAATAACAAGATAAAAATATATATGGACCTAAAAAAAAACTAATTTTCAAAATCAAGCTCTAAATTAATTAAGTAAACTAAGAATTTTCTAATGAGTATTAATATTTATTTATTTTTATTTTTAAAAATAAATACCTATTTAATACCCTAGAAAATTATTGGTCATAATAAAAATAGTTAAAGTTAAATATACTAACAAATGTTTAAAGTTTATTAATGTTTACTTATTAGTTAACTTAAATTATTACTGATTAGTTAATCTCTTATTTAATAAATATTAATTTAGAAAACTTAATAAAGGAGGGAAGCAAATAAGTAATTTCTAATTTAATAATTATTTATAAATTAATTAATTCTTATTATATGAAATAAAAATTAATTGACGTTAATAATTATTAAAAAGGTTACTTATTTGTTAAACCAAAACTTAAAGAAAGGAGTCACACCTGAGACTTAATATACCTACAAACTCATACCTGGAAGGAGTTGTTTTTTGGAGGAGCAGATTTGTCGAAGAAGAGGACACCAGCTGTCGCTAATTTCATATCCCCAATCCCTATTGAGGTTTTCAGGATGTTTTTTGATCTCCAGGGCCTCTCTTACTTTTCTCCTGTAATAGTGATCTTCTCTTGCAATGATCTTTGCATCTTCAAGACGCACTTGGTGCTTAGTTTTTGAAGAGTGTTCCGCAAGGGCTGAAGTGCAAAGTCATTCATGCTTGATATCGGCTCCGTGCTCCTTGAGTCTCTTCTGGAGTGAACGTCTGGTTTCACCGATATAACTTCTCCCGCATGAACAATCAATCTTGTACACTCCTCTAAGTTGTCCTAGACTTATAGCATCTTTAACTGATCGCATTCTTTGTCTAATAGTTCCTGCTGCTGAAAATTGGGCGAAAATGTCGTTCTTTCTTATAGCCTTGGAGATTTTATCAGTGACACCTTTAATGTATGGTAGAAAAACTCTCCCTCCTTTTTCTTGGGGTTCAAGCCGTTTCCAGGGTAAGATTGCGCCCTCAGCTCTTTTTAGAGCCTTCCTGATATCTCTTTCTTTATAACCCAAACCCTTAAAATCAGATGATAAGTGGTTGATTTCTTCATTAAGGTGTTCAGCATCAGATATCCTCAAAGCCCTAACAGCAAGGGTATTAAGGACACCGAACTTCTGAGCTGGATAATGGTAGGAATCGGCATGGAGATAACTATCATTATGGGTTTTCTTTCTGAATACACAGTGCCCAAGGGTTCCATCATCATTTCTAATAACAAGAACATCCAAAAAAGGAATGCACCTATTTTCTTCAGTTTCCATGGTAAATTTGATATCTGGGGAAATGGAGTTCAAGTGATGAAAGAACTTGTCCAGATTCTCTTTTCCATGAGCCCACTTTATATTAGTATCATCAACAAATATTTTCCACCAGTCTGGTTTTAAGGGATATGAGGCAAGGGCCTTTTTCTCGAAGTGTTCCATTTATAAGTTGGCGACTATAGGCGATAGTGGAGAACCCATTGCGACCCCTAATACCTGCTCATATAACTCTCCTTGAAAGCTGAAGAAAGTGGACCGAAGGCAGATTTCTGCAAGCTTGGCTGTTGCTAGATCAGTAACCTCTTTGATGGCTTGGATTGCTTCATCTAAAGGAATCTTAGTGAATAGGGATACCACATCGAAACTAACCAAAATTTCACCTTCTTCCATTCTTTGATCCTTGATGAGTTTAACAAAATCGCTTGAATCTTTTATGAAAGAATCTGTGTTCCCAACAAGGGGCTTAAGGATCTTAGCGGCGTATTTTGCTAGCTCATAGGTGGGAGATCCCATGGTGTTGACAATCGGTCTTAGGGGGATACCGTCCTTATGGATTTTGGGTAATCCATAGATCTTGGGCACGACATCACATGTAGGGGTCATCTTCTTTTTCAACTTGTTGTCAAGCCCTGAACTCTTAATCGCTTTCTTAACTTCTCTTAAAACTTTCGACAAGGGGTTGGAATTATGTTTTTTGTAGCTACTGCAATCAAGATGCTCTTTCATTTTCCTTATATAGTCAGTCTTATCTAGAACAACAACAACCCCACCTTTGTCTGCTTTAAGTATCACGATGTTTTCATTATTGCATAAGGTTCTCAGAGCACTAATTTCATCTTTATTTAAGTTGCTTCTCGGAGTTTTGGCCTTCTTCAAAATAAGGGAGCATTCTTGTCTTAATGTTTCTTTATCATCAAGAGCTAACCCTTGAATTCCTTCCTCTATATTGCACAAGATGCTTTCATTTGAGATGCTCTTGGGAGAAACTGCAAAGCCTAAGCCCTTGCTAAGAATATTGATGGAAACTTGATCTAGCTCTAAAGAGGATAAATTCGCAATTTTTTTATTTTTATCATTCTTGATTTGTGGCCTTCCCCTTATTTCGATTATGTGCTTATTATGGAAAGGTTCCTGGTTCATCTCACTACATGACAACCTGTCTCCATCCATACCATGTAAATCCAAGGGCTTGCATGTATCGACCGAGGTGGAACTAGTATTGCTATAATTGTTTTCGATCGAAGTGGAACCCATGGTATAGCAATTATTGATAACTTTATTGACCGAAGAGGAAACCGTGTCATTGGATGGATTAACGCAGAGTTTTACTGTTTTGGAACCCGAGGTACTGATGTTACAAGGGTTGACCGTATTGGAAGGATTTACCGAAGAGGAAACTGTGTCATTGGATCGATTAACGCAGAGTTTTACTGTTTTGGAACCCGAGGTATTGATGTTACAAGGATTGACCGAGTTGGAACTCGTAGTGACCGAGGTATCACTGCTACATCTATTAATGGCTGTTTTGGAAATCCAGCCCGATTTTTCCAATACAGTAGTATTTAAAATCACGTTGTCTGCGTTGGAAACCAAGTCATTGCATCGATTAACACCGAGTTTGACCGAGGCATCAATGTTACAAGTATTAGCACCGAGTTTTAACAAGTCGGAATTCGTGGTGACCGAGGTATCATTTCTGCAGATGCTGATGGCTGTTTTGGAAATCCGGCCTAGGTTTTCTAAAACCGTAGTATTTAAAATAATGTTGTCTGCGTTTGCTTCATCGAGAAGTCTGGTTTTTCCGTCCATCACTGGTTTCATCGTAGCAGAGGACTCCATCATGCTAGCGTAGATCTCATTGGTTTTTAATGTTAGAGACAACGATTAAGGGGCTGCGCTGTAATTTCTGAGAGAGAGAAGGTAATTGGTGCTGTAATGGATTATCTTCTCCGACGGATCAGCCTGAAAGCCTTAATTTTTAACCTTATTGCTATCAGGAACGTGTCCATTGTTTGAACAGTCCTTGATCTGGGTTTTGCATGAATAATTAACGCTCTCTGTTGTGTTCAAACATTCATTATTTCTAGCATTTTCTGAACAATCTACGTTACCAACAATGTCACAATTGATTTTAACACTACACAGAACCGTATCCTTACTATTAACAGACTCATAATTTATAAAATGAATCACTCTGTCAACATTGTTCTGTTCATTCCTCCAGATCGAATAGTTGACGGGGTAATCATTCTCAGAACAGATAGGAATCACATCATTATTGCCCGGTAACATATCAACGGAGTTAAATACTATCCCATCTGATAGTTCTAACTCATCAGAGGATGTGTTGGTTCTGAATTCTTTATTGTTATAGACATTGTTATTGAACTGGGACAATCTTCTCAGCTTTTCTAATTTCCTGTCATGCCTACTTTTAGCCAACAGACCCTCCCTTTCAGCTTTCAAAGCAGCCCTTGCATCGATTATTTTCCATAATTCTGGAATGATTAGAATGGATAATTTCAAATGAAGAGAAAGCACAGAACGCCCCATTTTATCCAGCAGTGCACGGTTCTTCTTGATTTCTCCACGAATTAGGTTAAAACTAAGTTTTAAAAAATATTTGTTTTATCTGTTAAGATGAGGTTTAGGTTTAATTTGAGCGAAAAGAGGAATGAGATTATTGTCACGACATTCTTTTAGAAATTTTAGGTCAGCTGCCCTTCTTTCAATCTTCATTCTGGTTCTTTCGAGATAACAGATCTCTTCCCAAGATTCCCCTCCGTGTAGGGACAGAATTTTGGTTTTCAAGTTCCTGTGTTTATTGTTTACTGAAGAGCTTGCCGGATTATCCACAGTCTTACGAAACCATTAGGGGAATTTTGAGGTTTAAAATGGGCCTCCTAAGGAAAATGTACAATCAAAATTCACTTTATGAGAACCAATCACATTTTAGGGGATGACATCATCCCTAATGGTTGAGGTGGCATTGATTGAGTTAAAGGTACTTACTTGTCACATTCTCAATGGTGGATAAAAACTCATGGTTAACTATGGTAGTGCTCTAAGTACTTTTAAAGTCAAAGTAAAGTACTCATAATAAATGTCATTTCACACTTTTTGAATAAATATATATTATTGTCATTTCATATTTCTTGAAAGAAACAATGCATATCCCTATACATTTATTATATTATATTATATTATATTATTTTTATATCATATATTAGTTACATGTTATTATACAATTTAAATAATATAATTTTAATTAATAGCATATAATAATTAAGAATTTATACATTTATATTTATATTTTATTTTAAGTTATTTAAGTACAAAGGACAAATGCATTAGTTGTTCAATGATAATGACTTTTTCTTGAAAAGCTCATTCTTATTTATAGTCACATCAATACAATTTTTTATTAATTTTATTTTGGTACAAATTTTGAATTGAATTTAACTATGGTTACATGGATTGTGGTGCAAAAAGTGACTTTCAAATTCATAAATATTATTTTATTGATTTAGCTATTATTTTATTATTTCCTTAGGAGGCCCATTTTAGACCTCAAAATTCCCCTAATGATTTGTCAACGTTTCGAATCCCAACGGGGATCCATCTTCAGGGCATTGGAATGAAGAATTTTAAGAAGGGTCATAATCCATTAATAGTGAAGAAGGAAGGAAAGGAAAGGAACGACCAAAAAAACTACATATTATTTCAAATTTTTTATTTTTTTTAATAATAATATTAAGCTTTAATGCTAAAAAATAATATAATAAACTTACTAAATTTATTTTATTAATAAGTGTACTATTTTCAAAGTTATATTATTTATTAAAAATAATAAACTTATTAAATATATTTTATTAATAAGTTTTATTATTTTCAAAGTTATATTATTATTAAAAATAATAAACTTATTAAATATATTTTATTAATAAGTTTATTATTTTCAAAATCTTGAAAAAATCCTATTACTAATAAATCAAAGGTGTATATATTTTATAAAATGCTTAAGGTTAATTTATTTTACTTAAGGGTAATTAACTTTAGTAAAACTAAGGGCAATTTACTCTATTTTGGCTTATTATTTTTAATTTAATTTAAAATTAAAAATAACAAGATAAAAATATATATGGACCTAAAAAAAAAAAAAAACTAATTTTAAAAATCAAGCTCTAAATTAATTAAGTAAACTAAGAATTTTCTAATGATTATTAATATTTATTTATTTTTATTTTTAAAAATAAATACCTATTTAATACCCTAGAAAATTATTGGTCATAATCAAAATAGTTAAAGTTAAATATACTAACAAGTGTTTAAAGTTTATTAATGTTTACTGATTAGTTAACTTAAATTATTACTCATTAGTTAATCTCTAATTTAATAAATATTAATTTAGAAAACTTAATAAAGGAGGGAAGCAAATAAGTAATTTCTAATTTAATAATTATTTATAAATTAATTAATTCTTATTATATGAAATAAAAATTAATTAACATTAATAATTATTAAAAAAGTTACTTATTCGTTAAACCAAAACTTAAAGAAAGGAGTCACACCTAAGACTTAATATACCTACAAACTCATACCTGGAAGGAGTGGTTTTTTGGAGGAGCAGATTTGTCGAAGAAGAGGACGCCAGCTGTCGCTAATTTCATATCCCCCATCCCTATTGAGGTTTTCAGGATGTTTTTTGATCTCCAGGGTCTCTCTTACTTTTCTCCTGTAATAGTGATCTTCTCTTGCAATGATCTTTGCATCTTCAAGACACACTTGGTGCTTAGTTTTTTAAGAGTGTTCCGCAAGGGCTGAAGTGCAAAGTCGTTCATGCTTGATATCGGCTCCGTGCTCCTTGAGTCTCTTCTGGAGTGAACGTCTGGTTTCACCGATATAACTTCTCCCGCATGAACAATCAATCTTTTACACTCCTCTAAGCTGTCCTGGACTTATAGCATCTTTAACTGATCGCATTCTTTGTCTAATAGTTCCTGCTGCTGAAAATTGGGCAAAAATGTCGTTCTTTCTTATAGCCTTGGAAATTTTATCAGTGATACCTTTAATGTATGGTAGAAAAACTCTCCCTCCTTTTTCTTGGGTTTCAAGCTGTTTCTGGGGTAAGATTGCGCCCTCAGCTCTTTTTAGAGCCTTCCTGATATCTATTTCTTTATAACCCAAACCCTTAAAAACAGATGATAAGTGGTTGATTTCTTCATTAAGGTATTCAACATCAAATATCCTCAAAGCCCTAACAGCAAGGGTATTAAGGACACCGAACTTCTGAGTTGGATGATGGTAGGAATCGGCATGGAGATAACTATCAGTGTGGGTTTTCTTTCTGAATACACCGTGCCCAAGGGTTCCATCATCATTTCTAATAACAAGAACATCCAGAAAAGGAATGCACCTATTTTCTTCAGTTTCCATGGTAAATTTGATATCTGGGGAAATGGAGTTCAAGTGATGAAAGAACTTGTCCAGATTCTCTTTTCCATGAGCCCACTTTATATTAGTATCATCAACAAATCTTTTCCACCAGTCTGGTTTTAAGGGATATGAGGCAAGGGCCTTTTTCTCGAAGTGTTCCATATATAAGTTGGCGACTATAGGGCATAGTGGAGAACCCATTGCGACCCCTGATACCCGCTCATAGAACTCTCCTTGAAAGCTGAAGAAAGTGGACCAAAGGCAGTTCTGCAAGCTTGGCTGTTGCTGGATCAGTAACCTCTTTGATGACCTGGATTGCTTCATCTAAAGGAATCTTAGTGAATAGGGATACCACATCAAAAATAACCAAAATGTCACCTTCTTCCATTCTTTGATCTTTGACGAGTTTAACAAAATCGCTTGAATCTTTTATGAAATAATATGTGTTCCCAACAAGGGGCTTAAGGATCTTAGCGACGTATTTTGCTAGCTCATAGGTGGGAGATCCTATGGTGTTGACAATCGGTCTTAGGGGGATACCGTCCTTATGGATTTTTGGTAATCCATAGATCCTAGGCACGACATCACATGTAGGGGTCAACTTCTTTTTCAGCTTGTCGTCAAGCCCTGAACTCTTAATCGCTTTCTTAACTTCTCTTAAAACTTTCGACAAGCGGTTGGAATTAAGTTTTTTGTAGCTACTGCAATCAAGATGCTCTTTCATTTTCCTTATATAGTCAGTCTTATCTAGAACAACAACCGCCCCACCTTTGTCTGCTTTAAGTATCACGATGTTTTCATTATTGCGTAAGGTTCTCAGAGCACTAAGTTCATCTTTATTTAGGTTGCTTCTCGGAGTTTTTGCCTTCTTCAAAATAAGGGAGAATTCTTGTCTTAATGTTTCTTTATCATCAAGAGCTAACCGTTGAATTCCTTCCTCTATACTGCACAAGATGCTTTCATTTGGGATGTGTTGAGCCTCAAGATTGTGCTTTCTTTCATCTTAATTTACCTCTTTTTCCTCTGTCCATTGTTATCCCAGACCCAATTGATCAATGAATTTAGTTAAAATTACTTTTAGAATGATTAACATGGCTAACTTGCTAAGTTTTGTGATTTTTGTCATTGTAATGCATTTTGACCGGAACTAGCTGCAGAATGTAGACATTCCGTAGCTAACCGGCAATTCTGCAGCTGTATTCACGTTCAGGCATGTTCCAGGTGTCCTCTCAAGAAAAACCACATATGGGTATATTCCACGTCATGTCTACATTGTTTGTTGCTCACCATGAAGGAAAAACCGAATTCTGGATATGGTTTTGGTACGTGGGAACTCATTTAAGGAAGCAGATTTCTAATAGGACTGTCTTAGTCCAGATGTCCTTTTCCTTTTTACGCTGCCACTTTAAGAGCCCTAGTATGATTTCGATAAGGAAAGACAATGATCCTCGAATTGTTGCAAGTTCTGTTATGTACATTTGTTATAAAAACACTTGGGAAACCGAGAGATAGGCTAGATTTTACTCTAGATTTTGCTTAGATTCTGTGCTACATTTATGAAGACGCAGATTGCTCTGTTCAAGTTATTTCTCCTTTAATGAAGAAGACAGCATTGTTTTGAAAGCATTGATTTGATTTGGAGTTAGATTCCGTCTGGTGGTAGAGGGCCCCTGCCTCCTGCACGGTTTTACTTGCGTAATTTAGATAAGTATCTTAGTTGTCTTTACGTTTTTGAAGTTTGAGTTCATAGTTAATTTCATTAGCCACTATAGTTATACTTGTTCTAAGAACTCTTCCAAAAGATCATGATAATGAATGAGAAATGGCTATAGTGTTGTAGGATTTAATTGTAATTTCTTTTGTTCACTATCACAATTGAACTTAGACTAAACAAACTCTTCCAAAAAATCCTTATGATGTCTAAGACATGTCTGTGATACTGAATGTTTCAGTTGTTTGTTTACACTAAGTGACATGGCTAATATTTCTCTTAAAGTTCTTTTCCAAAATATCATAATGATGGGTAGGAGATAGCTGTGACATCTTAGTTTTTAAATTGCTTTCAGTCTTTATGTTTGCATTTGCACTGAATTGTACAGTCAAGATTGTTCTAAGAAGCTCTTCCAAAATACCAATCATGATGGACAAAACAGACTGTATAATCCCATAGATTAATGCATGATAACCTAGTTAGGATACTCCGGAGTCAAATTGCATTTAACTCATGCTCTGTTATTTTGTTTTAAGTTTGATAATGGCTTGTTAGTTCAGCACTGTTTTAGACTAGTGACATCTTAAGTTCAGTTTTAGCTTAACTCATTTCATTTTCACTCCACATTCAGTTTTCATCCATTGCATATTAGATTACATCAGTTGTTAAACTTAACAAAACGGCCTTCATTATTTACAAAACCTCTTCTTGTTCCAAATCTATAATTGATTCATAACCATATGAACAGAAGACATTATCATTCCAAGGCCTGAAGTACTTTTGCAACTTCCTTTATCATCTCACAAACAAAATTTTCCTCAAAAGACTATTCTAAAAATCTATAACCTTTGAGTGAAGTGTAGTGGTATCAAACTAAGTTGCAGAATAGGGTTAGGAACTAGTCTTAGAGTAGAGATCTTATGATGATACCAATATTTTCCTCCAAATATGTTTCAACAAATCTTTAAACATGGATAAAATGTTGCATCATTATAAGCTGGTTGTTTGATTGTTTAGTTAGGAGAATTTGTATACTTAGCTGACCATTTCTCAAAGCTCTCCCAAAATACCTTTGATGAAAGAATTGGACAAGTTAAGTTTATGTTTTGATTCATTTCCTTAAATTCATTATCAAGCTTGGTATTCTGCTTATTCATAGTTTAGGTTTGATTCTGTTTCAGTATTTTCCTTTGCATTTGTCATTTGTCATCAACCAATTAGGCTTCACTCTGTTTTTAATCAGTAGCTTCTTTCCACTAGCTTTCTAGTCATTTTCCTTGTGAATATAAAACCACCAAAAGACCAAAAACATCATAAATCATCACAAAAGACCAAAAACATCATAAAACACTAAACACAATGCATTAAGAGACAAACACCTAGGCACATATAGTGCACTTCACTTCAGCAGTTTACCAACCCTGGTTGACAATTAAATGAACTCAATTTAGGAGACTAGGTTGAGACCAAACATTTTGGCGCCGTTGCCGGGGAAGTGAAAACTAGGTAACCTTTGTTTCTTAGCATCCAAAAACAATTATATGCGTAGAGAGAGAGATTCAAGGGGAAGATTCATAAGCAGCAGAAGCAGAATTTTGATTCCTAGAACACCACTTGTTTCACCTAGATCCAGAGCTAGTACACCTTCAACTCAGACCCACATTCCATCCTTTACTGATCCTGGACTTCCAGAAGATCTAAGGTCAACTATTCCATTAGAGAAACCTTCCACTTCATCCACTGAACCTGCCATAGAAGAATATTTAAAAACTCCTGTTAGGGATACAAACCTTTCCACTTCCACAGGAGAGTCAACCATGGCAGAAGGAGGAGGAGGAGTCTTTAATGGAGAACACACACTATTTGGAGGTAGAGGAGAAGGAGGTAGAGGTGCAGATGGAGGAAGAGGTAGAAGAGAAATAGGAAGCTCTTTTGGGTTCCCTATAATTGATGAAGAAACCAATACAACCATGAAAAACATTTCACCCTCTATCCTTCCAAACTTATATGGACTTAAAACTGAAGATCCTGAAACCTTCTTATTTGAATTTGAAGTTCTGTGTAGAACTTATGACTACTTACAAGATGCTCAAAAACTGAAATTATTCCCTTCAACCTTGAAAGGAGCAGCATTGAAGTGGTTTATGAGTCTGATCAACAGTTCTATTAGGACATGGGAAGACATGAAACAAGCATTTTTAGAGAGGTATTTGGATTATTGTATGCCGGTTAATCATAAGGAAGAAGTGTTTAAGATGTTACAAAAAGAAGATGAAAATTTGGAAGATTTGTTGGAGAGTTTTCATTACAACATCAAAAGAGCAAAAATGAAAAACCTAGATCAAGACACCTTAAAAGCTCTTTTGTTGAAAACAATTAGGGATGAATGGTTGGATATCCTTAACATGATGGGAAAAGGGGATATATCATAGCTCACATTACCTGAAATATCTGAGTTATGTATCAACCTTTCAAGAGGGAAATCTAAAACTGTCAAAGGTCCAAGAGATCCTGCTCTTGCAAGGGCAAGTAAGTCTGCTTCTGGGACAGTAAGTAGATCAGAAATAGGACACATGCTTGATGATTTTAAATCTGACATCTCAAGGAGTCTTAGTGAACAAATAGACACCCTTAAGATACAAAACAAGAAAAAAGCTGAATCTGATGCCTTGGCAATCTTTTGTCCCAAATGTAGAAAGAAACATGCCTTGAGAGAGTGTCCTTTGGATGTAAAAGTTGTAGAAACCTATGTCATTTGTTCTGAAAAACATGAGACCAATAATTGTCCTTCTCTTCCTGGTATCAAGGCTGTCTTTCAGGAGGAAACTCCTACAAATTCCACAGAGTCTCTCAATTTTGTATCTAGAAGGCCTTGGCAGGGACCTCAAACACAAGGATTCCATGATCAAATGTATAATCAACCTCCACCTTGGAATTCTTGGCAGCAACCTTGGCCTCAATTTCAAAATCAATCTCCAACTTGGGCACAAGGATCACAAAGTCCCTATGGAAGATACTCCCCATACTATCAGTATCCACCATCCTATCCACCATACCCACATTTTTATCCTCAAAATCCTCAACAAAATTTTCCTCAAAATCTTCAACAAAATTTTCAACAAAATCCTCAACAACATCATGAACATACCACATCAGAATCAACCACTTATATTACCATTCCCCTCAAAAATCAAATCAATTGCTGCTCAACCCATACCAAACCCCAAAAATAAAAATCCTCAGAACACATACATGATAGAAGGCCAACAGTTTCCAACTTATTTAATTACTCCTCTAGACCTTAGTGATGTTCAACTTAGGTCTGGAAGAATACTTGAAAAGAGGAAACCTTCTGTGATTATACAAGAACAAGATAAATCTGAGGAAGACTCTTTACAGGTGAGTAAAAGTCTTGAGGAAGACACATCTTTTCAAGACCCAAACACTGAAAAATTAAAGCAAAAAGATCCAATAATCTCAAATCCTGTATTAGAGCAACCATTCACATCTACTTCTATACCTCCCTTTCCAGAAAGATCACAAATTGATAGAGGTGTAGAAAAACAAATTATGGTGCCTAATTATGATTTCCTAGATGAGCTGAGAAATGTTTGTATTAAAATTCCATTATTACAAGCAATCAAGGAAATTCGATTTTTAGCCAAAACAATAAAGGAGTTGAGTATGAAGAAAACAAGAAAAAGAATAAGAGAAACAAAGAAAATTCAACTGGAAGGAAAAATAGCAGACATTATGATGGGCAATATTGCTATTCCAAAGTATCTTGACCCAGGAAATCTAGTTGTTAAAATTCACATCAATGTAATTAAATCCAAAATACACTCATTGATTTAGGAGCAGCAATCAATATCATGAGTAGACAAATCATGGATAAACTGAAACTTCCTAATCTTCTCTTTACACCCACATTATTACAATTAGCAGACAGATCTGTGATCAAACCAGATGGGGTAATAGAAGACATTCCAGTGTCCCTAAATTCTTGGGAGTACCCTGTGGATTTCATGATCCTAACTCCTAAGAATAATCTAGGAGGCCATCTTGTTATATTAGGAGGACCTTGGTTGGCTACAGCTGATGCTTTTATTAGTTGTAGATCTGGTGATATGTATATCTCTGATGGTAGTTCAACTAAGAAATTCACTTTATATCCTCCAGCTAGGACAATTACGGATTTAGATGACACTCAATGGATAGAGGATGAAGAAGATTTACAACCTCTCTTCACAATTTCAGAAATTAGTGAAGATAATCAAATTCTGAATACTCTAGAAAACTTTGAATCCTCTCCAGAACACAAACATGAATCATTTCAAGAGGGATCCAATATTGAGTTTTTGTCATCAAGGCAGATGTCTCTTCATTCTATGGATAAATTTGGCAGTTCTACAAGTGAGATATTTCCAGGCAAAACTTTGAACATAAATAAGAACCTAGAGAAATCTCAACAAGAAAATTTAGTCAAAGTATTACAGAGACACTCTTCTGCATATGCATGGGAGTACACTGACATGAAAGGGATAAGCCCCAAGACTTGCACTCATCACATCTATATAGAGGAAAATTGCAAACCAATCAGACAACCTCAAAGACGAATGAATCCAAATCTTAGGGAGATTGTTAAAGAAGAATTGCAAAAATTGTTAAATGTCAACTTCATCTATCCTATTTCAGATAGTCAGTGGGTTTCTCCTTTGGTAATTGTGCCAAAGAAAAATGGTAAATGGAGGGTATGTGTTGACTACCGGGAACTAAACAAAGCTACTCTTAAAGACCATTTTCTCTTACCTTTCATAGATCAAATGTTAGATACATTAGCTGGAAAAAGTACTTCTCATTCCTAGATGGGTTTAGTGGTTACAATCAAATCCAAGTAGCACTTGAAGATCAAGAAAAAACCACATTTACCTGTCCTTGGGGTACCTATGCTTACCGAGTATTTCCATTTGGATTATGCAATGCACCTGCAACATTCCAAAGGGCAGTATTAGGAATTTTTTCAGATCTAATACATGATTGTGTAGAGGTATACATGGATGATTTCACAGTTTATGGAAACACTTTTGAAGAAGCTTTAGAAAACTTGGAAAAAGTCTTAAAGAGATGTCAAGAAGCAAACCTTTCACTTAGTCATGAAATTTTTTTTATGATGTTTACTGAAGGTATTGTTTTAGGGCATCACATTTCAGGGGATGGGATTAGAGTTGATGAGTCAAAAGTTGAAGTCATCTCTAACTTATATATTCCAAGTTGTCAAAGAGATGTTAGAAGTTTTCTAGGATTTACAGGATATTATCGAAGATTTATAGAAAACTTCACCAAGATAGCATCTCCACTCTTCAAATTACTTACCAAAGATTGTGAATTCAAATGGACTTCTGATTGCCAGTTAGCCTTTGAGACCCTGAAAACCAAAATTTCTGAAGCACCTATATTAAGGGGACCTAACTGGAAGTTACCTTTTCATATCTCAACGGATGCTTCCGATACAGCTCTAGGAGCAGTATTGGGACAAAAAGATTTGATTCCTTATGCCATATATTATACCAGTAAAAATTTGACTCCTGCAGAGTTAAACTATACTGTAACTGAAAAAGAGTTTTTAGCTGTTGTTCATGCCATAAACAAATTCGGACACTATATAACAGGCTATGAAACTTTTGTTCACACTGATCATTCTGCAATTAGATACTTAATGAACAAATCAATTACTAATGGCAGAGTCATAAGATGGTTATTGCACTTACAAGGATTCAACATTACCATTCTAGATAGGTCTGGAAAACAAAACACAGTAGCTGAATTCCTATCTAGACTCCAAAATATCAAAGATGACACTCCAGTTGAAGATCAATTTCCTGATGAATATCTTTTTGCAATTTCTACTCAAACTCCATGGTTTGCTGATATTACTAATTATTTAGTTTCAGGAAAATTTCCTTCAATAATGAATGCAAGGGATAAAATAAAAATCATTTGTGACAGTGCAAAATATTCATGGGTTGCTAATGAGTTGTACAAGACAGGTCCAGATTTGATCATTAGAAGGTGTGTTCGTGAAGATGAGATGCCTGAGATTCTCAAGGCATGTCATGATGAACCTTGTGGCGGACACTTTGCAGATAAGAGGACGGCCTATAAGATCCTTAATTTAGGATATTATTGGCCATCCTTGTTTAAAGATGCTAAGGAGTATGTCAAAAGGTGTGACAGTTGCCAAAGGGTAGGGAAACCTTCTCCTTCAGGTGAGATGCCATTACAACCTCGGGTACATATTGAACCTTTTGAAAAATGGGCTTTGGATTTTGTAGGACCTATTAGTCCTCCATCAAGACAAAAGAGATATATATTAGTTTGCACTGATTATGTTACCAAATGGGTAGAAGCCAAGCCATTACTTGTTGCTAATGAAGCATATGTAGTTACTTTTCTTTTTGAGGATATTTTTACTCGTTTTGGTGTCCCAAGGGAAATTGTTACAGATCAAGGAGCTCAATTTACATCAAGGCTAGTGGAGCAAATGATGGAGAGGTACAAAATCAAGCATAGAAAATCTACTCCTTATCATCCACAAGCAAATGGTCAAGTGGAATCTACTAATAAGGTCATTGAAGGAATCCTAACAAAGATTGTTCATTTACATAGAAGAGATTGGGTAGATAGGCTTCCTGAAGCCTTGTGGGCCTATAGAACTACATGGAGAAACACAACAAGCCATACTCCTTATGAACTTGTTTATGGAAAGCAAGTTTTGTTCCCCATAGAGTTCCAGATTCAAACTTTCAAAATGGCAGTTCAGCTAGGACTTGATTTAATGGAGGCACAAAAGCATAGACTGGAGCAGATTAATGAATTGGATGAGATCAGACAAGATGCAGTTCAGAAAACAAGTCTAGTCCAACAGCAAAGGACTAGATGGCATGACAAGTACATCAAAGAGAAGAAATTAAAATAAGGTGACTGGTCTCTCTTGTTTGATTCAAAATTCAAGGATTTTCAAGGTAAATTTCAAACACATTGGCTTGGGCCATATGAAATTGTTGAAATTTTTGACAATGGAGCAGTAAAAATCAGGACAATAGATGAAGAAGAGGTCACTTTTCTTGTGAATGGTCATAGATTGAAGCGGTATCACAAACCACTCTCAAGAGAAGAATTTGTCAAGAAGTTCCAAGAAAGCAGTGATGTGAAGTTAATGAAGAAGAATCTTTCTTCTTCATCAACTTGATTGAATTTTCTGAAGCATTTCTTTTGAAAAAATTTAAAAAATAATTAAAAATAATTAAAAATAATAAAAATAATAATAATAAAAATAAAAATAAAAATAAGGTATAAACATGAAAACCAATCATTGATTGGCATGTTTATACAGAAAATATAGGGTGAAAATCAGAGTCTCTTTGACACTCTAACTTTTCCATTTTGTTTTTGCAAGTAGCTGTTACAAAATCATAAGTTCAGATCCATTGTACTTATGATCCATCTCATTTCATTTCATTCCATTCACTTATCCATCCATACTCCATTTCATTCATTCATTCATACTCTACTTCATTCCATATTTCATTCATCTCATTCCATACTTCATCCACCTCATTTCCATGTCAAAATTTAAAGTTTGATGTCTTGCTGCAAATGAATAACACATGTCATGGATTGCAGGACATTTCCTATATTCTTCCACTCCATTTCATAAATTAAATCCATTCCATCTCATCATCCATCTTCATTCATGCCCTATAACATTTCACTTATATTCCAAACCACTCCATTCCATGATTAAAATGCTCTACAGGTACATTCTGCAGCTAAACAGACATTCTGCAGCTGATCATACTTTCCGCAGCCAGACAGTCATTCCGCAGCTACAAATCCTGAAGGCACTAATCAGCAGACATTTGAATTGCAACAAGATGATCCAGTGTATCCATGAATAAGAAGAATCAAGAAGGATTATGAAGACTCTTCCAAAGGAGAACAAAGAATACAAAGACCACAAAAAGCAAATGAAAAGAAAATGTAACAAGTTTTGATTATAATGGCATATCATAAAGTTTAGCATAGTTTTAGTTATGAATCATTCGAAAAAGTTGTTTCGATTATTTTTATTGATCATGTCCAATATACCCTCCACAAACTTTGGATAAAAATATCTCATTTCAAATTCTATACCCGACCATCATTTAAGTGGTTAAAAAGGCTGAAGTGTTTGATTTCCTCACGTCACCCAACCAAATCATTCAATGATGATTTTCTTTTCCGTTGTAAAAATCTCCGCAGTCTTTTCACTCATTAATTTGTTTTCTTCACCTCACTTCATTAACTCATTCCGTAACTACCTCCATCACTCCATTCCGTAGCCAGCCCTTCATCATTTCATTCTGCAAAACAGAGATATCCCTATCACCGTGAGCAGAGATTGAAGCATTATCACCGTGAGAAGAGACTGAAGCACTATGAGCAGAGATTGAGGCATTATTACTGTAAACGCAGAGGTATATCAGTGTGGAATTTGAAGCCATTGTCACCGAGAAACAGAGGTATATCAGTGTGGAATTTGAAGCTATTTCCATTGTCAACCAGAGGTATATCAGTTTGAAGATTGAAGCCATTGTCACTGTGAACCAGAAGTATATCAGTTTGAAGCTTGAAGTTATTTTTTTCCCGTGGGCAGAAAGAACTATTAATATGAAGATTGAAGAAAGAATTATGGGTTTCATTGTAAGAACTGAACCAGTGGGTACAAAATACCTGGAAGGCTAC
The DNA here is from genome assembly GCA_034641835.2 of Pinus albicaulis. Taxonomy (NCBI): domain Eukaryota; kingdom Viridiplantae; phylum Streptophyta; class Pinopsida; order Pinales; family Pinaceae; genus Pinus; species Pinus albicaulis. The sequence goes on from CM076575.1 coordinate 1,397,999,664, forward strand.
CCTCAAAGTAGAGAAATGTTGCAACAGGTAGCATGGCTACAATTTCTTGAGAAATTTAATGGCTTCCACAAATAAGTCACTAAAACATTTGCAAGGTCATTTAGAGGAGCTGAGGTTGAAGTGGGAGATGTTAAATTCACTGTCACTGAGGTTTTCATTGCAGAAGCAACGGGATTGCTTAGAAATGGAGAGAGATGGTTCAAAAACAGAGAATTCCATAATGAATCATGGAAGAAAATTCTAAAATCACCAGGTATGGATGTCACTGTGTTTAAGAAGGGAATTCCAAGTTCTGCATTGAAAAATAAATGGAGAAATATATTGCTTATTCTGCAAAAATTTATCACATGTGAAGGTAGATATGGAACATTTTATGTTTACCATATTAGACTGATAATGCATTTTCTGGAGGAAGAGTTAAATTTTCCCTATTTCTTACTTCAAAGTTTGAAAAAGATGGCTTCTTGTGTTCAAAGAAGGGTTCAATTCTTAGAGACAACTCTATACCATCATGGCTTGGTTAAGATTTTAATTGAACACCATTTAGCCAAAACAAATGATACTTGGGACAATTTCTTGATAAGAAATCATTTTGAAGAACCAAAAGAGCCCTCACCTGAACAACAACCTACAAGGAGAAGCAGAAAATGGAGAGCTTCTAAAATTGAAATTGACAAAACAGTCCAGGAAAGTAGTGAGGAAATAATCTCAGAGAAGTTGACTCAAATTAAGAGACAACTTAAGAAAGAGAAGGTAATCAGAAAATCTACCACAGAAAAAGGAGAGGGATCTTCCCAGCCAAGAAGAAGCCATAGACTCAGGGGGAAACTAAGGAAAACTCAGATCAAACAAACAGGGGTGATAAATATAGAAGATGAGGAAACATCTATTGAAGAAGATGTTGAAGAGGATTTTAATGAAGGAACCCCTGAAATTGAACCTGCTCAGCAAGAAGTTTATGACTATGTTGGAACTTTGGAAAGGAAAGCTTTAGAGAGTAGAGATAGAACCCCTAGTCCTCCACTGTCCGAAATAGATGTGTTAAGAAGGGATAGGTATGAGCTGGAAATACTTAATAGACACATCAAAAATGAGAATGATATTCTAAAGGAACAAGTCAAACTCAAAACCAATATGAACTCAACCTTATCTCTACAAATGGACAAAGTGGAAAAGGCTAATGAAAAGTTGAAAAAGAGGAACAAGAAGCTAATCAGGGCACCTATCAACTTAAGGTTCAAACTTGTCATCAGAAAACCCAGAACATATTTAGCTTCCAGACAAAGAAGAAAGAGAGGATTAGATGTTCTTGCAGAAGCCTCTGAGTTTATGGAATAAGTTTCATGAGGACATGCACGAAGTCAGCAGTGGGGGTATGTTGAGCCTCAAGATTGTGCTTTCTTTCATCTTACTTTACCTCATTTTCCTTTTTCCATTGTTATCCCAGACCCAATTGATCAATGAATTTAGTTAAAATTACTTTTAGAATGATTAACATGGCTAACTTGCTAAGTTTTGTGATTTTTGTCATTGTAATGCATTTTGACCGGAACTAGCTGCAGAATGCAGACATTCCGTAGCTAATCGACAATTCTGTAGCTGTCTTCACGTTCAGGCATGTTCCAGGTGTCCTCTCAAGAAAAACCACATATGGGTATATTCCACGTCATGTCTACATTGTTCGTTGCTCATCATGAAGGAAGAACCAAAGTCTGGATATGGTTTTGGTACGTGGGAACTCATTTAAGGAAGCAGATTTCTAATAGGATTGTCTTAGTCCAGATGTCCTTTTCCTTTTTACGCTGCCACTTTAAGAGTCCTAGTATGATTTCGATAAGGAAAGACAATGATCCTGGAATTGTTGCAAGTCTTGTTATGTAAATTTGTTATAAAAACACTTGGGAAACCGAGAGATAGGCTAGATTTTGCTCTGGATTTTGCTTAGATTTCATGCTATATTTCTGAAGACGCAGACTACTCTATTAAAGTTATTTTTCCTTTAATGAAGAAGACAGTATTGCTTTGAAAGCGTTGATTTGATTTGGAGTTAGATTCCGTCTGGTGGTAGAGGGCCCCTGCCTCTTGCACGGCTTTACTTTCGTAATTTAGATAAGTATTTTAGTTGTTTTTACGTTTTTGAAGTTTGAGTTCATAGTTAATTTCATTAGCCACTATAGTTATACTTGTTCTAAGAACTCTTCCAAAAGAAGAAACTCTTCCAAAAGATCATGATAATGAATGAGAAATGGCTATAGTGTTGTAGGATTTAATTGTAATTTCTTTTGTTCACTATCACAGTTGAACTTAGACTAAACAAACTCTTCCAAAAAATCCTTATGATGTCTAAGACATGTCTGTGATACCCAATGTTTAAGTTGTTTGTTTACACTAAGTAACATGGCTGATCTTGCTCTTAAAACGCTTTTCCAAAATATCATAATGATGGGTAGGAGATAGCTGTGACATCTTAGTTTTTAAATTGCTTTCAGTCTTTATGTTTGCATTTGCACTGAATTGTACAGTCAGGATTGTTCTAAGAAGCTCTTCCAAAATACCAATCATGATGGACAAAGCAGACTGTATAATCCCATAGATTAATGCATGATAACCTAGTTAGGATACTCCGGAGTCAAATTGCATTTAACTCATGCTCTGTTATTTTGTTTTAAGTTTGATAATGGCTTGTTAGTTCAGCACTGTTTTAGACTAGTGACATCTTAAGTTCAGTTTTAGCTTAACTCATTGCATTTTCACTCCACATTCAGTTGTCATCCATTGCATATTAGATTACATCAGTTGTTAAACTTAACAAAACGGCCTTCATTATTTACAAAACCTCTTCTTGTTCCAAATCTATAATTGATTCATAACCATATGAACAGAAGACAGTATCATTCCAAGGCCTGAAGTACTTTTGCAACTTCCTTTATCATCTCACAAACAAACTTTTCCTCAAAAGACTATTCTAAAAATCTATAACCTTTGAGTGAAGTGTAGTGGTATCAAACTAAGTTGCAGAATAGGGTTAGGAACTAGTCTTAGAGTAGAGTTCTTATGATGATACTAATATTTTCCTCCAAATATGTTTCAACAAATATTTAAACATGGATAAAATGTTGCATCATTATAAGCTGGTTGTTTGATTGTTTAGTTAGGAGAATTTGCATACTTAGCTGACCATTTCTCAAGCTCTCCCAAAATACCTTTGATAAAAGAATTGGACAAGTTAAGTTTGTGTTTTGATTCATTTCCTTAAAGTCATTATCAAGCTTGGTATTCTGCTTAGTCATAGTTTAGGTTTGATTTTGTTTTAGTATTTGCCTTTGCATTTGTCACTTGTCATCAACCAATTAGGCTTCACTCTGTTTTTAATCATTAGCTTCTTTCCACTAGCTTTCTAGTCATTTTCCTTGTGAACATAAAACCACCAAAAGACCAAAACATCATAAATCATCACAAAAGACCAAAAACATCATAAAACACTAAACACAACGCATTAAGAGACAAACACCTAGGCACATACAGTGCACTTCACTTCAGCAGTTTACCAACCCTGGTTGACAATTAAATGAACTCAATTTAGGAGACTAGGTTGAGACCAAACAGGATGCTCTTGGGAGAAACTGCAAAGCCTAAGCCCTTGCTAAGATTATTGATGGAAACTTGATCTAGCTCTAAAGAGGATAAATTCACAACTTTTTTATTTTTATCATTCTTGATTTGTGGCCTTCCCCTTATTTCGATTATGTGCTTATTATGGAAAGGTTCGTGGTTCATCTCACTACATGACAACCTGTCTCCATCCATACCATGTAAATCCAAGGGCTTGCATGTATCAACCGAAGTGGAACTGGTATTGCTATAATTGTTTTCGATCAAAGTGGAACCCATGGTATAGCAATGATTGATAACTTTATTGATCGAAGAGGAAACCATGTCATTGGATGGATTAACGCAGAGTTTTACTGTTTTGGAACCTGAGGTACTGATGTTACAAGGGTTGACCGTATTGTAAGGATTTACCGAAGAGGAAACCGTGTCATTGGATGGATTAACACAGAGTTTTACTGTTTTGGAACCCGAGGTATTGATGTTACAAGGATTGACCGAGTTGGAACTCGTAGTGACCGAGGTATCACTGCTACATCTGTTAATGGTTGTTTTGGAAATCCAGCCCGGTTTTTCCAATACAGTAGTATTTAAAATCGCTTTGTCTGCATTGGAAACCAAGTCATTGCATCGATTAACACCGAGTTTGACCGAGGCATCGATGTTACAAGTATTAACACCGAGTTTTAACAAGTCGGAATTCGTGGTGACCGAGGTATCATTGCTGCAGATGCTGATGGTTGTTTTGGAAATCTGGCCCGGGTTTTCTAAAACCGCAGTATTTAAAATAATGTTGTCTGCGTTTGCTTCATCGAGAAGTCTGGTTTTTCCATCCATCACTGGTTTCATCGTAGCAGAGGACTCCATCATGCGAGTGTAGATCTCATTGATTTTTAATGTCAGAGACAACAATTAAGGGGCTACGCTGTAATTTCTTAGAGAGAGAAGGTAATCAGTGCTGTAATGGATTATCTTCTCCAACGGATCAGCCTGAAAGCCGTAATTTTTAACCTTATTGCTATCAGGAACGTGTCCACTATTTGAACAGTCCTTGATCTAGGTTCTGCGTGAATAATTAACGCTCTCTGTTGTGTTCAGACATTCATTATTTCCAGCATTTTCAGAACAGTCTACGTTACCAACCATGTCACAATTGCTTTTAACACTGCACAGAACCGTATCTTTGCTGTCAACAGACTCAGAATTTATAAAATGAATCACTCTGTCAATGTTGTTCTGTTCATTCCTCCATATCGAATAGTTGACGGGGTAATCATTCTCAGAACAGATAGGAATCACATCATTATTGCTTGGTAACATATCAACGGAGTTAAATACTGTCCCATCTGATAGTTCTAACTCATCAGAGGATGTGCTGGTTCCGAATTATTTATTGTTATAGGCACTGTTATTGAACTGGGACAATCTTCTCAGCTTTTCTAATTTCCTGTCATGCCTACTTTTAGCCAACAGACCCTCCCTTTCAGCTTTCAAAGCAGCCCTTGCATCGATTATTTGCCATAATTCTCGAATGATTAGATTGGATAATTTCAAATGAAGAGAAAGCACAGAACGCCCCATTTTATCCAACAGTGCACGGTTCTTCTTGATTTCTCCACGAATTAGGTTAAAACTAAGTTTTAAAAAATATTTGTTATATATGTTAAGATGAGGTTTAGGTTTAATTTGAGCGAAAAGAGGAATGAGATTATTGTCACGCCATTCTTTTGGAAATTTTAGGTCAATTGCCCTTCTTTCAATCTTCATTCTGGTTCTTTCGAGATAACAGATCTCTTCCCAATATTCCCCTCCATGTAGGGACAGAATTTTGGTTTTCAAGTTCCTGTGGTTATTGTTTACTGAAGAGCTTGCCGGATTATCCACAGTCTTACGAAACATTTGTCGACATTTCGAATCCCAAAGGGGATCCATCTTCAGGACATTAGAATGAAGAATTTTAAGAAGGGTCATAATCCATTAATAGTGAAGAAGGAAAGAAGGGCAAGGGCCGACCAAAAAAACTACATATTATTTCAATTTTTTATTTTTTTTATTTATTTTTTTATTATAATAATATTAAGCTTTAATGCTCAAAAATAATATAATAAACTTAATAAATTTATTTTATTAATAAGTGTACTATTTTCAAAGTTATATTATTTATTAAAAATAATAAACTTATTAAATATATTTTATTAATAATTTTTATTATTTTCAAAGTTATATTATTATTAAAAATAATAAACTTATTAAATATATTTTATTAATAAGTTTATTATTTTCAAAATCTTGAAAAATTCCTATTACTAATAAATCAAAGGTGTATATATTTTATAAAATTCTTAAGGTTAATTTATTTTACTTCAGGGTAATTAACTTTACTAAAACTAAGGGCATTTTACTCTATTTTGGCTTATTATTTTTAATTTAATTTAAAATTAAAAATAACAAGATAAAAATATATATGGACCTAAAAAAAAAAAAACTAATTTTAAAAATCAAGCTCTAAATTAATTAAGTAAACTAAGAATTTTCTAATGAGTATTAATATTTATTTATTTTTATTTTTAAAAATAAATACCTATTTAATACCCTAGAAAATTATTGGTCATAATCAAAATAGTTAAAGTTAAATATACTAACAAGTGTTTAAAGTTTATTAATGTTTACTGATTAGTTAACTGAAATTATTACTCATTAGTTAATCTCTAATTTAATAAATATTAATTTAGAAAACTTAATAAAGGAGGGAAGCAAATAAGTAATTTCTAATTTAATAATTATTTATAAATTAATTAATTCTTATTATATGAAATAAAAATTAATTAACATTAATAATTATTAAAAAATTTACTTATTTGTTAAACCAAAACTTAAAGAAAGGAGTCACACCTGAGACTTAATATACCTACAAACTCATATCTGGAAGGAGTGGTTTTTTGGAGGAGTAGATTTGTCGAAGAAGAGGACGCCAGTTGTCGCTAATTTCATATTCCCGATCCCTATTGAGGTTTTCAGGATGTTTTTTGATCTCCAGGGCCTCTCTTACTTTTCTCCTGTAATAGTGATCTTCTCTTGCAATGATCTTTGCATCTTCAAGACGCACTTGGTGCTAAGTTTTTGAAGAGTGTTCCGCAAGGGCTGAAGTGCGAAGTCGTTCATGCTTGATATCGGCTCCATGCTCCTTGAGTCTCTTCTGGAGTGAACGTCCGGTTTCACTGATATAACTTCTCCCGCATGAACAATCAATCTTGTACACTCCTCTAAGTTGTCCTGGACTTATAGCATCTTTAACTGATCGCATTCTTTGTCTAATAGTTCTTGCTGCTGAAAATTGGGCGAAAATGTCGTTCTTTCTTATAGCCTTGGCAATTTTATCAGTGACACCTTTAATGTATGGTAGAAAAACTCTCCCTCCTTTTTCTTGGGGTTCAAGCCGTTTCTGGGGTAAGATTGCGCCCTCAGCTCTTTTTAGAGCCTTCTTGATATCTCTTTCTTTATAACCCAAACCGTTAAATACAGATGATAAGTGGTTGATTTCTTCATTAAGGTGTTCAGCATCAGATATCCTCAAAGCCCTAACAGCAAGGGTATTAAGGACATCGAACTTCTGAGCTGGATGATGGTAGGAATCGGCATGGAGATAACTATCAATGTGGGTTTTCTTTCTGAATACAAAGTGCCCAAGGGTTCCATCATCATTTCTAATAACAAGAACATCCAGAAAAGGAATGCACCTATTTTCTTCAGTTTCCATGGTAAATTTGATATTTGGGGAAATGGAGTTCAAGTGATGAAAGAAATTGTCCAGATTCTCTTTTCCATGAGCCCACTTTATATTAGTATCATCAACAAATCTTTTCCACCAGTCTGGTTTTAAGGGATATGAGGCAAGGGCCTTTTTCTCGAAGTGTTCCATATATAATTTGGCGACTATAGGGGATAGTGAAGAACCCATTGCGACCCCTGATACCTGCTCATATAACTCTCCTTGAAAGCTGAAGAAAGTGGACTGAAGGCAGATTTCTGCAAGCTTGGCTGTTGCTGGATCAGTAACCTCTTTGATGACCTGCATTGCTTCATCTAAAGGAATCTTAGTGAATAGGGATACTGTTAGGTCTATGTAATTTATTAGCAAGATTGGGAGAGTCCAATCACAGAGTTAACATCATTTCAACCAAACTTTGGGATTCTAGGATCTAGCCCTACTGAATCCGGAGAGGGATCTCTCCAATATGTACAAAGATGGATATTGTCTTTGAAAAGCTTAAGGTAATGATATTAGGCTAGTTATGAAGGCCAAGGGTTTTGTTTTGTTTTGTTTTGGATGGTTGAGCATGAAATGTTACTTGAGGGGAAATTCCTAAGTGCAAAAAGTTTCAAAAGTGAGAAGTTGCAAGCAAATAGAACAGTTTTGGCAGATAGATAGATATAACGCTGGTTTTTAGTCCATTGGGCTATGGAGTCATATATGGGCTTTAATTGAGCAACAACATCAAGTGTGATCCAAGGGGCAAGTCATCTATACCACAAGATTATTGAGATTAAAATGATGAAATGGAAACATTAAAATGTTGGAGGGGTGGAAACTGATAATAATTTCTCAGAGGATTTATAGTCAGTCCAAACAAGAAAAGCCTCTTAAGTAACTGTTTTAAAACCAACCAAGGACAAGGCTAACCATAGACTTCTTGGGAAAGTTCTTATTAAAGCAGCTTAATTGACAAACAATCCAGTAATCCACATAATTACCTTCAGAATGTATGAAAACACATAAGAAAAACAGAGTGTAACTTAAGATCAGATAAAGTACTTTTAAACCTAGTCTGCTTTCAGTCAACACCAAGGGAAACTTTCAGAATCTGCCTTTGGAGAAAAGAATCTAGGAATCAGGGCAAACCATGTCTTCTCTAGTCTAACTTTAATAGCAAATAATGAAAATAACATTCGAGAACAATGTTTGAGCAAACAGAAGGACGAGGGAACGCCAACATTCCTAATTGTTTAAACTGTATTGAATCATTCGTAAATAAACAAATCTGAAGAAAACATTAAGATAAAGATTTCTCAGCCAGAGAAGGTTACTGCTATACAGAAAATCCTAACCCTGTTTAAACTGTTCTTTACAGAGGGAAAATGAACAATATGGCATACATAGAAGGAAAACGATTAACAAAGAAAGAAGCACTTCACCGGTGATAAAGACCAGGATCCCAAGAAACAGCTTTTATATTGATGTCAAACCAGTTACAATCTTCAAGTCCAATGTTTCAGTTCAGCAATCATCTTCACTATTCAACCTAACTACTCTAGCGCAAACAGAGCTTCAAGGGCCAATGAACACTATGTACAAATAGAAGTCTCGAGCTCAAGTGTATTTCAAAGTTCTGCAACCAACAACTTCTCATCTTATGCAGAAGTACTTATAGGAAGATGAGGAGGTGAGATTTTAACAAAATATCTCAAGGATAATTAATGCAGAGTGAAGACTTCTCGGCCCTTTGAGAGGCTCGATGAAGAAATTCACAGGTGGAACACTGTATTAACTGTTTACAATAAATATCAAAGCTCGATGGGAGCTTTATTTGACTTTGATGCTCTGTACGCAGTGTGGAGTAATTTCTTGGCTGTGCTGGAGGCGAATATCATATTTTCTTCAATAACTTTGGCCTCTATCTGAATGCTTTGAGGCAACAGGTGGCTCGGTGGTAGCTGAGGAATCAATTTGCCTCAGATGTGGCGGTGGAGGCTTTTTGTCTGATAAAACACTTTAGTTTTTCCTTTAAACTATGTTTTAGATTGGGGATTAGGCTTTTAATAACTGTCTTAGCTGTAATCCCCATAAAAATTGTCTTCAATATTCATCTGCTGTGCTCTGTCTTCAAAACTGATACTCTTTAACTGTGTTTGAATTAAAACAGTGTCTTGTCGATGTGCAGACCCACACTAGGCTTTACGGCATCAATACTCATAGAGTACTGACGAAACATGGAATAGAGCCCCGTGAATGGCTTCTCTGTAATGAAACAAGGGCATGACAATCGTCATTCCCAGCCCTTGGCATTTCTTCGTTATACAATGGAAAACCATTCGGATAAAAACATCTAACGGTGGAGATCGGCGCAAAACAAAAAAAGGAGAGCGGGGAGAAGAAATAAGGCGGGGTGATTTTGGACCGTCCGATCTGAACACGTGGACGGTCCAGATCTAATCGGAGGATCTCAATCGGGGGTGGCAGGTAAGTGCGTGCGATTGAAACGCAGCGATGCGATTAAGCGCTGGCCGTTGATCTGCAGATCAGATCAACGACGGAAAGTGAATCGGAGGGTTTTGAAATGGCGGTAAGAGTTGCGATCGGAGGGAATAAGGACCGTTGGATAGGCGGGAAATGGACGGCCCAGATTTAATCGGAGGATCGCAATCGGGGAGGTCACACAACAATATGCGATTGAAATTTTGCGATTGAGCCCTTTGCGATTGAGCGCTGGCCGTTGATCTCAGGACCAGATCGACGGCATGGAATGAATTGGAGGGATCGCAAGGGTGTGCGATGGCCGTCGGATCGTGAAACAGATGGACAGTCGGGATCGAATCGGGGATCGGCAATCGGGGGCGCAACAAAAACGCATGCAATTGAAAGTTTGCGATGCGATTGAGCGCAGGCCGTTGGATCAAAGGACTAGATCAATGGTCAGGATTGAATCGGGGATCGGCAATCGGGGGGGTCACACAACAACCTGCGATTGAAACTTTTCGATGCGACTGAGCGCAGGCCATTGGATTAAAGGACTAGATCAACGGTGGAGAATGGAATCGGGGAGAAACCCTTGTATTTTATATAAAACCCGAACTTTTGAAATAAACAAAGGTTTTTATGGATCGGGGTGGAAAAACATATATATAAAGCGGATAGGCGCCCGACTGCGGGGCCTTTGGATGTATGAAAATTGATAGGCTCGGGGCTTTATATATAATAAGGGCCTAATTGCAATCGGAACTGCGGGCCTGGTCTTTCCGATCAACCCATTGAAATTTCCCCGATTGCGATTGCGCGATCGGTCTTTTTGATCTAACCATTTTATATTTAACATGTGACTTTGGCTCATTAAATCAAAACTTTGGAAAAGAGGGTTTTTGTAATTTACAAAGGAAAAATGGGTTGGAAATGAAATATTCACAAGGTTTAAGTGCCGAGGGCGGGCTCAGGGTTATATGAAAATAATATGATCGGGGGTCTTAAGCAGCAAGGCTAATCGCAATCGGAACTTTTGGAGTATGGCAAAGACTTGCGTCTTTGATTCTTTCCGATGCGATTAGCACTTTATCGTATTAGCAAGTGGTTCCAGACCCAAAGCGTCTGGTGGGGAAGTGGTTTAGGGCTTAGCTCAAGGGGCTTAGGTCTATAGCAATGAAACTTTGATTTTTTATGAGAATTTTCAAGGATTTTAATGGATTTGGGGGTTCCAAAATAGTTAAAAAGTGAGTTTTTAACTATGAAAGGGGAAATTTTCATAAATGGAAAGAAGAGGACTTATGAAAACAAGGTAGTTTTGATGGAGAAAAAGGGGAGCAGATGAAAGGTTTTGAGAAGAGGAGAAATGGCGATCTTTCAACAGTCTTTCAGTTGGAGTCAGCAGAAATTCCTGAGTATAAAAAAAATGGGACAGCAAATGAGGATTTTGGACAGAGGCATGAAGCCTTAAAGAGACTTCAAGAGCCAACAATTTTTTAGTGATAAAATTTGTTCCCTGGAGGCTCAAAAAAAAAATTCTTAGCCACCTTTTGGTATAACAAAATATTATAGGTGGCTAACAATGGCTCCACTTGGGGATGGTGCCTTCTTGAAGGCATCAAGAATTCAGACTTGATTTCTGGGAGGCTGATTAGTTGCCCATTGGGCTGTCCTCTTGTGCTTGAATAATCTTCTCTAAAAACATATTTGGCAGCCATGAAAACAATGGACTTTTATCAATAAGCTTGCTACCTACCCAATCCTACAGATCTAGCATTTTTTCTTCATCAGAGTGCACTTGGATTTGCAAACTCTATTCACAACACTTTATTCTTTTGAAAGCAGGAAATATAATCTACTTCTACTCCTTATTTCTCCCTGAACTCAGATTAAATAATTGAGCTCAGATATTTCTCTACCTAGTCTACTGTCTGTTGGGATTAAACAGTCCAACAAACTTTCATTCTCTAAATTCTACAACAGAAATTTAAAAATAGTCAAGTCAAGATTGAGTTGTTCGACTTGCTATGATCTATGGCATAAAAACAAGCTGCACATAGATTATTATTTGCAGAAAATTAAATCAAAATGGAAGGCTTAAGATCTGAAAGTTTCTCATTATGGCCTTCTTTTTCTTTACAGCTCTGTTTTTAATTTGTTTTGAGCCGTCTCTTTCTTGATATCTGATTCAGATTTTGGGCAAATAAGAACCGGTTTTTTCTCTTTTATGACTCAGAAAAATAAAACAGTTTTGAGTCATCTCTCTTTGGAAACTTTGGTTCAGATTTTGAACATGTTTGAACCTTTAATTTCTATCCTAATCTATCTACTGATAAGCCAAGATTAAATAGTTTGGAAAATCAAATTCACTACCCTATCAGCAGAAAATTGAAAGCTAATTAGTCAAGATTAAACAGTTTGACTAACTAGAAGTGTGTTTTGCAGGAGTGGAATTTAAGCTTGCACACTTTCAGATTTATTTCTCTTTTTGGCATGGGGCTGTGCCTTTCTTGTTTTTCATTTCCGCCCTCTTTTCTTTCTTTCTTTGTTTTTGTATTTTCTGATTTTTCATAACTTTGAATGCAATGGTGGATGAAATATTCATAATGAAAAAGAAAAAATAAGGCTTAAAAACATATCATGAATCAAGAGAAGTAATGCTTGAGCGTCCTGACATTGACAGGACCCCCAAACAAATCTGTTCCATCCAGCTCTTGTAAGAAGAATGCATTGTTTCCAGTAACTGAATGAATAGAGTAAGGGCCAAGCCATAGATTGTCAAATTTACCATGCTTTCCCTTGTCTTCCCTCTTTGAGTCCCACTTTAAAACTTTGTCCCCAATCTTGAAATTGCTAGCCTTTGTTCTTCTGTCAAAAAGCTTCTTAATGTTGTCCTGTTTCTGCAATGTTTTGTTGTACACTTCCTCTCTGATTTGCTGAAGATGAATGGTCTGATTTATTCTTCTGATCATGTCATTTTCTTCAGTCTGCAACTCTTGAATTAACTTCATAACTGGTACACCAAGGCTGTTAGGAAAAATTGCATCTGTACCATACACAAGCTGGAAGGGTGACATACCAATAGATTTCTTCAAAGTTAATCTGTCATCCCAAAGTGCATGGATCAGCTTTGTGTGCCAAGACTTTTTATTGTCCTCCAACAGTTTCTTGATTATGTTCACTAAGATTTTATTGGAAGATTCTGCAAGTCCATTACCTTGAGGGTAATAGGCTGTGGAATGCCCTAGTGTTATCTGGTATTTATGACAGAAGTCAACCATTTTCTTGCTTCTAAATGCTGCTGCATTATCCGTGATGATCTTGGTAGGGCAGCCAAATCTGGAAAGGATATTGGTTTCTATGAACTTTATAATAATTGAATCATTGGCTTGCCTACAAGGAATGGCTTCTATCCATTTAGTGAAATAGTCTGTGGCAGTAAGGATCCATCTATGCTGGGCAGAAGATGAGGGATGGATTTCACCCATGAAGTCAAGTCCCCACTGTTGAAAAGGAGCTTCAACAGTGATTGGATGCAGAGGAAGAGGTAATAATTTTCTCTTGCCCTCAAACAATTGGCATTTATGGCAAGTAGTTGTCATTTTGTGAACATCAGGAAAAAGGGTGGGCCAAAAGAAACCAGCCCTCAAAATTTTGTTGGCTGTTGACTTCCAGTACAAATGGCCTCCACACTCTCCTTCATGAAATTCCTGCTTAACCTTCTCTGCATCAAACTCAGGAAAACATTTAAGCAATATACCACTAGCATTTTTCCAATAAAGACACCTATCTACAATGCAATAGTTTACTGCTTTCAGTTTTAAGAACCTTGCCTTTGTTTTCGATAAACTAGGAGCTATATTTAAATTAAGAAAAACATAAACGATATCAGCATACCAAGGAGAATTCATAAAATGGTTTTCAATAATGGGAGTTGAGAATTCTTCTTGGTTGTCCAAAGCATTAATCATATTAATATCAAGAACTTCAAAATTGGATTCAGCCATTAATCTAGCTAGACCTTGGCCTTTGATGAGTTTAGTGGGTTTTATCTCTAAATCATATTCGAGAATAACAGCAATCCACTTACCTCTCTTACCATCTGGGTCCTGTGTTAGAATGTCTTTAACAACCGAATCAGGGGCAAAGGCAATGATGTGTGAGTGAAGGATGTATACTCTGAAGTCTTTCAATGCTTTAACCAAAGCAAAAGCTTGCTTTTCCATAATATTATACTTCAAAGGGGCATCCCTCAATGCCTTGCTAAAGAATGCAATAGGCTGCTCTTGTCCTTGTGGATTTTTCTGTAAAAGGACAACAGCAATGGTATGTTCTGATGCAAACGAGAAGATATTAAAATCTTTTGAAAAATCAAGGCTTATGAGAACCGGTGTTTTGGTTAATGCTTGTTTCAACAGCTCAAAGGATGTCTTTGCTTCCAAGGTCCATTTTATCCCTTGCTCCTTCTTCAACATGTTTGTGATATTTCTAAGGAGCTCTGCCATGTTAGGGATGAACCTTCTCAAAAAGTTAATATTTCCAATGAAAGACTGCAACTCTTTGATATTCCGAGGATGAGAGATTTGCAATATAGCCTCAATCCTCTTTGGATCAATCTTTATACCCTCTTCTGAAATAATGTGTCCAAGAATCTTACCTTCTTGGAGACCAAATAGTGTCTTCTTAGGGTTTAAAGATATTCCAAACCTTTTGCACTTCTCGAAAACTTTTCTCAAATGTTCTAAATGTTCTTCATCTGTTTTTTAAAACACAGTGACATCATCTAGATAGATAATGATGAAGAAGCCCAATTCTTTCGAGAATGCTATGTCCATGGCTCTCTGAAAGGTTGCTCCAGCGTTCATTAGACCAAAAGGCATCTTCACATACATGAAAGTGCCCCATGGAGTAGTGAAAGTTGTCTTTAATTGATCAGCAAGGTGAACTAAAATATGATTATACCCTGAATAGCCATCAAGCAACGAAATCCTTTTAGACCCCACCACCCTTTGTAAAATGTGATCCATTTTTGGTAAAGGGTAGTTGTCTTTTAACGAAGATTTGTTTAAGTCTCTAAAGTCTATACAAAGCCTGATTTCTCCAGTCTTCTTCCTAAAGGACACCAGATTAGATACCCACTTAGAATATCTAATAGGGACAATAATGCCAGCCTCATACATTTTCATGATCTCCTTCTGAACCAATGGCAACTGGACAAGGTTTATTCTGCGCAGTTTCTGTTTAAATGGTTTTTGGTTTTCTTTAAGAGGGATTTTGTGTTGTATTATTTCAGTGTCATAGGATTTAAGATCTTCGTAACTCCATGCAAAAACATCAGAAAATTCTTTGAACAGCTCTATGTATTTGAGTTTAATGTGAGCTGGAAAAGTTTTGGACAGTTTGATCATTTTCGGTTTTTCCTCACTGCCTATATTGCACTCCTCTACTTCAATCTCTACAGGTTCCAGTTTTGGTTTATTGGCTACATCGTTAAAATCGAACAACTCCTCTAAAGGCGTTAGACCACTCAACAAATTTTCATCATTAGAATGAAAAGTTTGTAATTCTTCCGTTTCTAACTCTGCACTTAATTCTGTTTTGTTCCTAAGTTTGCTAGACAATAGGTTAATATTGGCAGGTTGAGGAGACGATTCTTTTTCACCAAGAAAGTTTTCTTCACTGCAGTCTGTATCATAATCTGAATCTGAACTGTGGAGTTCGAACTCATTTCTGAATTGCATGAAGTCTTCTATTTGTTTGTCATTGTCAAAAACTTGCCAATATTTTTCGTTATCAAGCACTGCCGGTCTAAATTTTATCGGAGTTGTGTTGTCTCTAGTATCATATGGCGTTAGACATGTCCTGGCCGCAAAAGCTAAATTGTGGGCCATAATGTTCTTTTTCCTTGGGATGAAACTCAGGTTTGACTCCTCAAATGTTGTCAACAGATCCATGACATCATTCCGATAGGCTCTAAGTCTGGGATGATTTGCATTATACTCCCTATTGACTTGCCTAATGATTAACTCAGAATCCCCGTACACATTAATTCTTCTGGCTCCTAATTTCTTCAAGAGATGCAAGCCTAAGAGAAGGGATTCATACTCTGCTATGTTGTTGGAACACTGAAAGTTTAATTTGCATGAGATGCATTCCGTGTGGTTGTTTTCAGTGTTAATGATCCAAACCCCTGCACCAGCATTATTTCTAGTGCATGACCCATCAAAATACATACTCCATAAAGGACTGTCTTTGGTTTCGTCTGTTTGGCGATTGTCCTTTTTAACTATGGTGCCTTCTGACTGTTCATGATTAGCAGCACCCAATTGAATTTGTTTTGACTCCTCAAATTCTTCAATAGATTGAGGGATGATGTCAGAAATGTTAGGGGTATTTTTTGGGTTGTTAAGTCCTAAAAAAAATGGACTCATAACCGGTAAATCAAGACCTATGCTTTGTTTACTAATGTTTTCACATGTGGCAAACTGTTTGGACACTTCTGCGTTATTATACTCTTCTTCCCTGTCAGCCATTAATTCTGTTAAAGTGACTTGTTCACTAGGAGTTTCATTGTTAAACATGATAAAAGAATCAAGGCCTGTATTGACAGAATATATAGGAGAGTTTCGTGGTTTGTCTTGACTTGTAACCGTGTATTGCATATGAGACTCCCTGTAAAGTCTTCTGGTCTGATTGAAAACCGGGATGGTCACATATGTCATGTCCATCTGCATAGTCCCCTGTAACTTAGCTCCCCAGGATCTTGATAATAGCATTCCATACTTTGGGGGGACATCAGCCACAACAATGTCCATGAGTAAACATTTGGCTGGAATCTGGGCTAGGTTAACACAGAGGTCTTTGATCAATCCTAGGCATTTTACTCTATTTGAGTCAAAGGAGTATAGGTCTTTGTAGGGTCTGGTAATTTCTAAACCAAAGCTCTCCATCACAGCTTTAGGCATTAAATTATGAGAAGCCCCGGAATCATGCATAGCGTTGTGTAGAATTTTGTCATGAATGTTCAAACTCACATAAAAGGGAGGAACTGGTCCTTCTTGAAACTTCCCTTCAATCTTAGGGCCAAAAATCAACTCTGGTAGGTCGTCACTAAGATTAACTGTATCTCCATTTTCATCTATATTTAAAGCCTTCAAAATTTGGTTCCTATATACATGTTGGGCAGCTAACTCAGTTAATGGAACAGAGATTTTGATCTTTAAGATTTCCTGTTCAAGGCCGAAAGGGGTTTGATTCTTTGAAGCACTTGTTTCAACCTTATTAGCTGTCACTCTATCAACAATTATAGCTTGCTGATTTGTTTTACTTGACACAACTGTTGTAGAAGGAGTACTAGCTGAAGTGTTAGTATTGTTGATGTCTTCACTCTGTTTTTCAGAATTTTGAGTGTTTTTCTCCTTATCCTTATCAGAATTAACAGCCACTGTTTTGTCTTTTTGTTTGGTTGTTTTGGGTTTAGCTGCGGTGCTGCTTTGAGAGGATTTGTCAGAGGTTTTGGTGTTGGGGGCTTGTTGACTGGTCTTGCTTCTAAGGTCATATTCTCTTTGAGGTTCTATGACGACATTTTCCATGTCCTGATAATAATTTTCGTTATCATCTCTTTTGTCGTCGTAAGGTGTGTAAAGACCTTGTTTATTATCATAATGAACCTCAAAGTCATCATCCTCTTCCCCAAACATGTTGATATCCTCTTCCTCTGTTATGTCTTCTGTTTCTTCAACCTCACTTACATAGTTTTGATAAAAGGGAGGGGTGATCTGTTGATCATCTTCCCTGGGTTTGTTTGGGGGTTGGTTCCTTCTAACATTCTGATTCTGGTTTCTATTTTGAGGAGCAATTTGATTTTGATTTGCTTGTGCTCTCTTAATTATGCTCATCTCTTTCATCATTTCTTCCATCATTCTCTCCATTTTTGAGTTGGAAGTAGAAGGTGTGGATTCCTCTCTAAAAGATACTCTCTTCTCGCTCTTCATTCTTGCTCTTTTCTCCATAAGGTTAACTTCCACAGAAAGAGCACCTCTTTGCATATCTTCAAGGGTCGCAAAAACTCTTTCTCTAAGTGAATATGTCATGTCTGGATCAAACCCTTCAAGAAATTTGTTTAAAGCTGAGCCCTGAGGAGGTTTTAGTTCAGGGGAAAGTGCATTATAGACGCTGTTAAATCTGGTACAATAAGATTGTACACTTTCCCCAGGGTTCCTATGGAGATTGTTATAGTCAGCAAGGACTTGGAGAGGATTCTTTCTCACTTCCCATTTGTTTAAGAATGTTTGATGGAAGGCTTGGAGATCGTTAATACTATGGGGGTTAAACCTTTAAACCATTTTCTTGCTTCTCCCCCCAAACTTTGAGCAAATAGTCTCAACTTGACAGAATCATCATCAATTTCGTTTCTGTCAAAGTAGTCATTCATCTTGTCCACATGTTGAGATGCTGTTATAGTATTACTAGCATCATATAATGGAATTTTGGACTGATAGTCCTGTGGAAGATTGACTAATGGTATAGGAAGGACTAAGGGAGCATACCATGCTGCCATGATAGGTGGTGGATTTACAAGAGGAGGTGTGGGTTGAAGTGGAGTGGTTTGAACAGTGGATGAAGGGTGAGTAGAAGTGGATGGACCAGGAGTAGACTGTTGAGATGATCTTGGATGAGAGACACCTAAATTGTGAAGGAAATGTAAATCAGGAGGTGTTGTTTCCCTACTACCAAGATGTTCACTTGTTTCAGGAGATGAAAGTGAAGATTCAGAGTCTAACTGGATTATATCATCAAATGACCTAGTCCTAAATGGGTTCACTAAGTCAGCTTGTGGTTGTTGTAGAGCTGAAAGATTTTCAGGGACTGAATTAGCTCTCAAGGGTGATCTGAAAACAGTTAATAATTTAACCTTAGGAGACTTCCAAAGGATACTTTCTGGATTATCAACCATCTCAGGTGGGTTAGGGTCTGGATGGGCTCTAGTGTGAATCTTTTTAGAAGCCACTATGCTATGTTGTTTAGACCTAAAACAAGAAAAGTTCAACCAGATATGACAATCTTGGAGAGATTAACCAATCTGTTTTTACAATTTTAAATCCCACAGTCCTCTAACTGAGTTTGAATGATTTTATAATGATAAGGTTTCTTCCCAGTGGAGTCTTAAGGTCTGCTAGGATTGTGGAGTCGCCAAGTGGAAATTTTTAGCTCCTTTCAGAGGTAAAAGGTCTTATGGTCCACCACCATGTTTATTTAATTCCAATCTGAAATATTTTTAGGTTTTTCTCAGTCATTTTTCAGTTTTGTGGTTGTTAAGAATATCCTAACTTTGTTTCAAAACTTAGCTAAGGTTGCGAGACAAAGGCAGTCTACCCTTATGGCTAAGCCAGCTGATTTTCGAGGTTAGATGAAGTCTTAAGAGAAACCTAGGGTTTACCTAGTTTTTCACTGATTCAAACAAGTTTCATCATAATTACCTATATTAGGCAGTGCTTGAAAAGGCTGCTTTTTACTCTCAAAGTGTTCTTGAATAAAGGGTTTTTTGAGGTATTAGAAACACTCAGTCCCCAGTGGAGTCGCCAGAAATGTTAGGTCTCTGTAATTTATTAGCAAGATTGGGAGAGTCCAATCACAGAGTTCATCATTTCAACCAAACTTTGGGATTCTAGGATCTAGCCCTCCTGAATCCGGAGAGGGATCTCTCCAATATGTACAAAGATGGATATTGTCTTTGAAAAGCTTAAGGTAATGATATTAGGCTAGTTATGAAGGCCAAGGTTTTGTTTTGGATGGTTGAGCATGAAATGTTACTTGAGGGGAAAGTCCTAAGTGCAAAAGTTTCAAAAGTGAGAAGTTGCAAGCAAATAGAACAGTTTTGGCAGATAGATAGATATAACGTTGGTTTTTAGTCCATTGGGCTATGGAGTCATATCTGGGCTTTAATTGAACAACAACATCAAGTGTGATCCAAGGGGCAAGTTATCTATACCACAAGATTATTGAGATTAAAATGATGGAATGGAAACATTAAAATGTTGGAGGGGTGGAAACTGATAATAATTTCTCAGAGGATTTATAGTCATTCCAAACAAGAAAAGCCTCTTAAGTAACTGTTTTAAAACCAACCAAGGACAGGACTAACCATAGAATTCTTGGGCAAGTTCTTATTAAAGCAGCTTAATTGACAAACAATCCAGTAATCCACATGATTACCTTCAGAAAGTATGAAAACACATAAGAAAAATAGAGTGTAACTTAAGATCAGATAAAGTACTTTTAAACCTAGTCTGCTTTTAGTCAACACCAAGGGAAACTTTCAGAATCTACCTTTGGAGAAAAGAATCTAGGAATCAGGGCAAACCATGTCTTCTCTAGTCTAACTTTAATAGCAAATAATGGAAATAACATTCGAGAAAAATGTTTGAGCAAACAGAAGGATGAGGGAACGCCAACATTCCTAATTGTTTAAACTGTATTGAATCATTCTTAAATAAACAAATCTGAAGAAAACATTAAGATAAAGATTTCTCAACCAGAGAAGGTTACTGCTATACAGAAAATCCTAACCCTGTTTAAACTGTTCTTTACAGAGGGAAAATGAACAATATGGCATACATAGAAGGAAAACGATTAACAAAGAAAGAAGCACTTCACCAGTGATAAAGACCAGGATCCCAAGAAATAGCTTTTATATTGATTTCAAACCAGTTACAATCTTCAAGTCCAATGTTTCAGTTCAGCAATCATCTTCACTATTAAACCTAACTACTCTAGCACAAACAGAGCTTCAAGGGCCAGTGAACACTATGTACAAATAGAAGTCTCGAGCTCAAGTGTATTTCAAAGTTCTGCAACCAACGATTTCTCATCTTCTTCTGAGGTATTTATAGGAAGATGAGGAGGTGAGATTTTAACAAAATATCTCAAGGATAATTAATGCAGAGTGAAGACTTCTCGGCCCTTTGAGAGGCTCGATGAAGAAATTCACAGGTGGAACACTGTATTAACTGTTTACAATAAATATCAAAGCTCGGTGGGAGCTTTATTTGACTTTGATGCTCTGTACGCTGTGTGGAGTAATTTCTTGGTTGTGCTGGAGGCGAATATCAGATTTTCTTCAATAACTTCGACCTCTATTTGAATGCTTTGAGGCAACAGGTGGCTCGGTGGTAGCTGAGGAATCAATTTGCCTCAGATGTGGCGGTGGAGGCTTTCTGTCTGATAAAACACTTTAGGTTTTCCTTTAAACTGTGTTTTAGATTGGGGATTAGGCTTTTGATAACTGTCTTAGCCGTAATCCCCATAAAAATTGTCTTCAATCTTCATCTGCTGTGCTCTGTCTTCAAAACTAATACTCTTTAACTGTGTTTGAATTAAAATAGTGTCTTGTCGATGTGCAGACCCGCACTGGGCTTTATGGCATCAATACTCATAGAGTACTGACGAAACATGGAATAGAGCCCTGTGGATGGCTTCTCCGTAATGAAACGAGGGCATGAAAATCGTCATTCCTAGCCCTTGGCATTTCTTCGTTATACAATGGAAAACCATTTAGAACACCTGCATCAAACACAAAACAATTAAGAAATCCTGCGGAAAATAGGTTTAAACTGCTTCAGATGGCGGGGGAGGAGCGTAGCCATCGGATAAAAACATCTAACGGTGGAGATCGACACAAAACAAAAAAAATGAGAGCGGGGAGAAGAAATAAGGCGGGGTGGTTTTGGACCGTCCGATCTGGACATGTGGACGGTCCAGATCTAATCGGAGGATCTCAATCGGGGGTGGCAGGTAAGTGTGTGCGATTGAAACGCAGCGATGCGATTAAGCACTGGCCGTTGATAAGCAGATCAGATCAACGGCGGAAAGTGAATCAGAGGGTTTTGAAATGGCGGTAAGACTTGCGATCGGAGGGAATAAGGACCGTTGGATGGGCGGGAAATCGACGGCCCAGATTTAATCGGAGGATCGCAATGGGGGAGGTCACACAACAATATGCGATTGAAACTTTGCAATTGAGCCCTTTGCGATTGAGCACTGGCTGTTGATCTGAGGACCAGATCGACGGCATGGAATGAATCGGAGGGATCGCGAGGGTGTGTGATGGCCGTCGGATCGCGAAACAGATGGACGGTCGGGATCGAATCGGGGATCGACAATCGGGGACGCAACAAAAACACATGCGATTGAAAGTTTGCGATGCGATTGAGCGCAGGCCGTTGGATCAAAGGACTAGATCAACGGTGGAGAATGGAATCGGGGATCGTGTCCCCGGGGGTCACACAACAACCTGCGGTGGGAAACGGCACCGATGCGATTGAGCGCAGGCCGTTGGATCAAAGGACTAGATCAACGGTGGAGAATGGAATCGGGGAGAAACCCTTGTATTTTATATAGAACCCGAACTTTTGAAATAAACAAAGGTTTTTATGGATCGGGGTGGAAAAACATATATATAAAGCGGACAGGTGCCCGAATGCAGGGCCTTTGGATGTATGAAAATTGATAGGCTCAGGGCTTTATATATAATAAGGGCCTAATCGCAATCGGAACTGCGGGCCTGGTCTTTCCGATCAACCCATTGAA
Source organism: Pinus albicaulis (assembly GCA_034641835.2). Taxonomy (NCBI): domain Eukaryota; kingdom Viridiplantae; phylum Streptophyta; class Pinopsida; order Pinales; family Pinaceae; genus Pinus; species Pinus albicaulis. The sequence goes on from CM076575.1 coordinate 1,398,022,093, forward strand.
ATTTCCCCGATTGCGATTGCGCGATCGGTCTTTTTGATCTAACCATTTTATATTTAACATGTGACTTTGGCTCATTAAATCAAAACTTTGGACAAGAGGGTTTTTGTAATTTACAAAGGAAAAATGGGTCGGAAATGAAATATTCACAAGGTTTAAGCGCCGAGGGCGGGCTCAGGGTTATATGAAAATAATATGATCGGGGGTCTTAAGCAGGAAGGCTAATCGCAATCGGAACTTTTGGAGTATGGCAAAGACTTGCATCTTTGATTATTTCCGATGCGATTAGCACCTTAACGTATTAGCAAGTGGTTCCAGACCCAAAGCGTATGGTGGGGAAGTGGTTTAGGGCTTAGCCCAAGGGGCTTAGGTCCATAGCAATGAAACTTTGTTTTTTATGAAAAATTTCAAGGATTTTAATGGATTTGGGGGTTCCGAAATAGTTAAAAAGTGAGTTTTTAACTATGAAAGGGGAAATTTTCATAAATGGAAAGAAGAGGACTTATGAAAACAAGGTAGTTTTGATGGAGAAAAAGGGGAGCAAATGAAAGGTTTTGAGAAGAGGAGAAATGGCGATCTTTCAGCAGTCTTTCAGTTGGAGTCAGCAGAAATCCCTGAGTATAAAAAATGGGACAGAAAATGAGGATTTTGGACAGAGGCATGAGGCCTTAAAGTGACTTCAAGAGCCAACAATTTTTTAGTGATAAAATTTGTTCCTTGGAGGCTCAAAAAAGATCTTAGCCACCTTTTGGTATAACAAAATATTATAGGTGGCTAACAGATACCACATCAAAACTAACCAAAATGTCACCTTCTTCCATTCTTTGATCTTTGAGGAGTTTAACAAAATCGCTTGAATATTTTATGAAAGAATCTGTGTTCCCAACAAGGGGCTTAAGGATCTTAGCGACGTATTTTGCTAGCTCATAGGTGGGAGATCCTATGGTGTTGATAATCGGTCTTAGGGGGATACCGTCCTTGTGGATTTTGGGTAATCCATAGATCCTGGGCACGACATCACATGTAGGGGTCAACTTCTTTTTCAGCTTGTCGTCAAGCCCTGAACTCTTAATCGCTTTCTTAACTTCTCTTAAAACTTTCGACAAGGGGTTGGAATTAAGTTTTTTGTAGCTACTGCAATCAAGATGCCCTTTCATTTTTCTTATATAGTCAGTCTTGTCTAGAACAACAACAGCCCCACCTTTGTCTGCTTTAAGTATCATGATGTTTTCATTATTTCGTAAGGTTCTCAAAGCACTAAGTTCATCTTTATTTAAGTTGCTTCTCGGAGTTTTGGCCTTCTTCAAAATAAGGGAGAATTCTTGTCTTAATGTTTCTTTATCATCAAGAGCTAACCCTTGAATTCCTTGCTCTATACTGCACAAGATGCTTTCATTTGGGATGCTCTTGGGAGCAACTGCAAAGCCTAAGCCCTTGCTAAGAATATTGATGGAAACTTGATCTAGCTCTAAAGAGGATAAATTCACAACTTTTTTATTTTTATCATTCTTGATTTGTGGCCTTCCCCTTATTTCGATTATGTGCTTATTATGGAAAGGTTCGTGGTTCATCTCACTACATGACAACCTGTCTCCATCCATACCATGTAAATCCAAGGGCTTGCATGTATCGACCGAAGTGGAACTGGTATTGCATGTATCTCTGTTTCATCAATCAGTCAACACGTATTGGAAACTAGAATGTGTCTTAGCGAAAGCAATGTCGAGCATGCAAGAAATGGGAGGCAACCCAGCAGTGGTTTCTGAATTACAGCAGATCAAACAGGACATTCGCTAGATGGCCAAGTCACAGTTTCAAGCAACGACACGAATTGGGCGGATTGAGCGCCAACTCCAAAGCATGCAGCGAGTAGAGATGTCGGGTTCCACTGCAAAGGATCCAACTCCAGTTGACTCTTCTGATGGATAATATTAGCTTGTAATAGTTTTAAATGTCCTTTGCGGCTAAGGTTAATAGTTTTTGTTTCAATTGCAACTTTATGGACATAGTAAAGTAGTCAAAGCAGCAAGTAGAAAGAAAAAATAATTTCAGTTTTGGTTGGCTTTTAACTCTCTGAGGTGGCCAACAGACCGGGTTTCCTTCAGTCAGGTTGAGGCTACCACATGAAACAGAATATTTATAGCAAATTTCTTTTTGAAAAATAGAAAATAGAAAGGCTCTACGAAATTTACAAAAAAAAAAAAAAAAACTATGGGAGGAACTAGGACCTCTTTTAGAGTGAAAATAAATTTGATCCCTCTACAGGCTTGGTATATCTGGAGTTTAGATGGATCTAGGTTGATTTACTTTTATATTAATAAAATATTATATATGGTCAACCTTGAAATTATGGCGGGGAAAGTTGCTAAAGATAATTTCACATTTGAGACAGTTAGAGGACAGTTAGGAAAGACCCAAGAAGGGCTATGGGAAGAGGTAGTCGTCTTCCCATTGAAAAATGGAAACAAGAAAATCCTGATTTAATTTTCCCTCCAATTAAATTAGGTGAAAATCAAAATTCCACATCACAAGACAAGTTGAATGAGTTAAGTCACTCAGTTTTCTTAGTTAATTCGAGTTGTGGGATTCACTTGAGTTATGTAAAGTGATTCCTTAATTAGAGTTATGGGCTTTACTTGAGTTATGTAAAGTGATTCATGAATTAAAGGAGCCTAGGTTGAGTTTAATTTCAGTTGTAACCATTTAATTTAGTAAAATTGAGGTAAAGTCAGTTAAACTAGTTCTAACTATGGGAGGAACTAGCAGGAGTTCTAGCAATAGGGTGCAACTTCAGTGTTCAACCAATTAATTGATCAATCAGGTAATAATTAACTCATGCATGCATGAAATATGAGTTACCCAGTTGAGATTGGTGTTCAAGGGAAGTGTACTATCAGTTGTATAATCATCCAAGTTGTACAGATGGTGCATGTAGTCATAAAAGGACTTATAGGGATTGCATAGTTCTGGATAGGTATTTCCCTAATTAATCATGGGCTAATTCCTTAATAAAAAATGCAAGGAAATAGGAGCTTGGCAGACAACATAATTGGTTGTACTGGCCAGAGTCAGCTTGTGAGGCACTGAGATAGATTATACTTATGCAAAAATTTCTTAGGCTTGTGCAAGCATTGTATTTGTTCTCTATTTTCTTATTAATGCGATACATATAGGAAGGGGTTTTGAGCAGTTGTTTTCCCCTAAATATATCCTCGTGTATGTGTGTGAAATTTTAATGCATGCTTTTGATATAACTTCTCAATTGCGAATTGTTTTCTGCAAATGAGTAGAGTAGATTTGAGTCTTATATTTTAGAATATTACATGCGAAGTATTGAATCTAAAATTAATTTCTACATTGTATCAGAGCTATATTCACAATAGAGAAGAGAATTTGAAGTTGTATTTGCAGGAGGTTCGAATTTCGAGATCAGTGTTGCAAGTTTTATCCGAGACTAAGAAGATGAATTCCCCCAGACTTAGGCTTGAGTATGATTTGGAAGGAACCACAAATTCTGTGGCATAAAAGATCTGCATTGAGGTAGTATTGGATGACAACGGTCTACTATATTACATCAAGACAGATGTAGTAAAACCCTAGCATCTGATGCCTAGGATCTCTCTCAGTGGAAGAAGAATGTGGCTAAAGAGAGGAGGATCATATTGTCTCGAATCTCCATGGGAAAGAAACTCCATTCGCAATGTGGAAAACACTGATCCATTTCTTCGAGAAAAATAGTGACCATAGGAAAATGGCACTCACAGACAAGCTTCGGAGCATTCAAATGAAAAAGGTTGAATCAATTTCATAGTAACTGAGCAAGTTTACACAGTGTCATGATGAACTTGGTGGGGTCAGATTTACTGTTCCAAAAGAAGATTTCGTAGCTCTAGCTCTTTTGGGTCTTACCAATAGCTGACATAGTTATCAAGATTTTATGTAAATGGTAGAGACTAACTACCAGGTTGGGAGCGGTTATGGTACGATCTAGTACATGAAGAAATAAAGCAGAGAAACAGAGACGAAACTTCATCCATGGTTGAGGATGAGGAGAATTGTGCCTTGGCTAGAAAGGAAAAGAAAAGGAAAGGGAATAAATCCCAATCCAAAGTCAAAACTGGTCAGGTAGGAAAGAAGAAATATTTGTCAAAAATAAAGTTCTTTCATTGTCATGAGATGATACACTATGCCATGAAGTGTCCACACAAGAAGGCCAACAATGATCAAAGGCTTAGTATTTAGCTCAAAAATTAAATTGCTCAAAAATGCTCCAAACCAGAATGAATGGATAGAGATCATCACTAGGATTCCAATGCAACTTGTTTCATCAAAATCCGAGTTCTTATGAGTAAGTTATGATTTGATGTTCGTTTTCTCAAACAGGTAAAAAATGTGCAGAACAGTGACAGACTAATGACTTGGAAGTCCAATCAGCACCTCAGCAATATCCAAGGAATATTCTCCAATTTTCAGCCAATGACATTGTGACAAGTGTCATAGTCAAATTTGCCAATGTTGCTTGGGAAATTGAAATTTTCTTCCTATTCTAAGGTTGAAATTTTAATTATATGGGTGTATTATTATTTTTTAATTATGTTGGAATTGAGCCAATGGAGAAGGGCATGTGGAGAAACCAGGGGCTTCCACGTGCCCTCCCCCATGGCATTGAAGGATGGCACATTATTGTATAACGAAGGTCGAATGCATGTTTTATAACCAAAGTTAAAGGGCACATTATTTATATCCAAAGTTCAAGTATCAAGATTCCGCGTTCAACACAATTTTATGACCGAGGAGGGGTGGAGGTCAAGTTTGACCCCACCACCTCCCCCATACAAGCGCCAACACCAACCATCATACCATACACCGTGGGTCTTAACCCATAAGGATCCCACTTATACTTAAGTTTTATACGTGCCAGAGTTGGGGGTCCGGAGGGGGCCAGCCCCCTCCCATATGCTTGAGAGTGGAGAACCAAGTGCTTATCACGGTGGAAATTCAAACTATTAAACACAGTTATATGCCACTAATCCAGGACTAAGCCAACCTAACCCACATTTAAGAGTTAAGCGCACTTAACGCTAACTCCAAATTTATTAACACTTAAAACACACTTATCTTAAGCTAATGGCACGATTAACATGGTGGAAGAGTTGGTGGAGTCAACCAAATGTAGCGGAGCTCTAATTTTAGTGGAGTTATCTGGCCAGTTTCTAAATTTGGAGGCAAAATTGTAGGAAAATTGGTTTTTTCCATAACTGAGGCAATTTTTGACCAATTTTGGCTCAGGAAGAATCATTCTTGGTAGATTTTGATGTTTTGGAGCCATTGGAGTAGGTTGCAAAGGCAACATGAGACTATAAACAACACTTTTTCATAATTTAAGCTAATACAAAAGCCCATGCCATGGATGCTGGACCAAGGAGATGTAGCCCAGGAGGGGTGAACGCCTTCATCAAAACCATGTGTATTTGACTCAGTTGTCTGTGTTTGCTGTGTGTTTATATGTTTTTGTTCAACATTTAGTTTCCATTCTTTTATGTTTATGAAGTACACTTAATCTCATCAAGTTTGTTTGTTTATCAATCATAAGCACATGTATAAACCCTTGTACAAGAAGAAAACATAAGCACTTTCATTATAAATCTAAAACCGATATTAGCACAGCAATAACTAACAATCAATTTCAGATCAGTTTGGTATCAGAGCAAAGATTATTTTCTTGCTTTGCTTGAGATATTGCAATAAGGGTTTCAATAGTTGCAATTTTGTGATGCTTACAAGGTTGAAGTTGCAGAGAGGAGAAGGGAAGCAATTGGTTGTTAGTCCTGAGGTTTGGACCAGAAGAAAGAGAGTTGAGAGTGCATCATCTTCACCCAAAGTTCCACATTCTAGATGCACTTAAAGCACCTCAAGTTCTATCTCCAGCAGTTGAGATTGAAGAGGTACAACTTGCACAACAAGTTGAGGTGATTGAAAAGGTATAAGCATCAGAATTTGAGCTTGAATCCTTAGCCATTATTTCAGGTGTTAGAGAGACTCAAGGACATTTAGAAGTGGAATATGTCAAGAGAGACTTCAATGACCTTAAGAGAATGGTTAAAATCATGTTTGATGCATTCACTACAGAAAGAGTAGGAAAAGGTTCTAAGCCTCCACATGGAGAAGGAACTTCAGATGATAAGAAGGATGAAGAGAAGAGTTCGAAAGGCAGTGGAGTAAATCCACCTCCATCTCCACCATCCTCATCCTCATCATCTTCGTCAGTGTCATCTTCCACTTCCACCACAAAAACCACCCACACTCATTAAAAAACCCCAAACGGAAAAAACTCCATTACTCAAGTTGGACATCAAGTTTGATCTTCCCATGTACAATGGTGAGGTAAATGCAGAGAAGTTGGAAAATTGGATCTGTCAATTGGAAGTATACTATAGAATTCAGAATCTACAAGAGGATGACATAAAGATTCAGTTGGCTTCATTAAGCCTAGAAGGAGTAGCACTAGTTTGGTGGGAGGCAAAGACTCAAGAGGAGATGTGAATCCATGGTAAGATATCCATTTCTTGGGTTGAATTCATTTCTTCCATTAAAAGAAAGTTTTATCCATTAGCCTATATGAAAAAAGAAATTATGAGTTGGCAAAAATTTAGGCAACTCAAGGGCCAAACAATTCAAGAGTACAGCCAGGAGTTTAGAAAGAGGGATTTGTTGTTAGGATTAAACTTGAATTCTCAAGACACGCCCTTGAAATACATTGAGGGTTTAAATTCCTATTTGAAACATACTATCCTTATGTTTAACCCAAACAACTTAGATGAAGTATGTGTGCAAGCCACACATCTTGAAGCAAGGGGAAAGAACATTCAGGAAGAGGGTAGTAAGAAGAAGCCATTCAAGGGTAAGGGAAAATAGAAGGGGGGGGAATGGAAGGAAAAGAAGAATGCAAGCATTAATATATAAGGGGAGAAAACTACATGCAAACATTTTTCCAAAGAGGGGCATGATGAAGCCCATTTTTGGAAACTACATCCCATATTAAGGCCTAAAAAACCAAATAACAAGAGGAAACAAAAGATGACTTCCACCACACAACATGATCTTGGATCCGATTCTAGAGATGAGACCAAGATCGTAGCCATGGTCAACAAGGGAAAGGAATCCATAGCAAGTACTAGTTCCTCAAATAGTCACAACAACACTCCAAATGAAGACACAAGGATAGAATTGTTCCATGTGAGAGTGATTTAAAATCATACAAAGATTGATGCATTGTTTGATAGTGGGTCACAAGAAAACTTGATTTCAGAAGACTTGGTCAAAAATCTTAACCTTGAAACCGTACCACATCATAAACCATACCCTTTTTGTTGGATAGTTAAGAATGCCAATTTATAAGTTACAAGGAAATTCATATTTCGATTTTACTGCAAACTTTGTTGATGAAATCGAGTTAAATATGGTTCCACTTGACATTTTTGGGATTATCTTGGAAGTCCATATTTGTATGACAGGAAAGCGGTGTTTTATTTCAATGAGAAAAAATATCATTTTCTTAAGGATGGGGTTGGAGTATATTGTGAGATCTCATCGCAAAAAGCTAAATATTTATTTAGTTAATGCAGGGCAAATGAAGAGGCTAGTTAATGCAAGTAAAATTTTTTTGCTTCTCATGATCAAGAAAAAGGATGATGTTGACTATGAATCTTTTGAGGGATGTGATGATAAATTAAAATATGATTTGTTTGATGTGGTATTTCAGCATGGCGAGATGTTTCAAGAACCAAGTGGGTTACCTCCCAAGAGGGGAATTCAGCATGAGATTCAACTGTCGTAGGATGTTCCACTTCCAAACACTGGTATGTATCATATGTCAATTATCGAGAGTTTTTAAATCAAAAATAAAATCCAATAATTTTTGAACAAAGGTATCATATGCCCATCTACTTCGCCATGTGGTTCACTGATTGTTTTGGTACCAAAGAAATATGGGACTTGGTGCATGTGTATCGATTTTCGTGCACTGAATAAAATCACAGTAAAGAATCAGTACCCACTCCCACGCATTGATGATTTGATTGATCAATTAAAGTATGCAAATTATTTCACTAAGCTAGACTTACGAAGTGGTTATCATCAAGTTATAATAGCTGAGGAGGACATTTGGAAAACTGCATTTAAAACTAGACAAGGATTGTTTGAGTGGCTAGTTATGCCATTTGGTCTAACAAATGCTCCAGCTACTTTCATCAGAGTTATGAATGATGTAATAATACCATTTATAGATGACTTCGTCATTTTTTACTTAGATGATATTTTGATATTCAGCAAATCAATAGATGAACAAATCATGCATGTGAGCAAGGTACTTGATGTCTTGAAAAAAGAGCAGTTATTCTTAAAGATGTCGAAGTGTGAGTTTGGAAAGACTTCTTTAGTGCATTTGGGACACTTTGTTGGAGGAGATGAGTTAAAGATAGACCCTTGCAAGTTAGTAGTCATTCTGAATTGGCCCAAGCCCAATATAGTTATAGAGGTAAGAAGCTTTCTTGGTGCAACACAGTATTGGAGGAAATTCATTGCTAATTTTTCTTCCATTCGTTACATGCATTGACAAGTGTCAAGAAAGTATTCCATTGGGGAGATATGCAGCAAAAATAATTTTATGCTTTAAAGAAAAAGATAAGTTCAACACCGGTATTGGCTCTTCCGGATCTTAGACAACCATTTGAGATCCAAACATATGCAAGTGATTATGCCATGGAATCAATTCTCATGCAACATGGTAAGCCTATTTCATTTCATTCTGAAATTTTTAATGGAGTTGTGACTAAATATCCCACCTATGACAAAGAGTTATATGCATTGGTACAAAGTGTAAAGAAATGGAAGCACTATTTGATGGGGGAAGAGACCATCATCCATTGCAGTACTTACAATCACAGTCAAAGTTGCAGAAATAAAGACATTTCAAATGGATGGAATTTCTAAAACAATTTCATTTGGTTATCAGGTTTAAAAGGGGAATCTACAATAAGTTAGTTGATGTGCTCTCTAGGCCTATTGTAAATTCATCTATTATACTCAAGCACAATTCAGTTATGCATGAAAGTTACATTGAAAAATATGCATATGATAGTGATTTTCAAGATGTGTATGAAAGCTTGAGTCAAGGAAACCAAAATGAAGAGTTAGATTATCATGTGCACAATAGTTTGTTGTATCACTTGGGAAAGTTATGTATACCACATGGAGAAAGAAACAATATCATAAGGGAGATGCACACTTCTTTGATTTCTGGACATTTTGGTGTAGGCAAGATGGTAGCAAATCTCCAAAGGTATTGTTATTGGCCACGCATGATTGATAGTGTATCGTGTTTTATTAGAGGATGTTCTCTATGTGAAATAAGTAAGCCTAGTAATAGGAAACTTGGATTGTACACTCCACTTTTGGTTCCTTCACATACTTGGGAGAGTATCTCAGTGGATTTTGTAGGTGGTCTTCCAATGTCAAGAAAAGGTCTTGATTACTTGTATGTTATTGTAGATAGGTTCAACAAAACATGTCTTTTGTTTCCATGTAAAAAACAATTACAGTTGAACAAACAACTCATCTTTTATTTCAAAATGTATGGGTTCATTTTGGTCTTCCTACTTCTATTGTAAGTGATCGAGATTCTTTGTTTGTCGGGAATTTTTGGTCAAAATTATCGGACATGATGGACACAAAGTTGAAGAAGAGTACAACATTTCATGTGCAAACAGATGGTCAGACCGAGGTGGTAAACAGGAAATTCATTCATCTTCTTAGATGTTATTGTAGCAAACATCCCAAGTTGTGGGATGAACAGTTGCATTACATTCAACATGCATACAATAGGGAAAAGCATTCTTCCACAAACACATCGCCATTTGAGGCATGTCTTGGGTACTTGCCAAGATTTCCTTTGGACTTCATCTTTGAGAAATATGTTGCTATAGATGGTCATAGTCACATAGACAAGGCAAGGAATCTCATTGAGAAAATTCAGTTGGTACATCACACAATGAAAGAACAACTTGAAAAGAGTCAAAGCAACTACAAGGCAAGGCATGATAAACACCATGTTGATCATAAATTCCAGGTTGGAGATGAATTTTTTTTATATATCAGCAAATAAATATTGCAAGGGGAAGGTAAAAATCTTAAGCCAATCCATTATGTTCCATTTAAAATTCTGGAAAAGATTTGTAGCAATGCATTTAAGCTAGATTTTCCTCCTTATATGAAAATATATTCTGTCGTTAATGTTGAGAATTTGAGAATGTTTGAGCCTCCTTTGATTGATGATCAAGGAGAGCATGTTCAGCTACCATCAGTAGATGGTTTCTCGCCAAAATATCTTGATGAACTTTAGCAAGATATCATACTTGACAGAAGAACTAGAACTTCAAGGAGAGGGAATTTCAAATACCTTAGAGTGGGATTCAACGGAAAAAATCCTTCCAAGGCCAAATAGATGGAGAGTGAAAGGGTGAGGGAGTTGTACCCTCACCTGTTGAATAATTGATAGTATCTTTTGGGGTCCAAAAGGATTCTAATGGGGAGGAATGATCAGAGACTCAATATTTAGCTAAAAAATGAAAGTGCTCATAAATTATCCAAACCAGAACGACCAGATAGGGCTCGTCACCAGGATTCCAACGCAACTCGTTTCATCAAAATCTGAGTTCGTATGAGTAAGTTATGATCTGTTGTTCGTTTTCTCAAACAGGTAAAAAATGTGTAGAATAGTGACAGACTAATGACTTGGCAGTCCAGTCAGCACCTCAGGAATATCCAGGGAATATTCTCCAATTTTCACACAATGACACTGTGACAAGTGTCACAGTCAGATTCGCCAATGTTGCTTGGGAAATTGAATTTTTCTTCCTATTCTAAGGTTGAAATTTTAATTATATGGGTGAATTGTTATTTTTTAATTATGGTGAAATTGAGTCAATGGAGAAGGGACATGTGGAGCAGCCAAGGGCTGCCACGTGCCCTCCCCCATGGCATTGAAATATGACGCATTATTTTATAACCAAGGTCGAATGCATGTTTTATAACCAAAGTCAATAAGCGCATTATTTATATCCAAAGTTCAAGTATTAAGGTTCTGCGTTCAACAAAATTTTATGATCGAGGAGGGGCGGAGGTCGGGGTCGACCCCGTGACCTCCCCCATACAAGCGCCAACACCAACCATCATACCATACACCGTGGGTCTTAACCCATAAGGATATTTCTTATACTTAAGGTTTATACGCACCAGAGTTGGGGGTCCAAAGGGGGCCAGCCCTGCAGGCCATCCCCCTCCCATATGCTCGAGATCGCAGAACATTCAAATTGTTAAAAACGGTTATATGCCACTAATCCGGGATTAACCCAACCTCACCCGCGTTTAAGAGTTAAGTGCACTTAGCACTAACTCCAAATTTATTAACACTTAATATGTGGTTATCTTAAGCTAATGGCACGATTAACATGGCAACAGAGTTGGTGGAGTCTGCCAAATGCGGCGGAGCTCCAGTTTTAGTGGAGTTATCTGGCTAGTTTCTAGAATTGGAGGCAAAATTATAGGAAAATTGGTTTTTGCCATAACGAAGGCAAGTTTCGACCAATTTTGGCTCAGGAAGAGTCATTCTTGGTAGATTTTGATGTTTTGGAGCCATTGGAGCAGGTTATAGAGGCAACAGAAAACTATAAACAACAATTTTGCACAATTGAAGCTAATACAAAGACTCATGCCATGGAAGTTGGACCAAGGAGATGTAGCCCAGGAGGGGTGAACTCCTTCATCAAAACCATGTGTATTTGACTCAATTGTCTGTGTTTGTTGTGTGTTTATATGATCTTTTTCAGCATTTATTTTCCATGCTTTTATGTTCATGAATTACACTTAATCTCATCAAGTTTGTTTGTTTATCAATCATGAGAACATGTATAAACCCTTGTCCAAGAAGCAAACATAAGCACTTTCATTATAAATCTGAAATTGATATTAGCACAACAATAACTAACAATCAATTTCATATCAAACAATAAGACCTTAGGAGGAGTGGTAGTTTAGCTTCACAATTCGAGTTGGATTTCAACCTCATTACATGCATGGTGACATAGGTGATGGGTAGTATGTGGTATCTGGATAGTGGAGCCTCATTCCATATGACGGGAAACAAATATTTTTTCAATGACTTGGAGGAGAAAGACCTCCAAATGCACATCGATATGAGAGATGATGGAAGGTATAACGCGACCGATATCGATACATTTAATTTTCAGAGGGAGTTTGGCTCCCCTCTCAAATTAAGAGATGTCATGTATGTTCCAGGTTTGAAGAATAATTTAGTTTCAATTGCTATATTGGAAGATCGTGGCTACGATGTGATATTTAACAAAGGGCAGGCTTTCCTTAAACACATTTCCATGGGACAAGTGAAGCGGATTGGGGTTCGAGTGAAGAACCTCTACAAATTGGATGAAGAAAATTGTGCGGCATTGAGCATGAAAGCAAAGAAGGTGTAGAGCCGAGACATCGGTGAATTATGACATAAGAGACTTGGTCATTTGCACCATGGAGATTTGAAGATCATGCAACAGATTTTGACAAGACATCACAAGGGTGCACTAGAGCAGCGAGATACATACAAAGGGTGTATAGTAGGGAAGTACAACAAAGCCACCTTTCATGATAAGGATAGTAGATTTTAGGCACTCCTTGAAACAGTTCACTCAGATGTGTGTGGACCTTTCTCGACAACCTCCATGACCAAGCACAGGTATTATGTTATATTTGTAGATTATTTCTCATGTAAATGATGGATTTTCTTCATGAAGAAGAAAGACCATATATTCTCAACTTTTTTTGAATTTAAATCAATTGTTGAGAAAGAAACTAACATGAAAGTGAAGGATCTTGGGAGAAATAATGGTGGAGAATATTTGTCGAATGAGTTTAAGAAATTTTTTGCAAAGGAAGACATTCGACAAGAGTTAATAGAACCCCATAACCCATAGTAGAATGGGATGGTTGAGAGGAAAAATATAAATATTGTGGGAGCTACACGGGCGATGTTGCATGATCAGGGCCTACTGTTGCACTCGTGGGTCGAAGCATGCAACATAGTGGTATGTGTGCAAAACATGAGTCCTCATGGGATTCCCGGGATGAGTACACTAGAATAATATTTTCCAAGGAAGAAACTAGATGTGTCACACTTCAAGATATTTGGTTCATCGGTTTTATTTAATGTTTCCAATGATGCGAGGAAAAAGCTAGATATGACATCAGAGTTGGGAATATTTGTGGGGTACATTGATACACCTCAAAAATATAGGGTGTACCTGTCATCTCACAGGATGAAAGTTGTTCGTAGAGATGTGAAGTTTGATGAAGAGAAGGCAATGAGGTATTCCCTTGAGAGTGAGATTCAGTTGTATTCGTATGATGAGATTGTGGCTCCAAAGGAAGAACCTTAGGATGTTGTGGAGCAGCCACAAGCAGAGGAGTTGAGAGTGGAGGCACCCAATCATGCAGAGACATCCAGAGAATCAAGGAAGTGCACCAGGGAAGCTGACATATTATTGCATGATGCTAGAGAGAATGTGGGAGTGTCCACATCACAACACAAGCAGAGGAGGTCACTAGATCAGTAAATTGGGTACATGGCTCTGATGAGTAAGCTAGTTAATACAGAACCATCCTCATTCAAGGAAGCAGTGCAGAAGCCAGTATGGTTTTATCCCATGGTAAAGGAATATGATTCCATAGTCAGAAAGAGTGTTTTAGAAGTGGTCCCAAGACCAAAGAACAAGTCAGTGGTAGGTTCGAGGTGGTTCTTCAAGGTGAAGCAAGCAGCATACGGAAGCATCAAGAAACATAAGGCCAAATTTTTGGCCAAGGGGTTATCTCAAGTGGAGGAAATTTATTACGAGGAGACATTTTCTCCAGTAGCAAGGCACTATTCTATCATATCAATTCTAGCACTTGCAGCGAAGATGGGATGGAAGGTCTATCAGATGGATATGAGGACAACATTACTAAAAGGAGTGATTGAGGAGGAGGTTTACATTGGAAAACCAGAAAGATTTGAGACCTTTAACAAATATTCGCATGTGTGTAGACTCAAGTGAGCATTGTATGCATTGAAACAAGCACCCCATGCTTGGTACACTAGGATCGATAACTATTTCACCAGGTTGGGCTTCACCAAAAGTGAAGCAAATGCAAATATTTACCATATTATTGTTGAAGGTAAATTGTTGATTATAGTAGTATATGTCAATGGTTTGATTTTAACCAATGATAAGAAGTTGATCAAATATTGAAAATAAAATCTTGCAAGAGAATTTGAGATGAAGGACATGGGACTCATGCATTATTTCCTCAGTTTGGAAGTATGGCAAGGACATGGGGAACTGTTTCTCTCTCAGGGAATGTATGCCAACGAGATACTGAAGAAGTTCCACACAAAGAGTAGCAAATCCATGGACACTCCTCTAGAAGACAGTTAGAGGAAGGAGGATGCCACTTCAGGTGAGGAAGTGGATGCCACTATTTACAGAAAGCTTGTAGGTTCACTCATGTATTTGGTGAACACACGACCAAACATGTGTTATGAAATTAACCAACTTAGTCAAGCAAGGATTAAGCCAACGAAACTGTATTGGAAGGCAATCAAACATGTGTTGTGATACCTCAAAGGCACTACTTAGTATGGTCATTAGTACAGAAGGACAAAGGGAGTGGAGTTGCAAGGCTTCACATATGCAAATTGTGTGGTTAGTCCAATGGATCGAAAGAGCACTTTAGGATGAGTTTTCATTATTGGGTCTGTTAGGGTCCTATAATAATAGGATTCATAATTTTGAATTGAATTTGAACAGTCTTGTAATATGTACATACTTTTCTTTCTACCAATTGTTTTCCCATATTAGAAAATTAAAAAATGTAAAGAGGGTAAAAGTCCTAAAAGAAAAATCAAAGGACTTCAAAGAAAAAATATCAAAAAGAATATAAAAATGGACCCCAAACAAAAAAGAGACAAAAATAAAACATGAAAGTGATACAGATCCAAATGCCACTACTATTTACTTTTACTGCAAAATAAATATTGTGTGCAACTTTTTAAAATGCCACAATCCATGAAGGTCAAACTGCTTAATCTTGACCCTTCATGCTTTAAATTTCATGTTGTTAGATAGAGAATAGAGATCTAGCCAAACAGTTTAATCTTGGCAGATCAGTAGTTAGGTAAAGAATAATAAGGAGCTCAACAGTTTAATCTGAGCCCTTGGAAGAAATAAGGGTAGAATTAGTTAGTTTTTTGTTTAAAAGAAAAATGAATAAGGGTTTGCAAGCTCAAATGCACCCATATAAATGAAGAAAAAATGTTAGGGTAGCAGATGGGTAGGTAGAAGCAGTTTTCACAAGCATAGATAACAGATAATTGGTCATTTCATTTACTAATTTCCCTTCAAAATCATTTCCCTTGTAAAAATAACTTCTCCCCCTTCATTTTACCCTTTTCTCCTTTTCCCCCTTGCAAAAAATTCCTTTTCCTAAGCTAAAACACATTTTTTCCTTTGGAAAAGTAAAAAATACTTTTACTAATTCCCCTTTATTCAAAAATACCCAAAAAACCCAAAAATACTCTAACCCTAAGTCTAAAATGGTTAAAATCTATATGTCAGGACCCACAATGAAGAAATCTATCCCCGATATCAGTTGTTACACTATACTTAGTGTATTATACATATCCCGCAGTTACATTACATTATTAACAAATTAACTTAATGTATTAAATCCCCATATAAACCTTTACCCCGTATTAATATAATTCCTTCGTATATCATTCCCACCCATTATTTATTATATAAACTATGGTTTAATTTCCCAAATGTTGATTATCCCGGACCCACTTATTAAACCCCGCCTACACATATGTTACACTTACCTTAACCTTATTGGTTATATCATTCAAAACCCTGACCAATACATATAAACCTACCACATAGTTTATGCCCCGGGCCCCAGGCCATCAATCCTAATACATCCTTCGCATCATCTCGTTCGTTAGATCATCACCCGCCAGATCTAACGACCAGCATAGCTTATCGCACATCTGATAGCGCGATAGTTAACACACCCCAAACCTTGTGAAAAGCATGGTTTGTGGAGTACCCTTCCTCGCTACATGGTCGATTCTTATTGGATCGCATTAACACAAACATTACCACTATCCACCTCTGGAGCTTGCGAAAACCACTGAGTGGTTTTCTCCCCGACGCGCAAACCTTTGATGATGCAGAACATTTCAGAACCAAATTGAAGCTTTTAAAGACCTCTAAAGCTTCATAAAAAGCCCTTTGCTACCTCAAAAACCCTCCTGCACATAAAATCTGCATTTTTCCCAGGTATTCTTCAAAAGAAAAGACCTATTCCTTGATCTAAAGAATTAATACAGCTAATTGAATCATTTAGAGCCTTTTTTCGAACCTAAAAAAAGCCATTTTCCTTCCTAAAGCTCTTTTCGGTAAACCGTAGACCTACTTGCACGGATTCTAATATCTAAGATTGTTTTTAAACACAAAGTTTGATTAATTGGATTATTTAGAAGCCATCTGCAGACCTGAAAAATCCTCTTGTGCCTTTCAATCCATTTTCTGCAGACTCTAGGTGTCTTTTACAAAATTGCAAGGTCTTGAGATTGTTTTTTTTTTGTCACAAAGAGTGCACTATAGACCCTAAATATCCTTTTCCAGAATTCTGAGGTCCTAAACAATTTTTTTTTAAGCACAGAGATTAAAAATTTGATCAATTATACATTTGCAGACCATAAATAAAACCCTGATTTCATCCTTAATCATTCTGCAAACTGTTATAAACTTTCAAAGGTGCTCCTACAGGCCTAAATCAGTGTTTCTAAAGTCAAAAGAGTAATAAATTGATAAATTGAGCAAATCAATGGCTTCCAAAAGCATTTTAGCTGTCAATCCTCTACAACCCCATGTTGTATATGTAGAGCAGATTCCCTTGGCTGACACAGACTTCAAGATTACTGACACAGTCACATAATTTAACCTTATTGAGCTCCACTGTTGGAGCTAAGAAAAATCCATAGATCATGCTGATGAAGTTTTTATCTGGGAGCCTAATTTACTAAAATATGTTGTTCCATAGACCTTCCAATGCCCAGAAGTGATTAGACTATGTCAATCCTTCTATTTCCTTGATCATAGAGCCATAATAAACCCTGAAAAGGAAATTTTATTTACCATACTACTAAGTCAATCAATCAGATGTTGCAAATATAGCCCAGGCCTGATGAAATCCCTTTATCCATTGAGGCCCTCACTCAGCTATACCTCAATCTAGACTTCCCCAAGAGGTTCCAGATATTTCAAACTTTCATGTCGTCTTCTGTAGAAATTCCCAAGATAAATCCTCCAAACCCTTCTGCAAAATTCTCTGAAAGGACAAGACATATCATCTCCATGTTGTATTTTATTCTTGGCTATTTTACAGATGAACATGTTGATGTTGCAGTGCTAGGTTTTTTATCTACTTTCACACCTGGTCAGCCTCCTGCTACCATTTTTAATTTTGCCCAATACCTTACTGACAATATTCATGAGAAATTGGTCAAAATGCCTTCTGAAGGTGTTTTTGACAAGTATTCCTCATTCTTATTCCATATGTTCTTATACTTTCAGTCTGATAAATTTTCTATAAACCTTCAGAAGCTTGATGTGGAAGGAAACCCACAATCAGTCATCTTTTGGACTTCCTTGATAAGGAAAGTCTCCAATGAGTTCACTTATACAGATTTTACTGATTCTTTCATTCATCCTATGGTCAATTTGTTGAATAGCAGCAGGCAACCCATAATTAGTGAAGAGATTAAGAAGGTGCTATAGTTATCAAATCATAATAGGACAGGTGATTAGTATTTATACCAAAATCATACTGAAATAAGAGTATATAGATCAAGTCTTGTTCCATATAAACTGCCCAAATACCTCCCTATAAGATTATTTTCCCTTGAGTACATAAGGCATATTCTTAATTCAGATGCAATTAATTTCTTGGCAGCAATGAAGAAATCATAATTCAAATTGAAGAACCAGGTTGGCCCTTTTATCTGCAACAATAGAGATGCAGGTCCAGAGGCTAAAAAACTTGCGGGAATTCAAATTCAGTAAAATTTTTCTGTGGTATTATGATCCCCTTGGAGTTATAAGTAAAATGAGAGTTAAATACAAATTGACTCCCTATGTACAAGAAAATAAACCAGACATAGAGAAATTCTCCAATCAATCTGAATGGTTGGAGAATACCTTGGTAGAGGCAGAGAAGCAAAGTGATACTAGTCAAACTTTGCAGACTCTAGCCCGAGAAGACAGGAATGCAAAGAGAAACGGAGAGGGAGGATCATATACAACAGAGACTATAACTAAAACTAAATTCAAATTGAGATACAGTAAAAAGCTAAAGTTAAATCCTGCCAATAAAGAAGTGGAAACAATAGAGGTGATTGATACAGAAATAGCAGCAAAAGACAATGCACCTCCTACAATAATTGAAGAAGAACAATAGCCTAACCCTTCAAACACAGTATTGAAGTTTCTTCATCTAAAAAACCAACAGAAAATGATATGGATATCAAAGAAAGATACAAAGAAATCAAAGCCAGAAATGACAAAATTAAAACTGAAATATATTCTCAATATCTGAAACAAACTCCTGGCAACCAGAATAGACTACTTTCAGCCTTTGGCTATAAAAAAAAAAATGCAGATGACATTTCTTCAAACATTTCAAACTCCCAAGTCATCCTCTGATTACAAAAAGACATATTTTGAAGTCTTGGCCCAGGATATTCATCCTCTGGACCAAATTGAGTTTCATAAGCAGGTAGGGGAGATGATCTATTCTACAATGACCACCAAGGCCAAGAGTGTACAAAAGCTGCAAAACACTCTTGCAAATATCAGAGATCAGCTCAAATTGGAAAAAGAGTCTTCACAGGCAAAAGACAATAGAATTAAATCTTTGGAAGAACTAGTAATTGAAGTAAATATGATCCTAAAAATGTAAAAGTTGTAGAGGAATTGATAAAGAAGAAAAATGCAGACATTGTTGCATTAAAGAAGAAACCAAAGTTGCCCCCTACAAAACATCCTCAAGAAAAGGAAGTATTACAGGATACAAATCAGAAATATGAGATGATGAATCTCATTCTACAGTTGAATGCTCAGATAAAGAAAATGGAGAATGAAATGGAAAAGTTGTTCTAGGAGAAAGAAGCCAGCAAAGAAGAAGCCCCAGTCACTGTCATTCCTGTAGTTACTACTGTTGTACCTTCCACACTAGTCGAATCATTGGCTCCTACAGTCCCTATGGCTACAGCATTACCTATCACTTCATCAACAACTTCAGCAACAGAGTCTTCAACAACAACAGCACAACATACAGATGAAGCAAGCAAATCTGCCTACCTCACATAGTATTCCAACAGGGAAGGTAATCTACAAGAATTTGGAGAATTTGTTTTATCTACAGCGTGAGGTAAAACACATATTTATCAACAAGCCCACATTTTCAAAGTATAATGAAGCTAATGAGATTTTTAGAAGGATGATGAAGATAAAACTGCCGGAGGCAGAACTTCGGGAAAAATTGACTGATTCACTGTGAAATCATATTGCAGTAAGCACAAAGCAGTAAAAATAAAACAGAGCATGCTGCTTTTACACTTACAGTTACAGTTTTGCAGCTAAAGACAAGACAGTAAACAGTGAAAGAGTATCAGGTTAAAGAGTATTAGTTCAAGGTCAAAGTTTAAAGTCAAATAAAAAATGACATAGTAGAGATAAAGCTGCCAGCGTAAAGGACTCTTCACTATCCAGCTGCATCCTTCATTGAACATCAATGAGAGAAAACAATAACAAAATGAAGACAACAAACAGTAATTTCAATAAAAACAGGGACATCTAGCATTAGTTAGAAAGCTATCACTATCTTCTTGCATGAAGATATTTATTTTCCATGAATAATTCCTAATTTATTTTAGGATAACTTGTAAAGAGTTTTTTGTATAAATACTTTTCATTTAGAAGTATTGAGTGTGGATGAATTGCTGAACATTTCTATAGTTGTACTATTCTGAACCTAAGGGTGATTGTACCAATTTCAAGTCAGCAGACTGGATTAAAGCAATAAAGCATCATATTACAGGATTAATGTGTTGGGCCACTACAGTGAAGTATTTTCACTTATTTCTTTGTCAATTTCTTATGTTTCTCATCAATACTTGTATGTTGTTCTAAATCTAAATGATAAATCAAGAATTGTTATTTCAGAATATGTTAAAAGCATTGTCTTGAAATGCTTATCATTTACATGTTTTCCACTGATATCCAGGCTAAGGAACCCTTAATTGCTCCCTAGTTTCGATTGACCTCTGCCTTTTCACTCATTATCTGGATTTGAGAACCCTTAATTGCTCTATTACCCCGATTGAAACCATTTTCACCATCAGCCTCAAAGATCTAAAGTAACTCAACTATCTTGTCCTGTAAACATTTCCGTTTAAAACTTGATCCTGATCTGACTGCTTGACACATTGACTCCATTATCCCAATGGAATACAGACCTACATCTATCCATCTGAGTAAGTGATTTCACCACCAAATCAAATCAAAATCCAAAACCAATTTACCCTACATAACTAGCCTAAAATCAAATACAATCAACAAAGTTAAATCATATAGAGAGAGCCCTCTCTGAGCATTAGGAAGGCTAGATCCTAAGGCTTAAAAGTAGGTTTGTGGTTACCTCTAATATTATTTAAACTAAAAAAATAAAAAATCTAACAACTCTTGAGAATTATTGGAGTGATAACAGGGTCAGCAGTAGTTTCTTGGTACAATAGGAAGCAAAGATCAGTTTCACTCAGTTCAAAAAAAGTAGAGTACATGGCAACTAATTAAGAATCTTGTGAAGCTATCTAGATGAGGAAGATTATTGCTGGGTTATTTGGTGAGATGATGGATCCCACTATGATTTATTGTGACAATTAGAGTTGTATCAAACTCTCTAAGAATCCAGTTTTTCATGATCGATCCAAGCATATTGACATCGGTATCACCATCTACGAGATTGTGTGCAGAGGCAGATCATGTTGTTGGAATACATTCCTACAAAGGAACAAGATGCAAATATTTTGACAAAGGATTTGTCGAGAGGAAAATTCAAGTTCCATAGAGACAATATTGGGGTATTTGATAATCCATTTCTTGTTGGGTGGGAGTGTTGAAAAATGGAAATAATAAAATCATGATTTAGTTTTCCATTGAATTAAATTAGGAGAAAATTGAAACTCTACATTACAAGACAACTTAAACGAGTTAACTAACTTGTTATCACTCAGTTAGCTTAGTTATAGTTAATTCAAGTCGTGGGATTACTTGAATTTTGTACAATGATTCCTAAATTTTAGGAGCTTAGGTTGAGTTTAATTTCGGCTGTAACAATTTAATTCAGTTAAATTGAGTTAAAGTTTGTTAAACTAGTTCTAACTGTTGGAGGAACTAGTTGGGGGTATAGCAATGGGTGCAACTTCAGTGTTCAACCAGATAATTGATCAATCGGTTAATAATTAACTCATGCATGCATGAAATTTGAGTTACCTAGTTGAGACTAGAGTTCAATGGCAACTTACTATCAGTTGTATAATTATCTAAGTTTTAGAGGTGGTGCATGCAATCAGAGAAGTACCTATAGGGATTACGCAATTCTCGATGGGGATTTCCCTAATTAATAGGGGGCTAATTCCTTAAGAAACAACACAAGGAAATAGGAGCTTGGAAGGCATCAAAACTGGTTATGTGTTGGCCAGAGTTAGCTTGTGAGGAAGTGACATAGATTATACTTGTGCAGAGATTGCTCATGCTTGTGCAAGCATTGTATTGCTTCTCTATTTTTTGATTAATGTAATACATATAGGAAGGGGTTTTGAGCAATGGTTTTCCCCTAGATATATCCTCGTGTATGTGTATTAAATTATGATGCATGCTTTTGATATAGCTTCTCAATCATGAATTTATTTTTGCAAATGAGTAGAGTAGATTTGAGTTGTATGTTTTAGAACATTCCATGAGCAGTATTGAATCTACAATTAATTTCTGCACTCTCACCTTGAGTCATTGTAGTAGAATAGCTTGTAGGTGGCATAAGGAAGCCTCCCTTGTGGTTGAAATCCCACTAAAAAAAAGAGGAAGGTTGTTGAGGTGACAGTGGCAGCCTTTCCTCATTGTTTCCATAGGGTCTGGCCCTTGTCCAGTGAGTCCTTTCATTGGACCTACTAGATTTTACAACAATAAGGACTAATCTATTGTAGCAAAATCCATGGACAAAATATATTATAGACAAGACCGAAAACCATAATCTATTGTAACAACACCCTTGAATGTGTAAAGAGAAGTAGAATAAATTGGGAACTACTTGTAATCTACAAATATAAAATCCACAAATTCCTTTGAATAACCCCTTATTGGCTTGTTTTAAGGGATTTGTTCCAATTTCTTCCCAACTATCTTCCCAATAATGGCTTCCATGCTCAATCAACCATGAATCAAAGACATTGAAACATAAGATCATGCTTTGCACTTGTTGGAATACCATGATAATAGAATGGTAGGCATCATAGGTTTCATTATTTCTCAAACAACCTTATGATGTGTCATCTCAACTTGGAAACAAGAAATGTATTTTTGAAGAAATACATTGAGTACAAGTTGTTGACAAAAATTGCAAACCTAAGCCATCACCTTCAACACTTATTTAAGAAAATTTTTGCAAAAGGAGTTGTGCATTTTGGCTTAGCTCTTTGTGAAACAAATCTAGAAATGAACTAAAAAATATGATCACACAATACACTACCCACAATTTTTCTTTACACTATTGCAATAAAGTCAAATGGTATAATTTACACAAGGTCATGCCCAACAAACCTCCATCTATTGCAAACAGGGAACATTGTTCTAGAAATTCAAAACATTGTCACAAACTTGCATCTGACATCTTTATACACACACCAAAAATTCACAATCTTCTATGAAGAAGTGTTACAAAATCTCCTCCACACAAATGAATATTGATATAGGTCAAACATTTAGTGCTAATTTTTGCCTTTCCTTCACTACAACACTTGCCCCCACACACATCTTCTCATAAATCTTGCTTCCCATAGGTACAAATGAGAACACAATGGGGTTTCCCATATTTATGGTTTCATATGGTTGGAAAATGCACCTAATATGGACACACTCCACTAGAAGAACCTAATTTATGTGAATGTTACAGAGGATTTCTTCGATAAATATCATTAGATGTTGGAATCCACTAGATAGCCACTAAAGGAATCTCCAAGTCCATTGCTCAATTCATGATGATCGATATCTACTAAGCCGAACAAGAAATTTCACATTATGAGGAACTAGATATGTTCATGTATGTGAAATAAATGGTCCACCCTTGAATGTCAATATAAAATTACATGGGAGTTACATGTTACATCTACCATGTTCATTAACAAGCATAGGTGTAAACATGTAGCCTTGCTT
The DNA here is from genome assembly GCA_034641835.2 of Pinus albicaulis. Taxonomy (NCBI): domain Eukaryota; kingdom Viridiplantae; phylum Streptophyta; class Pinopsida; order Pinales; family Pinaceae; genus Pinus; species Pinus albicaulis. The sequence goes on from CM076575.1 coordinate 1,398,045,741, forward strand.
AAAATGATGATAAGTTAAGCATCCACAACAATTGCATACTTTCAATCTAGGGAGGCAATGTTGATTGTCAACATATAAAAAATCCCTATATGCTAACCAAAATCCCTATAAAATAAAAAAGAATCCCTATATGCTAACCAAAATCTCCCATGTTGTGGCTCCACAAGATCTTATTGTAGTTGTGATGTGAAAGTTATTTACATAAACTATTGGTGAATGTAACAAATGACATATCCACACAATAGACATGGGAGTTGCATGTTACATCTACTACGTTTATGGACAACCATAGACATAAAACATGCAACCTTCCTTGAAATAATGATAAGCTAAACATCCACAACAATTGCATTCTCTTTCATCACATTATACTAAAGTATATTTCAAAGTATGTATACAAAAAAAAAAAAGGAAAAATCAAAATGTTATCTGACTATATGACAACCAAAATTTCCCATGTTATGGCTCCACAAGATCTTGTTGTAACTTTGCAAGGTGAAAGTTATTTACATAAATAATTGGTGAATGTGACATATGCCATATCTGCACAAAAGACATGCCATATGTTGCAAAAACAATCCCAAACAGTTGAAGTCATTCATAGAAATATTTTAGCCATGTTGCATGTAATGCAAACAACTCACTTTCAACAACTAGCTTCATCAACAAATACATGAAATTACCACTTGCTCTGAAAGAATTGCTACTTATTGAAGTTGCTAGAACTTGGTCCTTTGACGTTTAATGGGAAAAAGAAGTGTGGAAAAAAAGGAAGCCCATCATGATTTTCCAATGTGTTGCACTGATATTTTGCAATTCCTTGAACCTTCTATAAATTCAAATTGCTACATCAATTTATGTTTGAACAAGCTCTTGCACTGCAAACCACTTCACAAAATTACCAATGATATTCAATCTTCTCATAAAAAAAATAATCCAAATTGGAAACAAATAAAAAGCTCATAAAATGTATAGCATGTTGATTGTGAACTTTGAGAACTTCAAAATAATACATCATAGAAGTTTAACAATACATAAATCACAAAACATAACATTTTAGTAAGTAACAATAGATATTCGCAACATTGTTCATTAAAATCTTACTTTCATTACAATATTAATACTTAAGTCTTTCAATGACCTCCCAACATATTTATTTGAATGCTATGTATGAATGAGAGTGCATGTGTGGAATTTAGAAAAGAAAGAAGCAGCCTCACTTCATTCAAACTCTTTTGCCATTAAATCTCATGTAATCAGTGGACAGACTATAAATGTATTTGCACTATAGACATTCAGTCATATACTATGGATTGGTTTCCACTTAACTAGTCTCACTTCAAAATGTAAACTTTGGTTATAAATAATGTCTATAGCAGAGAAGTGATATAGCATGTATTGAATTTTCTTAACCATTTCCTCTTCTAACTGTAACTCGATTGTAATTTTATTTTTCCTTCACAAATGTCTAATTTAATGCAGCTTTGATTTAAATTTAAATTTTTATCTGTATACTATTTTTCACTTTTGACATAAATGCTTCTAAAATATGTGTTCTGATCAGTGTTAGATGGATATCTTACTATAATATATAATGTTGCAAAATGTGGTTTGCTTTTTATATAATCTAGAGAGTGGCTTACCTCAGGAAAGATTGCTAATGCATTTAGTAATTCAATTTGTGATTTCTAGCTATCCAGTACCATATACAGTGGCTGAAAGGATACAGATACTAACTCTATACCATCAAGTTAGTTATTTGGCTGGAGATGCCTTCGTTAGATGTCTATTCTTCCTTGGCTGGAGATGTTTTGTTTGTAGGATGTCTATTCTTCCTTAGTGTCTACCTTGTGTTACACAGTGTGCTCTGTCACATATAAAGTATCATGAATGTGAAAAATCATGATGTAAAATCCTGCTACAGAGCGTTAATCTGCACTTAAGACAGCTGCTGCTACACTAAACAGTAGACAGAGTGTCTGTTTTGTACTATAATTTAGTATTCTTTTTTCTCAGTTAATACAAATCCTTTGATCCTTCATTTCATGTCAGGAGCAGTACCATTGTTTTGTCATCTGTTCATTTGAAAGATAGTTGTCCGGGCTAAATCTACAGTGATAACAATTTTACCAAAACAGCATTCCGGCTTCCAGTATTCCTTAAACTCCATGTACACAAAGTGACAAATATGACACCACCATTGCCGAGAGATAAAAAGCTCAAACGAACCTGGATGTTATTATAGTCTATGGAACTCAAATTTTCAAATGCAGTATTATTGACCTAAGGCACCTGAAACTACACAAAGATAAACCATGCCAGAGTATTCTGATGCAAATTTTGAAAGCTTCCAGGTCAGACAAGTTCATGCAGGAATTGGGGCAATTTGGTAAACGAAAATATCTGTACATTGTTGAATTTCTTATTCAAAACTGTTATAATTACATAGTAGCATAACTGAATATATTGTCAGAAATCTCTGATGAGAAAATAGTGACTTAAAGAGATATCTTGGATATGGCAGTGAAAGTAAACTATAATGAAAGAAGGGATTATTACCTACATATATGAAAGCTAAGAACTATGTGGAACTTATATATTTTTGGAAATTTAATTGCTGTAATAATAATTTTAAAAGTTGGCTGAAAGATAATGAGATGACACATGATACTTATATATTTATGTTTAATATTTGTATATTTATGCTTGTGATATAGGTGGGTTCTGATGATGGCTACTGTAATCCAAAAAGCTTGAGAAGAAAAGTACTATGATAGCACCTGGACCCCATGTTGCTGCTCTTCTCGCATACTAAAGCTTTGGCAATACAGATCACTTTAGAAACTGGGAAAAGGGATGCTTGAGACTGAGAGGTCAAGTTACTGCAAGGAAGGGGCAACATGAGAATGTATAAAAAAAACATAATGGAGCTAAATGATGAAGACATGCCCTCATTATCGGGAAAGAGGAAGACTGAGGATGATGTTATCCAAAAGGAATGTAATATAGGATATGGGCATATATGTGTAAATGTCTGGTATGTAATGAATTTTCTATTTCGATATATTTAAATTAATAATTATAAATGGGCATATTTGTGTAAATGTCTAATGAATTTTCTATTTCAATAGAAAAACAAAGGAAGTTCAAACCTGAAAAATGGTTATCAGGGCATGATTTTGATAAAATCAGATGGAAATTTTTGGAAATCACAGAGTTATTGAAATTACTAAATTCATTTTACAAGTAAAAACGATTAACAAAACATAACCATAAATAATAATCAGCCAAAAAGTTGAACATTCAAAGGTGTAGTACATGTTGATGTAATATATATAATTTCAGAACTCCCACTTAGCTCGAACACCAGCTAGGATGGCATTAAGCAAGACTGCGGAACAGGACAGGTACAGTCCACAGCTATCATACCACCAGTTCAGTTCGCTTTCCGGTGAATATGGACGGTTTGGAAAGACAAAATCGACCGCTATAATCCATTTCAACCAAACTAAGCATTGCAAATCACTATATATCCATCTCCCAACAAAATTTATACCCAAAACTCCTGCTACTGCGCTACAGACAACAATGCAAATTATTTGTAAAACAATGGATGCACAAATGATAAGAGTAACCTTCTTATGATTTCTTCCCCTGAAACGACGCATTCTTCTCATTTGCAAACATAAATTCAAATCAAAGCCATCCATGACCAAAGCAATGCAAATGCCCACCAATATTACAGCAATCCTAAGTTTTGAGGGCGGCATAGAATGCGTATGATACCATTTGTTCGCGCCTCCTTCCAGTGCAACCAGCACCATCCAACTAATGCTGCAAACCGAGTACACAAGGACGTATGAATGGTATGAGAGTAGCCATGTTTGAAGAGCATGTCTAAAGAACAACACTTGGCATACATTGGTCTTACTCGCGTTAGATTTGACGCGGGTTCTATTTAGAAACAAATTTGGGGGAAAGTCAGAATTTGTTCCTTCGAAATAACGTTTCATTACCAACATCGAGATCAAATGACTGGAGAAACCATCCACTTTGAGCCAGAAAGTTAGTACGAGCGCGATAAATAGCATTGTGAACCTTGGCACTACAATCAAGGAAGCCAACCTGTATTTTTCTTCAGCATCGCATTCTCCAGTCCCATTCCTGTAATTTTCGAGGGCAGAAAAAGCGTTGGTTCTGCCTTTTCTGATAACGGCTCCTCTGAATTCTTCATCGTCAGGCTTCAAAAGTTCTATCAGCTGATTCGTCCCCTCATCATCGTTGGCTGAACGCAGTGGAATGCAGATGCAAGCACCCACTTTATGGATCGATTCAAGATCAAGTATTTCAGAGACCGCAGCAGGGGATTCCACCTGGGAGTTACCCTCTCTCAATCTATCATTCTCTACATGCAACAGTCCCCTGTTGAAGCCATGGCAGCCATTTTTCAGGCAGCGCAGAGATGGGAGTAGGCTCAGAGAAGCAGAAAGTTTTTTCTTTGTTCCGGGCATCTGACGAACGAGCATCATCGTGATTTCTTCCACTGTATTGAATACAATGCAGCCGCAACTACCCATGTGATTTTCTGTGCAGGTATCTGTGCACATCTCTCCAGCTACTTGTACAGATTGTAAAGGGAGGCACTGCAAAAAGATAAATTGCACATTATAAAGGTTGGAGATATACCTCATAAACCTCTTCGTCGAACAAATAGGCTTGGCCATCTGGAATGATTACATTACAACAGAACATTCCTTTAGTTCTCCCCTACTGGTGGTCAGTATTTTCAACCCATTTGTGTCCTTCAATTCCCCCGCCCATCTGTAGCGGGACTCTAGCCTTTTATAGCTGCCCTCTACCCTTTTGTCGGCATAGTGATACCAATACTTGCCTCGTAAAACAAATGTAATAAAAGCCGCTAAATTGGCTACGCGTGTGAGTTGTATAGCTGAAAAATTAGCAGAACCTGTGAAAACTTCACTTACTTGTCCAAATGCAAGACCACACAGCCAACCCAAGCAGCAAACAATAAACAAGTGCATAACATATCGGCTTTCCGGCCAGAACAAATCCATTGTTGAATGAGGAGGAAATGAATTTCCCACACTGTATAGACCAGAACAGTGTTATTACTCAAACTCAGAGTTAATTGCCGAAAATTTCTATAGACACGCTGGTTCGATACAGCCCACCAATAAATTCTGATTAACAGCCACCCAGCTGCAGGGTACTTAATAGTGTGTCATGTTAGCAATTTTATGCCCAGTAAAAACATATCAAATGTAAAAACTTCAAACAATTTTAATGATATGTAAGCTTTAATAAAAACTTAATAACGATTCTATAATGCGGAAAAAAATTGAAAACCGGGCCGCTTCACTATATAGAAAATCTGGTTTATAATTCTTCTCCTCAATCCCACACACATCCAACTCACGGGCACTGAAATCTGCGATAGTCACAATCTGGCTGTAATAAATCAAGTAACTGTGATTCTATTCTTTGCTAACAATGAGATGCATTGGTCGTCTTCTTTACTACGATCATCAACTTAAGCAACAACTTCTCTGAATAATCCCAAGGATAGAATATACAGCCTTAGCATAGTACATAATTCATTTGGGAGAAAGACTAAATAAGAACGATCATATCTAATAAGAACACTTTAATATATATGCCCAGATTCTTTAAAACGTGAGTACACGGAGAAATTAAACTGTCTTCTAAAATAGTTTGACTTTGGATTTTCCAACGAAGGGGCTTTGGAGACCACGTCGCAGAAATCAAAGGAGAGAGTTGCGAATAGAAACAAAAATACAACCCGAATGCAAATCTAGAACCAGAGACAAGCACACAACAACAAAAACGTGAGTACAGATAGAAATTAAACTGTCTTCTAAAATAGTTTGACTTTGGATTTTCCAACGAAGGGGTTTCTGAAATCAAAGGAGAGAGTTGCGAATAGAAACAAAAATACAACCCGAATGCAAATCTAGAACCAGAGACAAGCACACAACAATAGGAATCTGAAGGCACTTCCAAGCTCTGCTCACTCTAACTTGATGGTGTAAAACTAAAGGGGTTTGAGTTAGTGAGCTTGGGGACCAAACAGAAGAGTTTATAGCCAAGCTTCCATCTGTTGGCTATGTGTCAAATGTCTTCCATCTGTTGGCTATGTGTCAAATGTTCCACTGATCATGGTAGAGAACTGCAGTGGGAGTAATGGACCACTTCAGAAGCTCCCAACAAGAAATTAATTTACTGCAGTTAATTTCCGTAATTTAAGGAAACAACTGCAGTTGGTTTCCGTAATCTAAGGAGATGACTACAATAGTTCCAGAAATTGAGGGAGTAGTTCCTGAAATTGAGCAGTGCGAGAGGGAGCGTAACATTCTCCCACTTGGTCCATACTTCCAATCTTAATGTCTCATCTTAAAACACATTCATAATTTGTATTAAGCAATAGATACATGAATCATGGCGATAAGTCCTCTAATGACGAGTATTATCTTCCATGTATTACTATGTATTTATTCTTATTAAAATTTATGTGGCAAAAATTTCTTAATGAATAAACCCCATGTTTATTCTTGGTCCTACACAGATGAATTCTCTCAAATCAAATTAAGGTGCACATAAATATGAGAAAAACATCACAATAATTAAGAATTTCATTAAAAATAACATTGTTCATACAATGAGAATCTACATAATGGAACCAAGTCCCATATTCATTACATAATCCTTGAATTTAAACAGTGGCATGCCCTTAGTCAAAGGATCAACGATCATCAACTCAGTGCTAATGTGCTCAATGACCACTTTTTTTTCCTTAACACGTTCCCTTATAGCTAAATACTTAATGTCGATGTGTTTAATTCAACTCCCACTTTTGTTGTTCTTAGCCATAAAAACAGCGGCTGAATTGTCACAATATATTCTCAATGGCTTAGAGATAGAATCCATAATTCTAAGCCCAGAAATGAAATTCTTAAGCCATACACCATCTAAAGTAACCTCAAAACAGGAGACGAACTCGGCTTCCATAGTAGAAGTGGCAATCAAGGTCTGCTTGGCACTTCTCCATGATACAGCTCCACCGGCCATCATAAAAATGTATCATGATGTTGATTTGCGTGAATCAACACATCCAGCAAAGTCAGATACTGAGTAGCCAATCACTTCCGAATTGTCCGTCCATCTATACATAAGCATGTAGTTTTTGGTTCCTTGAAGGTACCTCATTACTTTCTTTGCAGCTCTCCAGTGGTCTAAACCTGGATTACTCTGATATTGTCCCAACATTCCCACAACAAATGCAATTTCAGGTCTTGTGCAGACCTGAGCATACATTAAGCTTCCTACAGCAGAAGCATATGGAATGTTCTTCATTTGTTCCCTTTCAAAGTCGTTCTTCGGGCATTGGTTCAAACTGAACCTATCACCCTTCACAATGGGAGCGACACTTGGTGAACAATCCTTCATCTGAAATCTCTCTAAAATTTTATTAATATAGGTTTCCTGAGACAGACCCAAGATGCCTCGAAATCTGTCTCTATGGATTTTAATTCCTATGACATAAGATGCCTCACCCATATCCTTCATATCAAAATTTTTAGAGAGGAATTGTTTCACCTCACGCAGCAAACCCTTATCATTGGTCGCTAGCAAAATGTCATCCACATATAAAACAAGAAAACATATTTTACTCCCACTGACTTTAAGGTATATACATTCATCCATAATGTTTTCTACAAAACCGAAAGAAGAAATTACATTATGAAATTTCAAATACCATTGGCAAGATGCTTGTTTTAATCCGTATAATGACTTCTTGAGCTTGCAAACCAAATGCTCACCATCACTAGAGGAGAATCCTTTAGGCTATTTCATGTAAACCTCCTCCTCTAGATCTCCATTTAGAAATGTCGTTTTCACATCCATTTGGTGTAACTCCAAGTCAAAATGGGCTACTAATGCCATAATAATGTGCAAGGAATCTTTCTTAGATACAGGAGAGAAAATCTCCTTGTAATTGATTCCTTCTTTCTGAGTGAATCCCTTTGCAACGAATCTAGCCTTGTATCTCTCAATGTTGCCCAATGAGTCTTTCTTTGTCTTAAAGACCCATTTACATCCAATGGCTTTTGCACCATTAGGCAACTCAACAAGATCTCAGACTTCGTTACTCTTCATAGAATTCATCTCTTCCTTCATGGCATCGTACCATAATTCTGATTCTTTGCAACTCATGGCTTGTGAAAAAGATTCGGGATCATTTTCGGCTCCAATGTTGAAGTTAGATTCTTGCAGATACACAACATAATCATCAGGAATTGTTGATTTCTTTGATCTAGTAGATCTTCTTAATGTTGTACCACCATCTTCCTGAGAAGTATGTGGTTCAACTCGTTGTTCAAAAATTCGTGGTAATTCTTGAACTATCTGATCTACTGGAATGTCGTCAGCAGCTTGTGGAACTTCAACAATTGGTTGTTCAACACCAGTTTGTACTTGAGGGGTGTTGTGAACAATAACCAATCTTTCACTTGAGATGGAAGGTTGAGATTCTGAATGATCCTTCTCAGAAACTATGTTCCTAGTTTGATCGCTCCCACTGATCAAGTCATTTTCAAGAAACTTTGCATTTCTTGATTCCACAATCCTAGTGTTGTGAGATAGACAGTAAAATCTGTAACCTCTAGACCTTTCAGCATATCCAATGAAATACCCACTAATGGTCCTTGGGTCCAGCTTATTCTCTTGTGGATTATATATTCTCACTTCAGACGAGCATCCCCAAACGCGCATATGTCGCAAACTCGGTTTCCAACCCTTCCATAATTCAAATGGCGTTTTAGGAACAGCCTTCGTTGGAACTCGGTTTAATATATACACTGTCGTCTTAAGTGCTTTAGTCCACAAGAATTTAGGAAGATTAGAGCTGCTAAGCATACTTTGCACCATGTCCAATAATGTTCAGTTTCTTCTTTCTGCTACACCATTCTGGTCGGGTGAACTAGGCATGGTGTATTGGGCAACAATCCCATGCTCTTGAAGAAATTTAGCGAATGGCCCAGGTGCTTGTCCATTTTCTGTGTATCTACCATAATATTCTCCACCTTTATTTGATCTCACGATCTTAATTTTCTTGCCGCATTGATTCTCTACTTCAGCCTTAAAGATCTTAAAGACATCTAATGCTTTGCTCTTTTTATGAAGCATGTAGAGATACATGTATCATGAGTAATCATCTATAAAAGAGATGAAGTATCTCTGACCATGTGAGTCCATGTCTGGACTACATATATCAGTATGTATGATCTCTAATATGTCTGAACTCCTATTGGCACCTTTCTTTGACTTGTTGGTCTGCTTTCCCTTTATGCAGTCCACACAAGTCTCAAAACCAGTAAAATCTAGAGTATTGAGTACCCCTTCATTTACCAATCTTTAATTCTTTCTTTGGAGATATGACCTAGTCTCTGGTGCCATAATTTAGAGGAATTTTCATCAATAACACATCTTTTAATACCAGTGTGAACATGCATTGAATCATAAGTGACATTGTTTTGTAAATTAATGCAGTAAAGACCATTAGACAAAATACCATTCCCAACACAATCAGATTTATAAAATAAATTGAAGGATGTTTCTGAAAAGTTAAAGGAATATCCAAAAGGTACAAGCCTTGGAATTGAAATCAAGTTTCTAGAAAAACTTGGTACATAAAAGGTCTTTTCTAATTCTAAAACAAAGCCACTACTTAAAGTTAAATAACATGTTCCTATAGCCTCCACATGCGAGCCCATCTTGTTTCCTGATAAGATGCTCTGCTCACTCCCCACTAGCTTCCTTAGGTTTTGCAAACTCTACAAGGAATTCAAAATGTGAATTGTTGATCCAGAATCAATCCACCAGGTGTTAATATTGACATTAACCATATTAGATTCATAACAAACAAACGAGATTGTATTACATTTGTCCGCAAGCCATTTCTGAAATTTGGCGCATTCCTTCTTCATGTGTCCCTTCTTTTTACAAAAGAAACACTTAAAATCCTTCTTGATATTGGCTCGGGGAGGTATTTTACCTTTCCCTTTCCGATTGGCTTGAGATTTGTCTTTTCCTCGCGTTGCCAGCATTTCACTTTCTCCCATTTCCATCACCAGTGTCTCTTCCTCTTGAACACACATGGTCATAAGTTCATTAATTGAACATTTATCCTTATGTGTGTTGTATGAGATTTTGAAGGGTCCGTATTGGTGTGGAAGAGTGTTCAGGATGTAGTGCACCAGGAAAAACTCAGATATTTCAACCTCGAGTTTCTTCAATTGAGCCGCAGTGTCCCTCATTTGCATGATGTGTTCGCGCACACCTTTTACATTGGTGAGCCTTAGGGATGAGAACTTCATAATTAGGGTGCTTGCTAGTGCCTTGTCTGAAGTGACGAATTGATCATCAATGGCTTTTAGCAAGCCTCGAACATTTTTATGCTGTTCAACGGAACCACGAATATCAGTTGAAATTTTAGTCTTAATGAACATCACGCTTAGACGATTAGATTGTTCTCATCGTTCATAAAGCGTGATGTCTATTGTAGTGCTGGTATTATTTAGTGCCGGTGGTTCATCTTTCCTAATAGCATAACCTATGTCCATCCATCCCAAATGAAGAAGAACTCTCTCCTTCCAGATCTTATAGTTATCTCCCTTAAGTTCAGGGATATCAGTACGAATTTCAGAGAAATTTGCAAGTTGTACAACTGCATAAAATTAAAAATCACATGCTTGTGTTAAAATTGAGGCATAAATAAAAATTTCATGCTTTACCAATGTAAATCATGCTTAAAACTGAATCTAATGACATAAAAATTATCTGTAGACTAAATTTTTAATTCAAGCAGATTCAATTATTCTTTTGAACTTTATGATAAAACTATTAATTCATAACTCGTGTGGGTAAGTTATGAATATTTTATCCTAATTAATTACTTAAATATAATAAAAATTCCTGTGGAATAAAATTTATTATATTTAGTATAATTAATTACAATTAATTTCTAAATATTATTTATGTGATCCTAATCAATCATAATATATAATTTTATTTGATTAGAGACGTTGTGGCTATTCTCTAATTAATTAAAATTATATGGATCACTAGACATTATTTTCATAAAATCAATTGATAATTTGCATAAATAAAACTACAATATTCATGCATAACATTTAACCATAGGTCTCGTAATCTCATTCATAAAAACATGTTTTAATTAAAGCTTAAATAATTAAATTCATGCAAACTAAATACGAGTATATTTTCCAAAATTGCATATAATTAAACTAAATATTATAAGCATAAAAATTAAACAAAAATTGGACATATTTCTAAATATATGCTTTAATTTAGAAAATCTTAAAAATAGGACATTTATCCAATTATATTTATAAATCACCAAGGCAGAGATGTAAAATGGCTCTGATACCAAATGTTAGCAATTTTATGCCCAGTAAAAACATATCAAATGTAAAAAATTCAAACAATTTTAATGATATGTAAGCTTTAATAAAAACTTAATAACGATTCTATAATGCGGAAAAAGAATCGAAAAATAAAAATAAAAAATTAATGCCGAATAAATCACATACCTCCAGCCATTGGTGCTACTCACACTCACAATGAATTTTGTACACAAAGCTTCCGGGCCGCTTCACTATATAGAAAATTTGGTTTATTATTCTTCTCCTCAATCCCACACACATCCAACTCACGCGCACTGGAATCTGCTATAGTCACAATCTGGTTGTAATAAATCAAGTCACTGTGATTCTATTCTTTGCTAACAATGAGATGCATTGGTCGTCTTCTTTACTACGATCATCAACTTAAGCAACAACTTCTCTGAATAATCCCAAGGATAGAATATACAACCTTAGCATAGTACATAATTCATTTGGGATAAAGACTAAATAAGAATGATCATATCTAATAAGAACACTTTAATATATATGCCCGGATTCTCTAAAACGTGAGTACACGGAGAAATTAAATTGTCTTCTAAAATAGTTTGACTTTGGATTTTCCAACGAAGGGGCTTTGGGACCCCGTCGCAAAAATCAAAGGAGAGAGTTGCCGAATAGAAACAAAAATACAACCTGAATTCAAATCCAGAACCAGAGACAAGCACACAACAACAGGCAATCTGAAGGCACTTCCAAGCTCTGCTCACTCTAACTTGATGGTCTAAAACTGAAGGGGTTTGAGTTACTGAGCTTGGGGACCAAACATAAGAGTTTATAGCCAAGCTTCCATTAAGCTTTTGTTGGCTATGTGTCAAATGTTCCACTAATCATGGTAGAGAATTGCAGTGGGAGTAATGGACCACTTCAGAAGCTCCCAACAAGAAATTAATTTACTGCAATTAATTTCCGTAATTTAAGGAAACAACTACAGTTGGTTTCCATAATCTAAGGAGATGACTGCAGTAGTTCCAGAAATTGAGGGAGTAGTTCCTGAAATTGAGCACTGGGAGAGGGAGCGTAACATGTCAGCCAAATGAAATTGGTGGAGTCTGGAGATACACTATGAATTTCGTTCTTTATTTTGTTGTATGTTGAATGCTTCCTTTAGATGGTACAATATATAATTATGAAAGGAAGAGCCATATAGAGGTCTGCAACGCTGCTTCGATACACACCACTAATAAATTCCGCAGAGTTTCTACGTACAAGAAAATGAAAATTATGAAAGAAAGGGCTGTAAATGAGATGAAAAATGGTTGATGAAAAATAATTGATTGCAGGTTCGAAGTGACCAAACAGTGTTTACCCCTCTGTTCACCCCAACCAATCAATAGCAATTTTTCATTTTTTTTCTATTTGGTCTTATTAAAATATAAGAAGTGGAATCCAATATATGGTTATCTTGTTTTCTAGTCACCCAAGTCCATCTGGCACTGCTTCACAAATGTATGTCATCGTCGGGGATGACGCTATTGCTCAGCAGATGCAAGGTCTCCCAAGAGAAGCGTTTTCCTTCCTTAAATATACATCATTGTCTGTGTGGAAGCCGAGGCTATCATTCATGAATAGTTAAATTCATTGGGTTCTAATTCCAATTGTATTTTCAGCTAAGGGCTTGAGTAGGGAGGGCATAACGAGCATATTATCTGAAACATAAGCACTTGCATCTTGAGATCGAATGAGTGGGTGTAAACAAATGTCAAGAACCAAAGATATCGCACAACCCCCCTTAGTGCCTATTTTCTCGTAGTTCTCTCCATCCTTATCTCTAATCTCAACCTTTGTGAACATTGCCAAGTTAGTTCAAACATCGCCCATATTACTTCTACGCGAACGCAAAGTAGTTAACCTGTGCGAGTAGACTACTAGCCAGGCTACCTGGGTTTATATCATGGGATAGAATGTAACAGAGGGAAGAGGTTAGGAGTTTAGCACTGCAGCACTGAAGGGGTTGAAGCTTAATGTATGTAAATATGATAACTGGACAAGAAATTTTAGAACATGTGGAAACATATGATTTAGGATAAGTGAAAATTGTCTCATCAACCAAAGTTGGGAACACTACAGCGTTGTAGGGGTTGGAGCTTAATGCATGCAAACATGATAACAGGACAATAAATTTCAAAACCCGTGGAAATAATTGATTTAGGAGAAGTGAAAATTGCTTCATTAGCCAAAGTTGGGAAAAACTGCAGCAGTGAAGGGGTTAGGAGTTTGTCACTGCAGCAGTGAAGGGATTGGAGCTTAATGCATGCAAACATGATAACGAGACAAGAAATTTCAGAACCTGTGGAAACGAATGATCTAGGACAAGTGAAAATTGTCTCATCAACCAAAGCTGGGAAGTGGGTTTGGGTCAATGCCAAACAGTATTAGGGCATTTTAAAATAGAGACTAGCCCATCTAAAATGGGAGCAAACCAAGAAAAAAACGGACTCAAGGCAAAGTACTCAAGCCATTTCTTAATAAGCAATATTCAAACAAGTCCCCTTTGCAAGCATATGGCAACAAGCCCAGAGGAAAAGTCATTGATGATTAAGCCTTATACATTCCCACATCCACACCTCTCACATGGTCCTCTGATCTCTATGTGACAGAATTGTTAAGAGAAAAAAATAGGTTGGAGGTTCTAGAAGCTAAAGAGCAGGAAATGGATCATACAATTCATGTAATAATAGTTGAGAACTAGGTTTTAGCAGAAAGCAATAAAATTTTGAAGGAGCAAGTGTCATTGCTACAGGGAGCTCCCCTGATAGGGAAGACATAATGGAAACGCATGAAGGCAGATGTGAAAAACATGAAGAAATTTGTAGTGGAGAGTGCATAGGTGGTGAATGTGAAACTATCACAGGATAAAGGGAAAGTGGTTGCCCAAATAAACAACCATAAAGAGACAACAAGAGAAGAAAGGAAAGAAGGCTCCACAAAAGTTTCCAAAACTTGGGCGGAAGTTATTAGCAATTATGCTAATAGGGAAGGAGAAGAAAACTTTCGGGTCAATAATATGCAAGATAAAGAAAGCAAGGAAATACAAGATAGAGCAACAAACATAATTGTTAAAGGGCTGAAAGACTATGGGAAAAATGAATCTACTTTTGACCTTGCAAGGGACTTCTTGAAAGACAAGTTGTTATGGCAAGCACAAATATGCCAAACATGGAGGGTAAGAAAGTTTAATGGTGAGAGAGTTAGGCCCATAAGAGTCATCATGCATAGTTTACGTGATAAAGATATCATTCTAAGCAAGAAGCAACTCTCGAGGGGTTCTCATTTTTTTCTGGAAGAATATTTAATTGTAAGACAACAAGAGGGAAGGAGGGAGGAAATGTCAAAGGTTAGGGAAGCAAGAGATGAGGGAAAAAGAGCATGGATTTATAAGGATAAAGCTCTGATAGCGCGATTTGGACCTCCTTCCAAAACAGGGCAGCAAGATGATAATAAAGAAGAGACAACAAACTCTTTAACAGGAAATCAGGAAGCAAGATTATTATGGGAAAATAGGAACAAAGACTCAATTGTGAGTCTTGCATGTCAAAACAAATAGCAATCAAGTCATAACCAGGTTTCCTTAAGTTTAGTTGGTTGGAACTGCAGAGGTTCCACATGGAGATGAAGACTTGGGTTAGGGCCTATTGCAGAAGAAAGAGACATAATTTGCCTCATAGAAACACATGAGCATGAAGGGTGCAAGACACCTTTGTTTGAAGGGTACTAAAAGATGGTAGTGTGGAACAAGGCAGCAAATAATGACAAAGGACACGGGGGTATCATGGTATTAGAGAGAGAAAATGAAGGTCACTTCATTCAACTAGAAAAAGAAGACTCAAATAAACAATTCATTTGGTTTAAAATATTAGAAAATGGAAATCAAATCAGAATTGCAGCATGCTATTTTGCGCCGCAAGTTTCAAAAATTTACAAAAGTAGAGGGCTTGACCACAAAGATCCCCTTACAGCCTTAAAGGCAGATATTGTAACATATTCTCAGCTAGGTGAAGTCATCATAGTGGGTGATTTCAATGTTAGGACTGCAAGTGAGCAAGCTAGCATTCTTTGTTGTAAATAAGACTATGACCCTATCTGGCGTACAAAAGAGAATAATCATCAGTGGGAAAGAATTTCATAGGACAAGGGTTGCAATTTCTTTGTTGAACAATTTCTTACTCTATGCAGGGCTTTAAATTTATTCATTTGTAATGGCTTGACTAGATAGGAAAAGTCTGGTAGTTTCACTTGTGATACTTACAATGGAGCAAGTGTAGTAGACTATGTAATTTGCTCATAGAGTTTGTGTGAGAAAATGGAGGAAGTTTTGATTGGAGATCAGCATTGGGACTTAAAATCAGATCACAAGATTTAAGCTTCTCTTGGACTGGAAAGAAGCAGTTAGGGTCAAAAACTCAGCGTGTTCAACAAAATCTTCCAACGGGCATAATTATTTTAACTCCAAAAAATTGTAATACATTCAAATTAGCGCTAGAGAGGCTCTTCGAGAAGGAGAAAATCTCATTTCACGACCTACATAGTCACGAATTAACACATTTAATTCAAAGTGCACTTGTAGAGTGCAAAAGAGCAAAAATTAAGAAGTCTGAAAAAAGGTGTTTCCCGGTCAATGCTTGGTTTGACGAGGAATGCAAAAAGGCAAGGAGAATGTGAAACAAGTCAAACAAGAATAACATCAAGCTCAAAGCTTACAAGCATATATTAAGAAAGAAAAAGACTGATTTCATGGTTTCGAGGAGAGAAGAACTAATCTTCCTTGGGAAAAATAACCCCAAATTATTTTGGAAGGAGCTTCAACCGAGAAATATGCAAACTGAAAACAATATTACAGCTTCTAAATGGTTTGAATATGCAAAACAACTTTATGAGCAAGATCCCAAGGTTGACCCTCCTCCTTTGGTCAACACTGATACAAAACTCTTCATGATGCAAGAGGTAGAGATGGGCATCAAGAAGTTGGGTGTTGGAAAAGAAAATACTTAGTTGAACTCCAAGTAGAGTATCTAAAGTGGGGCTTAAAAATTCTTGCAACTTACATTACAAAAATTTTCAACAACATCATGCAACAAGGGTTCCCCACTTATTGGACAACTAGTTTGGAAATACCTATTTTCAAGAGTGGTGACGTCAATAGTCCCTCCAACTATAGGACCATAATGATAAACCCCTTGTTTGTAAATCTATTTGGAAGCATGTTAGAAAATAAAATCAGCAAGTGGGTAGAAGAAAGAGATAAACGTGCTAAAGGACAAGCAGAGTTTAGACCTTAACATTCCACAATTGATCATGGTATAAATTTAAGGCACATCATTGAGAAATCTTGGGAGAAAAGTGAAGAATTCTTTTGTTGCTTTTTTTATTTCAGAAAAGCCTTTGACATGGTTCCTAGGGATAAGCTTTGGCACAGAATGGAGGAATTTGAGAGTCGTTGTGCATAGGATGTATGAAGAGGTGAAAGTAAAAACTAGAACTTGAGCAGGCGTTTTTGAAAGTTTTAGTAGCGATATCGGGGTCAAACAAGGTTTCCTATTGTCTCCTACCCTCTTTGGTTTATATATCGACAAGCTTGAAGAATGGCTAAATTTGCAAGGGGGTGACGATATCCATTTGGGAAAGTTTGTTATAAGGCTTCTTTTGTACGCAAATGACCTTATTTTGATTGCTAAATATGCTCTTGGTTTGCAAGAACACTTACTTTCCCTTAAGAATTTTTGTAGAAATGTGGGGATGCGAGTCAATACCAGCAAAACGAAAGTAGTGGTTTTCTCTACTAAAAGACAAAATAACCAACATAATTTCTACTTTAAAGGCAACATTATGGAAGAAGTTGCGGATTAGAAATACCTCATAATTGAATTCAAAAGAAATCTAAGCTGGGATGGATGTATAAAGAAAAGAACTTCGGGGGGTTGGAAAGCATTTTATGCTTTTCAAAATAAGAGTAGAGAGGCACAGTTATGGGACAAGGAAACCACTCTAACTCTTTTTGGACTTTTAGTGATTCCGGTGATTCTCTACGGTTGTGAACTGTGGGCCAGCAGTATATCTGACATGTAGTAGAAACAAATTGAGAAAATTCAAAAGTGTATGATTACAAACAAATTCAAAATTAAAAGTGCAGTTCCTTATGCTATCATGTTAAGTGAAACAAGGGCTATTCCTATTGAAGCAATAGCTATTGTGCGGGTCATAAGGTATTTGAAAAAAATTGAGCAAATGGAAGATGGCAGATGGTGTGAGGTTGCGTTTAATAACGTATTGGTTACAAGAAAGAAGACTTGGATGCGGAAAAATAACAAATGGTTTAACAAATGGGGAATTTTCTTGAGCATGTGTCCCACAAACAGTAAAGAAATAAAAGCTTTTGTTATGGATAAGTTCCCCAAAGGTACTTGGGAGAAGGAGTTATGCAAGAGCATTAGGCAAAGAGGAATACTTTGTAACTATTAAAACTTAGGGATTTTAAGTTTTTAAAAGAGCTAGATTTTTTATGAATGATTTGAGTGGGTTTTATGTATTTTAATTAAATATTATAAATAATTCTCAAATATGAGAGAATTTGGTTAGTTGAGGATGTAAAGGGATGAGAGATTTTAATTTAGAAATTAGTTTCATTAATTTTGGGTGAGAGAGGATCCTTAGGGATTCAAGAGTGATTTTAGGATTGTTGAGATATTTAGGGGTTTGTTGAGTGATTAAAGGGATGAGAACCAAAATTGGTTCAATTAAATTTGTATAAATTGATATGCCTCAAAGGCAAAATAGGTCAGGAAGAATAGAGTGGAATTAGAGTGGTTTGGGCAACAGAGTTTTGTGAGCCTACGGGCTTTTGTAAAGGGCCAATAATTTGGAAATTAGGCAAGAAGGAGGACTTCCATATAAGGTTTGCATGATTAATGAATGAGTTTGATTTTTTTGAGTTAATTTCCATTGTATGGTTGTGAGATCGTTGTTTATGAGTTTGAATGCAAATTAAATGAGTCGAATTTTGTAAAAGCATTGGGGGATCGATCTGAATAATCGATGCTGGAATAGTTAATAGTGGGAAGCAAACACTGAAATCGACCTTCAGTTATAATTTGACATTGGATACATGGGTATAGTGGTTGTAAATTCATATAATACAGTGAAATTGGAGCGATAATGTGAAGCAGCTGGAAATCGATCTGTAGCAGTGATCGATGGCGCAGGGCTATTGTTTTTTTAAAACTATGTTTAATCATTTATAATTCAATTAGAATCGATTTTAATTGTGTGTCCCAGTAGCAGTGCTAAGGAGGCGCGTAGTAAGGAGCGAGCATAATAGTGGTCTATAAGATTGAATATGTTTATGCAAGCGTGGTTGGGTTCGATTGACATAATTGGAAGTCGATTCTAATATCATCATAATTGCGGATGGGTATCCAGAATGCGTTGGAATGGTAAATCCATGAGAGGTCAAGGATCTCTGGATAAATCGTTGATTTAAGCCTCTGTTTGCCGGAATGATGGAATTGAAAGGGTGCAGAGTTGTTTAAGCTCTGTCTGTTTTGAATAGATCAAACAGTGAACCGATTTGTGGAAAAGGTGAATTAAGGCGTGGCAAATTGTCGGTATTTGATGTTTAAACAAAGCCTGCGTTTATAATGTTTCCCTAGCGAAGGTCGAGCGTGGATATTGAACTAGATCTTGATAATTATGGGAAAGCGCACGCAGAAGTGAAATCTCGTCCTGAAGAAGTAGGGGCAAAAACGCCTGAAAAGCATTAATGAAATGCAGTAAGGAATTGATTCACAATGTTAATACAGAGTAAGCGGATTGAATTGCAGCGGTTATATGAGGTTGAACCGTAGTGTTAAATGCCGAATTGAACGAGTAATCCAAGGATCGAAGGGAAATTTTGTGTGGGTAAATATTATTTTAAATAGTGGCAATTTCATTGACATTATAATGCATAAATCGATTGTTGATAAGCTGAAGGAAATTGCGTTGGAGAGAAACTGGTTGTTAAACTGCTGGTGGGTGAATTAATACGAGGGAGTGGCTCCAGCAATTGAGGTCGATTCAAGCTGTGGAATCGAGCTAGAAGGAAGTGATAGAGTTCTGGTTTGAACAAAGTGAAAAGCGTTGAAAACCAATGTTAACGCAATCAGAAATAGAAGTCTTAAAGGACGCGAGGAATAACAAAGGTAAGTTAATGCATGGATCAATTGTTGTTGATATTTGATCAAGTCTGGAATTTGCATAGCTGAAAATAAATGGGGAAATGCGTTGGGTTTTCTAGCCAATATCAAACTTAGAAGTTTTAAAGAGCACATGTAGATTGGGATTGTTTTAAAGCATGGGCACATTCTTTTATTGAATTTGATCCAAGTATTAAAAGCCATGCGTGCCATGTTGGGTGATTGACATGCATTCTAAAATGCATTATAAGTCGAAATTTGTGAGTTGGGTAATCACATGAAGAAGTGATTGTTGGGAGTATACTTTCCATAAACCATTAAAAGGTGTGAACATATGTTAAGATAAAGCTTCTGCAATGATAGTGTATGAAATTTCCCGGAATTGAAGAATTATTTGGGCAATTTTTTGTGATGCCTTTTTATATGCATGAGAATGGGAAAGATTATGGGTTAAGCAGGGTTACCTGCGTCATTTTTGGTATCAGAGCTGGAATAGCTCTGTATGAAGATTCAAGTTTTTGATTTAATGCATGTGATGAATGAATATCTGATTTTGAACTAATGAAGATTGCAGCACAGATAGGCAAGTGCAGTTGAAGAAGTGAAGCAAGATCAACAGGATCTTGAAGGTGAGTTTGCAGATGATATTTAACTCTGGTTTGAAGGTTGGTTGCAGAATTCAGATTCCAAGCAAGTTGAAGAAAATCTCAGCAGAAAGAAGCAGATCACAGCTGGAGAGCAGTGATGAAGGAGTCCAGCGATGGATTCTAAGAGAGAGTGGCAGAACCTGAAAATTCAACAGAGGTTGAATAAAGTTGCAGATGAGAGAAGCCTGAAGGAGCAGTGGAGAATGCTTGAAAGGTTCCAGCAGAGGACCAGTGATTACCAAAAGACCAGATCCGGAGGAAGGGATTGGTGAGGTAAGTGGCAGCAGGAGAGTTTATTGTTGCAGAGGCTTCGTGCAACTCATGGGTGAGAAACTCATGGTGAAGGAGGTGACTATTGAAAGTCATAAAGGAGAAAGAAAAGGTTCAGAAAGAGACCACAGTAGAAAGAGGGAGAAATATGCCAAGGCAAATGGCATATTGAAGCAGTGGACTGATGAAGAGTATGAGAAAGAGAAAGTTGAGATAACAGTACATCTTGAGTTGTTGATGGAATTGTTACAGGAAAATATGAAGGACCATAGACATGGTTGGTTCGTAAGGAAGAGAGTGAAGTGGCAGAGGCTACAACAGAAAAGAGATCAACAGATAAACATGTAGTTAACAAAAGAGCTGAGAGAGCTCGAGCAGATGATGGATGTATAGTTGAGATGTGAAGAACTCAGAGTATCTGAGTTGGAAGTGGAGGTTTCCATTGATGAAACAGAAGACGAGATCATTGATGATTTCTTGAACTATTGGGTAAATCCAGATCAGCTGGATAATGTAAAACCTTGTATTTTTGTAGCTGACACTTGTGATGTGATTACAGGTTTTACTGAGGAAGATGCACAATCTTGTGGAGTGGTCACAAGTATGGAAAAGAATCTTTCAGAAGATGAATACTCTGGAAAGGAAAGCAGTGATGCGTTTGTACTTGAAGTTGTTACAGTACAAGAGGAAGTTCTTGTGAATGAAGAAGAGGATCAGCCTGAAGAGTTGGTATATGAACCAACAGTTGAGACTATTGAACTTTGTGATTTTAAAACTGACAAGTTATGTGTGAATGCAGGCATTGAAGAAGACAATTCATGTGATGAAACTGTGGTGAGTGAAGTCAAAGGTTTCCAAGTCACATATGATGACTATTATCTGTCAGAAGACAATCAGATTGAATTACAGCAACAAAAGGAATTCATAAATTCCTTGTTTTGTGAAAGAAATTGTTTCATTGAAGTTGTATTTGATGATGATCAATTTTTTATAAATGCTGATAATGACAAATTGTTTTTATTAAATAGCCAATTAAAAAGTGATGGACAGATAACCGAGTTTATTGCAGAAGTGAAGAGATGGTGACAACAAAAATCTTGGCTTGTGAAGGTAGTGAAGATTGCACAGAAAGTTTCTCAAAAGAGATGACAGGTTTATGGCATGAGTTAAGTGTCCTAGAGCAGAGAGTAGAAGCACAGAGGATAAGTTTTCAGAGTATAAAGACAGAGATGAATGGAAATAAAGAGGTTCATTTTTATGAACCAGAACACGGAGACATTCTCGAAGAGGATGATGCTGAGGAGAGACTAACTGATAGTCTCAAGAATGATTGGGATCAGCATACTGAAGTGCTGACAGTGGGAAGTAAGGCACTGAGGCCTTATGATTTTTATTTTAACAAGTGTTTTGTGAATGCAGGTATTGTTGCAGAGGCTGAAGAACATTTGACTCAATTGAGAAATGAAATGAAGGAGAAAGACAAGAATTCTGTGGAAATTTCAAATCCATGGGATGAGGACATTATGTTGCTGGAAATGATGCTGAATGATCGAAATTCAGTGCAGGAAGAATCTCAATTTCAGAATTGGGAATTGTAGATGCAGAGAGATGAAGATAGAAGAAGAGAGTACACAATGTACCAGTCCAGTAAGTTGTTGATAGGAGAAAACAGAGAAGAAGTTTTCCGTTGTAGAAGACAAGAGGGTTTGGATGATTGGGTGGCAGCAAGAAGTCAGCAAGTGACAGTACAAATAGAGCGAGTAAGAACTGAGCAAGTCGTCTTAGCTCATCAGACAACAAGAAATCAGCAGCCTGGAGATTTATTGGACCGAGAAATTGAACTAATCAGAAGGATCATGATGAAATTATCTCAGAGGAAGATATCAGTAAGGAAAAGAAGCAGCAGCAACAGCAAAATGAAGATGGAGACAAATTGTGAAAGTGCAGCGAGTGGAGCAAGACAACATAAAATATGGAGACCTGGAGAAAAGCAGCATACGACAGCAGATATAGATGATAAGTTGCAGAACAAAATGTGGGATCCAGGCGAACAAAGACTTAAACGCATGATCAGGAGATCATGATCATTTTCAACCTTGGGAGTCTGATGCAGGAGCATTAGGCAAAGAGGAATACTTTGTAACTATTAAAACTTAGGGATTTTAAGTTTTTAAAAGAGCTAGATTTTTTATGAATGATTTGAGTGGGTTTTATGTATTTTAATTAAATATTATAAATAATTCTCAAATATGAGAGAATTTGGTCAGTTGAGGATGTAAAGGGATGAGAGATTTTAATTTAGAAATTAGTTTCATTAATTTTGGGTGAGAGAGGATCCTTAGGGATTCAAGAGTGATTTTAGGATTGTTGAGATATTTAGGGGTTTGTTGAGTGATTAAAGGGATGAGAACCAAAATTGGTTCAATTCAATTTGTATAAATTGATATGCCTCAAAGGCAAAATAGGTTAGGAAGAATAGAGTGGAATTAGAGTGGTTTGGGCAACAGAGTTTTGTGAGCCTACGGGCTTTTGTAAAGGGCCAATAATTTGGAAATCAGGCAAGAAGGAGGACTTCCATATAAGGTTTGCATGATTAATGAATGAGTTTGATTTTTTTGAGTTAATTTCCATTGTATGGTTGTGAGATCATTGTTTATGAGTTTGAATGCAAATTAAATGAGTCGAATTTTGTAAAAGTATTGGGGGATCGATCTGAATAATCGATGCTGGAATAGTTAATAGTGGGAAGCAAACACTGAAATCGACCTTCAGTTATAATTTGACATTGGATACATGGGTATAGTGGTTGTAAATTCATATAATACAGTGAAATTGGAGCGATAATGTGAAGCAGCTGGAAATCGATCTGTAGCATTGATTGATGGCGCAGGGCTATTGTTTTTTTAAAACTCTGTTTAATCATTTAGAATTCAATTAGAATCGATTTTAATTTTGTGTCCCAGTAGCAGTGTTAAGGAGGCACGTAGTAAGGAGCGAGCAGAATAGTGGTCTATAAGATCGAATCTGTTTATGCAAGTATGGTTGGGTTCGATTGACATAATTGGAAGTCGATTCTAATATCATCATAATTGCGGATGGGTATCCAGAACGCGTTGGAATGGTAAATCCATGAGAGATCAAGGAGCGCTGGATAAATTGTTGATTTAAGCCTCTGTTTGCCGGAATGATGGAATTAAAAGGGTGCAGAGTTGTTTAAGCTTTGTCTATTTTGAATAGATCAAACAGTGAACCGATTAGTGGAAAAGGTGAATTAAGGTGTGGCAAATTGTCGGTATTTGATGTTTAAACAAAGCCTGCGTTTATAATGTTTCCCTAGCGAAGGTCGAGCGTGGATATTGAACCAAATCTTGATAATTATGGGAAAGCGCACACAGAAGTGAAATCTCGTCCTGAAGAAGTAGGGGCAAAAACGCCTGAAAAGCAGTAATGAAATGCAGTAAGGAATTGATTCACAGCGTTAATACAGAGTAAGCGGATTGAATTGCAGCGGTTATATGAGGTTGAACCGTAGTGTTAAATGCTGAATTGAATGAGTAATCCAAGGATCGAAGGGAAATTTTGTGTGGGTAAATATTATTTTAAATAGTGGCAATTTCATTGACATTATAATGCATAGATCGATTGTTGATAAGCTGAAGGAAATTGCGTTGGAGAGAAACTGGTTGTTAAACTGCTGGTGGGTGAATTAATACGAGGGAGTGGCTCTAGCAATTGAGATCGATTCAAGCTGTGGAATCGAGCTAGAAGGAAGTGATAAAGTTCTGGTTTGAACAAAGTGAAAAGCGTTGAAAACCAGTGTTAACGCAATCAGAAATAGAAGTCTTAAAGGACGCGAGGAATAACAAAGGTAAGTTAATGCATGGATCAATTGTTGTTGATCTTTGATCAAGTCTGGAATTTGCATAGCTAAAAATAAATGGGGAAATGCGTTGGGTTTGCTAGCTAATATCAAACTTAGAAGTTTTAAAGTGCGCATGTAGATTGGGATTGTTTTAAAGCATGGGCGCATTATTTTATTGAATTTGATCCAAGTATTAAAAGCCATGCGTGATTGTTGGGTGATTGACATGCATTCTAAAATGCATTATAAGTCGAAATTTGTGATTTGGGTAATCACATGAAGAAGTGATTGTTGGGAGTATAGTTTCCATAAACCATTAAAAGGTGTGAACATATGTTAAGATAAAGCTTCTGCAATGATAGTGTATGAAATTGCCCAGAATTGAAGAATTATTTGGGCAATTTTTTGTGATGCCTTTTTATATGCATGAGAATGGGAAAGATTCTGGGTTAAGCAGGGTTACCTGCGTCAAGGAGCTAGGGAGAAAGAAAAAGTATTATATTGAAGAGTTTAATCCCAATCATAATCATCAACAAAAAGCGTACACAGGGGCCAATATTTCTTGGAGAGCCAAAATTCTTATTGCTCCATTAAGGACTAATTCGCATCAACTCCAATATGAAAGAAGGCGCTGGAAAAGGCCAAAAGAAGTGTGGGAGGAAAGAGTATGTATTTTTTGCTCTTCCAGAAAAGTGGAAATAGAAAAGCATTTCATTTTAGAATGAGACGCCTTCAAAGACAGTAGGGAAATTTATGTAGATATTTTGGCAGCTAGCTCTTGGGATATTCTATTCAGCAAGGGCTTTGTCGAGAAGTTGGGAGACTCTATTGTGAAACTTCACAGGAAAATTGTAGAATACAAGAGCGAGATAGAGTAGAAATTTGTCCCATAGGCTATATTTAGCCTCATGGATAGTAAAATAACTTATTCTTCTTCTTCTCCCTCCCAGTTATGGAGGCGACCCAAGAATCCCAACGAACCATCCATTAAGTAGTTCCTTCTATTACAAAGAAAAGGTTCATTGTCCAGCAAGAACCTGTGGCTTCGCTCCTCTCATATCCTTTTCTTTCGAGAGAAATAAAAGGTTCGTAGAAATACAACGTTCTTGCATAGTCACTTGTCACTTGGAGGGAAACAGTAAGAAAAATATAGAACCACGATGAGGCCTTTGTCGTTATATGGAATCTCCTCATAGTATGTTCTTCTACTTCATAGATAAGATAAAAGTAAGAGTTTGAAGAGAAACATGTTTTATATTGAACTGGAGTTGTCTACCGATGCCACATAATAGCCTGAACGACAAGTTTTTGTCAGAATGTAGTAGAAAATTTTCAAAATCAGATAGTTGGAGTGTTTGAATCATTTTTTTGGTGGTGGAAATGGATTCAGCACCATCAAAAACCTCTGGATCACCCAAAATCTTGAAATTTAACAACTATAATCCAGATTTTCAAAACTTTCTATCGAAAATTTTCATATTCTTACCAAAAATTTTGAGTTATTTTGTAGATTTTTAAACTATAACTATTAAATTTATACATGTTACAGTTATGTGCAACATTGTTACTTATTGAGCTAAATATTTTTAATGACGTGGGGTGGGAATAGATATCCAAAACTTCCACTTATTGATGTGGGGCCAAAGTAAATATCCAAATCTTACACGCCTTTAAGTTATAACATATTTTTATTTATTATTTTTGAAATTTTAAATAAAATATGTATAACATGAATTTACCCATTCTTAAATAAAATATGTATAATAAAAATTCTCTAGATAATTTATAAAGAAAAGTTTGAATATTAATATTTGTAATTAGTTAAGTATTATGAATATATTTATAGTAAACAATTATATTAATAAATTTTATTGAAAAGTGAAATGTATTTTATAATTTAATTTTAAGGTATTGTAAAACTAATTCTATTTTGCTTGGACATGATAACTTGTACATACTTGGTATTTATATTTTTTATGAGTACTTGGTAACGACATTAAATGGCAGATAAATAGTGACAATAATTGTTACAATTGCTCTCATTAAGAGAATATATTATATTTTCTGGTCAAAAGTATTATAGATCCATTATGCAACTCTATTGAAATGATACTACTATGTTATAATGAGAGTGAATGTTGTTGAGAAAATATTTGTGGTTGATGGTGGAGTACAAAGGATGGTATGTCCTTTCTTGACCTATATTAGGAAGAAAACAATTCATTCATGTTGGATGATGATAGCAGGGTGGCCAATCTCAATAATGGGAGAGAGTTTCTATAAGGATGATGCTCCAAAACCAGTTGTTTGTGAAGCTTGGTAAGGTGAGGTGGGTATTAGTTTCTATTTTTGGTGCTAATGTTTCTCATGTATGGAGTGCTTAAAATCGTAGAGTCGGTAACCATACACATTGTTGTTGGAGTGAGTATCAATGAAGATAATGTTCATTTCTATAACTAGGGATACAATAACTCCTCAGAATTTTCCATATGGATCCTTGTACCCCTTATGCATATATAAAGGCATATATAGAGGGTGATGACTTGAAGGAGTTGTTTCAGTAATAGTAGAACTAGAGTCTTTTAGACAATGGAGATAACACAATCGACTGTCATCTCTAGAATGGGTCACTCTATAAGATGATGTATGGTTTGTTGTACTAGCAAGCCTAGTAAAAAGAAAT
Organism: Pinus albicaulis; assembly: GCA_034641835.2. Classification (NCBI taxonomy): domain Eukaryota; kingdom Viridiplantae; phylum Streptophyta; class Pinopsida; order Pinales; family Pinaceae; genus Pinus; species Pinus albicaulis. The sequence continues at coordinate 1,398,072,896 of CM076575.1, forward strand.
AGAGTTTATACCATCCCTTATCTGTACCCACTCATCCTTACGAGACCATTTCCATGGACTTTGTGGGATATTTATCAGCAAGCAGGAATGGACATGAGTATATGTTCATGATAGTCGATAGGTTTATTAAGATGTTAATTCTCATGTCTTGTACAAAGACAATTAGTGATAAGAAGTGGAAAACTTGTTCTTTAGACAGTTTGGGTGCACTCTAGGATACTAAGGAGATCCAACCTCCCCTGGGAAATCTTTTCATTGTCAATTTTGTGTCTAGCTCTTTGAAGTTGTCCTTTGAGTTGTATTGACCCAACTGGTTAAAGAAAAAGTGCAAAAACTGATTCATTTTGTCTCAACAATTTTCTCTGCTCAACATGGCAACATCATAAACCAACAATTTCCTCAATAATCAAAGAATTAAATATGAAATTTTATGAATGTTGTGGTCATTTAATACTTTATGTGTGTAACTTTCCATCTGTCATCTTACTTTGGGCATAACCAAATGTTGCAATGACAAATTTCGATTAGAAAGTAAGCAACTACTGAAGTAGAAGGTTGCTCTTTGTAATCGTATTCCTAGCTACAATCATCTGAAATAGCCCATTCGAAATCCTCCTTCTCTCTGCATCAATTGTGCCTTAGTGTATCCATGATGATTAGTCAATTCCTTCCCATTGCCTTCATTTCACTCCAAAATGTTCACACAAAATTGCAACTATCAACTCAATTGTTGACATTGTTAGTGTTGTTAGCTCGACTTCTTCTACATCCATCATACGCCGGCGTGAAGGCTTGAAAACTCCCAAGAAAATCTCATTGTGTGGTATGCTAGGCTGCAACATCGATGTCACCTTATGGGACACGCAATTCCTTGCTGAAGAGGACAATATTTCTAAACTATGCACATCAAAAACCTCTGTACTCCTTGAAATCAAAGGGGGTCATGTTGTCGAGTTCAACGGAAGGACTATTGGAACTATCCCCACCACTTGCCTTCTTATAAACCTTGATATTTTGAAACACACTAGCTCCAATAATGGTTTTACGAAACAGGTTTCAATGCATCCTCACCTTCACTAAGTAAAAAATACACAAGTTTATCTAGCAAGCCCCTCAAAACAAACAAAATCTTTGAACTTGTTGCAATGTCCCACTCTGAGAAAGTTCCGCGAATTTTCATTCGTGTTATTGCTCCAACAATTAACATGGGGGGTTTTTACTTGTTGCATGCTCCCTTAACATTGATGGGATGCGATGCATGAAAAAGTTTGTCCAACAATCTGACAACATGTGGCATTGCACGAAATGCAATGACGTCTTCCTTGAATGTCACTACTGCTTTGAACTATGTCTTAAATTGCATGACCACACTGACCATCTAGAAGATTGCATTTCTTTTGATGATGCTACAACTAAACTCTTGGGTGTAACAGTGAAGGACCTTTTCCTCCTTCAAGCGAGCTAGAATCTATCAGATACATCTCCATCAAGATCAAATGTCGTCATTTCCTCTCCACCCTTTCAATTAAAACAAACATTTTCAATGACATGGAAGGCATGTGCCCAACTCTTATGTACTATGATTTATGCTCATAATTTATTTTATGTCATTTTAAAAAATCACAAAGAAATTGAATTCATCCACTATGACTATGTACCTTTGTGCCTACAAGGATTGCCATTGTTCTGGAGTATTTACGTTCGTGTGCATTTTTTCTTATCCTTCTACATTTTTTAGAAGATATATAGAAACCCAAATTTTGATTGTATTTCATTGTCCATATATTTTGCTTGACTATTTCCTTCCACATTTCCTCCACTCCTATCGACGTTCCTTTGCACCTTTTAGTGCAATTGCTAATTAAAAATGAATTAAAGGTTATACTTGAATTCGCCGAAAAAATAAAATCCAAAACATGGATAATTGAACTCTTGTTCTATTTAGTGTCTTACAACTTGTTGGGAAAAAACTTATTCAATATTATTGAAATATCTAAAAACTTCATAAGATCTTCAAGTCCTAAACTCAAAGTTTTATAGTTCTAATTTCCTAAAAATATTCCCCAAATTCATTTGAGGACTTTAAGCACATGCCTTTTGTAACACAATTTATAATATAACATCAATAATTATAGCTTATAGTGAGGGGATTTAGGTTTGCAATGTTGTTATAATAAGCACTAGTGTAATTTTAATATTTGTTTGATTAATTGTGATATTTTTTAGTAATGATTTTTGTATAATTTAAATTATCTTTTTTTAAATATTAAATTTATTTATATATTAAGCAATGAATGCAATTATTTTATTTCATTTTTTAATTTTAAAGTAATAAAAATCTTTCTTTAATTAACAATTACTAATATTTTTGGATCTAAAAATCTATTAGTACACTGCACAGTATGTTATCCTTAAATTTTGTATCATACACTACTCATAAAAAAAAATAACATACACTACCCATGTATTAATAAAACTATAACTCCAAAAATATTAAACATCCATATAACTCCAAAACATAAATAAAAAACACCTTTCAATACAAACCATCCATAAAAATCTTCTCTAGTAAAAGTTGCCACCAATATCCATCCTACAAAGTCTCCATGTCTTCACCAATGCCCATCCAACATTATCCAATTAGATTCATTGATGGAGATGTTTCAAGGAAAGATCGTAGAGAGTCATATAGGGGAAAAATCGCCATCGAAAGGCGTTCTGCCCATCAAATACGCTGGATCCGCGGTATCTAAAACGTTTTTTTGATAGTTTATGATTTTTGTAAAATGTCATTAATTTTTGCCACCAACCATGACACCGTTATTACAAGTACCTTGTAAATTGAAATAGCCAAGTGGCCACATTGATCAAAATATTTTTTGAATTTTGAAATAGGATTATTGAATTATTATTATACATTTTAAAAATATTTAAAATAAGATTATTGAATTATTATTATATATTTTAAAAATAAAATCAAAGTTTTAAAGAAATTAAATTTTAAGTGGTAATGAAGTTTATAGTTGTATTTAGACAAATCTTTCAATAATTATATGAAACTTTTGTAGGAAGATATTGTTTTGAATAATAAATAGTTGAGGTTTTCATTTTAAGGTTGGTTGTTTGTAAAGTGGAAAGATAAAGGGGTTATTTTTTCCTTTTTCATGAATTATTTGGAGATTTGTGAGAAGAGGTGTAATAAAGTTAAAAGTCATGTTATATTTTATTTGTTTTAAGTTTTGGAGGTTTTCCAATTGCATTTTTCTATAGAATTTGTTTGAAAATTTACAAGAATTTGTTGGAATCACAAGTTTGATTTATGAACTTTGTGCAATCTAAGTGTCTCAGGGATTTTTTTTGTGCATTTAATCCATTTATGTATTAAAAAATAATAATAATAATAATAATAAAATGATCTAACTAAAAATAGTTTTACCAAATTTTCACTAAAAACTCCAAAACACAGAATAATTAAACAATGTCCAATCATTGATCTTGTAACATAGTAATTTAATCATTGATCCTATAACATAGTCAAACATTAAAATTACTAAAAATACCTTATAATCAATAACTCCACACTAATAGTTAACCCACAACTCATAACTTTTGAATCACCAATACTAACTTTACTTAACATTTGATTAATACTAACCTTCCATAACATTTGATTAATAATTAAATACTTTCCTTAATCTCCATCTCACTACCTCATAAATAGTCACTAACCTAGTTATCACAAAATTGATAATCTTTTACCTTAACTAAACTCTAAAACATGATAATCCAAAAATTTCATAAACCCTAACCTATTAACCATGTCTAATACTAAGAAGATCTGATCCCATGCCTTAATTAATCACTAACATATAACTAATTAACTGTTTTCTTCTAATCTTAAATCTTTAGTTACTCATACTTATCTAAACGAAACTTTTATCAAATAAACCATTGATCCTTAATCTCTATATCACTAACTCTTAATTACCCATTAACTCAAATACAAGTATTTTTAGCCCCTTTTATAAGAATTTCTTTCCTAAGACATCACCTTCATTGGCAATCCATATTATTTCATGCAGTGGTCTAACTAGACTGCTTTTTTGCCCTGAAAATCATTGAAATTCAGGTTAGATTTTAGAAAAATCCGGCAGGGATTTTTGTAAATCTAGGTTATAGTTATGAAACTTCAATATTTTGGGTGCCCTAGAGGTTTTTGATGGTGCTGAATCCATTTCCACCATCAAAAACATGATTCAAACACTGCTATAGCAAGATTAAAAAAAAAAAAAAATTACCCAAATTCCAGCCAATTTTGGTCATCCAGAGAATTCCACAATTCCTCTAGCTAAATAGACAACTCCTTATTTCATTATTTTAATCTAAGCATTTTAGAAAAAGAAAATAAATGTTCACTTATAAAGGAGATCGTCACACCTTCTCATCGTTATTGGTAGTTACGTTTTGGTGATAGTCATTTCATGCTTTGTTACTATCTATATAGGAATTGAAGTAACAATGAATTTCTTCAATTATTGTTGAGTTAGTTTTGGATATTATCACACGTGACTTAAAACTAGCAATTGCACCGGGAGGTGCAAAGGAACGCTGAAAGGAAAACTCCCAATGATGCAAGGGGGAAAAGAAGGCAGATGTTGGGGTAATTCTTCTCCAACTCCTCTTAGGAGAACAGAGGGAGAAGAATAAATGGCTTCAAGGGACTGAAATCAACCGAATTCACTATCATGCCGTCTCTAGTAACATAGCAATGGAATGTAGGCTTTCGGGAGGGCGTATATTTGTTGTTGCTTGGGGTTATGGTCTAAGAAGTTCGAACATCAAAATATAATGAGAGGATATTGCCTTTTAATACAGTTTACAAGGGGAAGATTTCTATTAATATTCAAGCACTTTATAAAAGAGAGAGATAACCTTTGTGCATTATTCAAAGGATATTCAATTGTTTTTTATTATTATTGAATAAATTGAATGTTAAAAGTAATTAAATAATAATTAAAGTTTGAATTTATATATTTATTTTATTTTTAATAATTGCATGCTATGATAAGAAAAAGATTTCAAAACCAATAAAAAAAGAAGAAAAATAAAAGTAAAAATTAATTAAATAAATAAATAAATAGAAATAAAATAAAATAAAGATATAATTAAAATTAAAAATAAAATAGATAAAAATAAATAAATAAATAAAATAAAATAAAAAGTAAATTCTTAATTACAAAAACAAGAATATAATAAATAAATAAATAGAAATTAAAAAAAAAAGAAGATTAATAAATAAATAAATAAACAAACAAATAAATAAAATGAAATAAAAATAAAATTACATAAATAACAAATGAATAATATTAAAATTAAAAATAAATATTTTTATTAAAATAAATATAAATATTAAAATTCAAAATAAAAAGTTTGATTATGTGGTTTACTTTTCCCTGGCATTGTGCGATCAAAATGGAAGGCATATCTCACTGGATTTAACAAGCGCACCTCAAATCTCATGCATAATTCATGAATTTTACAAAGACAATGGCTCCATGAACCAATATGGACCAATGAATGTACTCCTTTCAATCCGAGAAAAATAGGGAAGGTGGGCGTCAGTCCGCGCCCCAGGGAGAGAGTTGGTGTGTGCCCAGTCACGTAACTCTCTCTGCAATCAAGGCTGGTGCAAATGGTGCAAGGTGGAAGAACCAGCAGCAACTGAAACCAACCGAATTCACTAGCATGCCATCTCTGGTAACATAGCAATGGAATGTAGGCTTTCGGGAGGGCGTATACTTGTTATTGCTTGGGGTTATGGTCTAAGAAGTTCAAACATCAAAATATAATGAGAGGATATTGCCTTTTAATACAGTTAACAAGGGGAGGATTTCTATTAATATTGAAGCACTTTATAAAAGAGAGAGATAGCCTCTGTGCATTATTCAAAGGATATTCAATTGTTTTTAGTATTATCGAATAAATTAAATGTTAAAAGTAATTAAATAATATTTAAAGCTTGAATTTATATATTTATTTTATTTTTAATAATTACATGCTATGATAAGAAAAGATTTCAAAACCAATAAAAAAATAAGAAAAATAGCATAAAATAAACATTAATTCCATATTAATGTGATAATATTTAATTAAATATTTGAACTCTGTGTTTTGTCTTCCTGTTTGAATGCGAGAAAAGGATTTATCGACAAACTTATTTCATTCTTTAATTGCCCAACATTAAATGCATTGTATGTGTTTTTATGTTGTCTTATGCTAAAATAGACCCCATTTGAATAAATATGGGACTTGTACATAATCATGATCACAAAGAGCTCAATTGTGTTGTCCTCGAATTGAAACTGCAAATCTATATGAGATCAACATCATCGAACTTTAACACATGCAAAGTCTTACACCATTTATCACATCAACTAAAAGACTATATTTTCATAATTAGAGGATATGGTTTCTCGATATTTTCAATAAAAGCACCCTAATGGGTTTAGCGCTCATATGTGAGCGTTCAAACGTTCGAAAAACAATTATTATTTTTTTATTTTTTTATTAAATATATTATTTATTTCCCATCATTTTTTCGTTGACAACCCTATCACATGGGCATCACGGGGAACATCTTATTTTTCTATTATAGCCCCTACTCTCTAGCGTAGGTGTGACAGGTGTGTATTTGCGTTTGATGTACAACATTTATGTTGAAATATTACCTTTACCTTTACTTGGCGACAGTGACTCAAACAAATAGATGAGAAGATAAGAAAGACGGATTTGTGGGCGGGCATCCTATTGTAGACCTTAATTCCCAAAGTATTATAGAATTATTAAAATTTGGGTGACAGATAATAGATTTTGGGTGGCAGAAATTATTCTTTCATTTTCTTTTGTCCACAAATTCCGGTATTAAGAATTTTGCTAAAATCTACAATGGACTAATCAGATTTTAGATTTATATGGGCGGTTCATAAATCCGTTGACAGACGAGAATGGAAAGAACGTTCGATTTTATGGAGGGCGGTCTCATGGTGGCCATTGCAGGGATCACACTGGTCGCATTACTGCACTATACTAAATTCCTATTATTCCCCAAGGGGGAGCATACTCTGTGCATGCCTCCCTGCATACAGAAGCAGAAGCTTAATCTGTTGAGGAACAGAGGATACACACAGTTATATATTTTGGAGAATTTTGGAAAAAAAAATTGTGTAAATGATTTTTAATCCTTACAATCTAATATATGTCCAACTTTTTTGGAGGACACTCACTCATCATCAAGAACAAGAAAAGAGTGTCTGCCCAAAACATTGGAAGGACAGGTGAAGTGTCTACCTCAAAACAGAGTGTCCACTCTTTGCAGGGATTAGAAATCTTTTATACAAATTTTCAGAAGATTCTCCACAACCTGAACAACTGTGAAAATCTATACTACTACTTTATATATACATTCATCCATAAGAGTTCATGTTGCAGTAAATTACTCATGTGTATACACCTGGATTGATGATAATAACAATGCGGAGCAAGTTGATGAGAGGCAAGGCATTGACTGCTTTCTGCACAGATGCGTAATCCCCCACACCTGGTTTCTTGTCGACTGTGACATAGAATGTGGGAAGAAACTTGTTCTTGGTTGTCCTGAATATGGAATGTTTCAGGCTGCCCATTTGCCTCACCCATTTCATGAATGCCTGCTTGATCATACGGGATTCTGTGGCATTCATGGCAAATGGCATTGGAGGGCTAATCTTCCTGGTATGATGTCCATGCCCATGACCCTCAGCCATGTCCATAAGATTCATCATCCCTGCGATCGCCACTAGAATGCAAAAAGTATGCATTGTGATCAATGTCAAGGTGCAGTTCATAAAGGTATGCTATCATGAATTCAATCGATTAGATGAAAGCTCAAAAACTCCCCAGGCTATGAACAGAGTAACATCCATGCGAAATTAAAAAACGCAAACAAAAACAATAAAAGAGAAACTGCAAATCCCTGCGCCATCACTGCAGAGACCTCCGATCTCCATGTAGCAATGTGGACAAGAGACTGCATAAAAACGATGGCACAGCTACGCTCTCGTGAAGAGACAAAGATGGCACAAAGGCCGTATTATATATCTATCACGCCACAGTTCCTACTAATTGCTGTTCACACAGAGAAGGGCGCCAGGTTGAGGGCGGGAGTCGTGGCCCATTATTGGACACCTCCATTTGCTGGACGCCAAGCGACCTCTTCACCAGACGCTTTACCACCTGGCCCAGACCTATGGCCGCATCATGCTCCTCAAATTCGGCTCTCGCGAGGTTCTAGTAGTGACCTCATGGGAGCTAGCCAGGGAGTGTCTCACCATGCACGACAGGAACTTTGCCTCCAGGCCACGATCTGCGGGAGCCGAGCATATGGGTTACAATTGTAAGCTCCTTGGGCTCGACGCATATGACCAGCGGAATCAGAAACTGCGCAAGATGTGCACGTTGCAGTTTCTATCTCCTTCCAGAGTGGAGGCGTCCATGAATAGTCGAACAGAGGAGATGTCAAAGTTGGTGCGTCGCCTGTTCGAGAGATGCACGAAGATGGGAATTAAAGAGCGCGAGGCTTCGGCTGTTGTGAACGTCAGAGAGAGTGTGGTGGAGCACAGGCGGAGGGATGAGTTTGTTTTTGCAGAGAGTGATAGATAACAGCCGCCTGCGACCTGACAGCAGCACGGGCCAGTTTGTGGCTGCGTGGCAAATAGCCTGATGGCAACTGTCAAATTTTGAGTGGCGGTAAGAACGATGAGAACCCGCTCTCATTGGCTGAGCGAAAAATCGCATTCGGGAAGCCCATAAAGGGAATGCTTTCAGCGTAAAAATAGTAAATACTAAAGATAAAAGTTTCAAATTCTTTAATTTTTAATTTTAATTTTAATTATATAAAAATGTAATTTTTTTAACAAAACCTTTACAACAAACAATTTTTATTCAATTATTTTCCAACTGAACTTTTACATTATGGAAATTGATATCAAAGTTCTATGACAGTTATGGATAACAAAGTTTTTATGACATTTATGGTTAAATCTGTACATTCTGATTTGTTAGAAGTAATATAATTTGATGCATACGTACATGTTACTTTGATGCGTTTCTGTTTAGAGAAGAAATAAAGCTATAAAGTATTCCTCTCAAAGCCAGACATTGGCCATTGCAGTAGATAAATTTTGATAAGCAACCAGACAAATTAGCCACGAAATTGAACTTATAGAATATGAATATTAAATGTAGGGACTTCAGGAAGAAGGTGAGGCCTGGTCCCCTTACTCTGTTCGATGTTAACCGATTTCGTCTCTTTTACCCGTTATATTGATATGTCATTTTCATACTGCGTCATTGAAGATATAATAGCTAAAAAGTCGTCGGAAAAGATTCATTGAACTCAGAATGTTCAGTTATGTCGGATAAAAACGAATATTATAAGAACATCTCCTTTGAAAAACAGAAAACAAAATGTTACGGCGTTTGGGAATAGAAATGGCATCCGAAGGCTTTGTTTTTTATGCACTGCGCGCCTCCTCTTTTGACTTTGTCCCGGCCCCGCAAACGCTTTAATCATGCCAATGGAAAAAAAACACACCTGAATTAACTAACCGATTTATTTTGATATCAACCCAGCAAATCCACATATTTATATCGGTGGAATCATGCCACAAATTTTCTATTTGCAATTCTGTTACTGATTACCTATATTTCGTAGCTCAACCCAATTCTCCAAGCAAACGGATTCAACATGTAATATATATGTTTTGCTTTTGTATTGTTCGAATAAATAATGAGATGAGCTGCAATTACTGCTGATTCTTGCGAAAGGGCAGCAGCGAATCCTGCGGTACGAGACCATAGTTTCGCTGGATAGGCACAGTAAAGTCTTACGAAAGTGTCACTATTTCCTTAGCCAAGTTCTAGGGTTTCCCTCGGCTGATGAATCTCCTAAAAAATTGCCACAACAATTTGAGGCCTGGTAATACCCATCTATCGAGAATAAATTAGACACGCCCATATAAACTTATATGATATGCACATAGAAATTGCAAACATAAGGCTGCATATTTTAAGTTCTCACTTTTCTAAATTTGTGATATTTGGTAGAGCTTTTGTCGATATCAGGTAGTGAGATTTCAAATTTCCGGGGACCGTAATCAAACACCGACCCGACAGAGGCCGCGTATCGGAAAATGGCTACTGTCCGTTCATTTTCAGTGCAGTTATTGCAGATTGAATATCGCATGGTAGCGAACTGGTTAGAATTAGCTGGCTGGCGGTGCGTCTGAGAAAATGGTACTCGCCTGCGACTTGACAACAGCACGGCCGCTGCGTGGCAAATAGCCGGATGGAAACTGTCAAATTTTGCAGATTGAATATCGCATGGTAGCGAACTGGTTAGAATTAGCTGGCTGGCGATGCGTCGGAGAAAATGGTACTCGCCTGCGACTTGACAGCAGCACAGCCGCTGCGTGGCAAATAGCCGGATGGCAACTGTCAAATTTTGAGTGGCGGTGAGAACGATGACAACCCGCTCTCATTGGCTGAGCGGAAAATCGCATTTGCAAAGCCCATAAAGGGAACGCTTTCAGCGTAAATATTGCTTTTAATAATTAGAAGTTAGAAAAGTGCGCATTATAGTTTTTTATATAAATTATTTTAAAATGATGGAATATTGTTGAGTACTATTTGGATATTATCAGTTTTGATTTATAAATATTACTTTTAATGATTAGAAGTTAGAAAAGTATGCATTATAGTATATATATATATATATATATATATATATATATATATATATATATATATATATATATATATATATATATATATATATATGAAAATGAAAAAAAATTAATTTGAAGATTTTAAAAATATGTATGTTGTTTTTGAAATGGAAGGTTAAACTAGCATTTGCATTTTTTTTTTTTTTTGCAAAACAACATCGAAGAAAGCCTCATCGAATCCTCCGTTGTGACAAAAATTTTCTTTGGCCAAAATTTTTTCTAGAAAAATTGCAACCAAGGAATACAGGGCAACAAACAATGACAGAGAGTTTCCATCAGTCTGGAATTCTGCCTTCTATTTATTGTTACGGGGATGCAGAAATATGGAAATCATTCGATGAAATAGATACTGAAGCCGTTTTATTGTTACGGGGATGTAGAAAAATGGAAATCATATGATGAAATAGATGCTGAAGCCGTGAAGGTATTGACGAGGTTGACTCGCACCAAAGTTTAGGGAGACTGCAACTACAAAACAAAAACAAAATTTGGGAACAAGATTTGGGATCGTGGAAGAAAAAGGGCAGCCCGCAGCTAGTTGACTGAACGAGATTGCTTCGGCAAGGAAAGTGGAATGCAACAGAATCATGGAATTTTAGCAAAATGAAGTCAGGATTGGAGCAGTAGCACAATCAGGCATATGGACAACAATAGCATTTTATTTAAGACTATAGAGGAGGTCAACTTTTTCCACCTTTGATGCAAGAGCATCAGTGCCAACTATACCATGTTTTTGAGGCACCAAAAGGAGATGTATAAAAATTCTAATAGAGTTTTATTTTCTAATTTTATTTAGACGAATTTGTAATACGACCACGAATTTTTAGTCCTCACCAAACCGAAGTTGCATTAATTAGCAGGAAAAATTTCTCTACTTTCAATGGCATATGTTTCCAAAGGATCAAATTCTCTGTGTATATTAAATGTTCTGGGCAATAAGGAGGAGGATTTGATATGTGTCCAGAAATGAAGATTTGTTGTGTGTTTATGGTTGCACTTATTGAAGAACAAGGAGTCCTAGTGAATGTCGGAAAAAACAAATCCTCGCAACCTCTTAGTACAATGTAGCTGCAGGAGAATCATAACGACAAGTTGAAGGATGGATTGAATCCCTGTTTCAATGGCCATTGTGCCTTAGAGCGAAGGCCGAAAATCTCACATAAACCAGACATGAAAGAACCAACATCGCCTCCAATCCCAATTCCACCATTCAAATAGAGGGTGGAAATTCCATATCCCTCACGGTGAATGAAAAATTTGTCCGACCTCAAACAATATACAAGTATCAAGAGGCAGGCATTGCTACTGCTGCTGGTTTGTTCTATATTCTCCTCTAGGGAAAAAATTAATCCAAGAGGAGACTTTTTAGTACAACGCCCCCACTCTCCTCGCGGGCCTAATTATGATAGCAGTTGCAAAGCCTGTAGACTGTGATTAGGGCCACTACTGGTGACCACTGGTTATACAGTTGGCAGGCTTAATGGTGTTGTTTCTGGCTGGACTTGTTCACCCTTAGCCCCTGCCATTATTCAATCAGTCTAGGTACTGCCCATATGTATATAGAGTTTAGGGGGATCACTGTATTTGTTGCCATCAGAGTGCTCAGCGCAGTCTCTCTCGACACATACATGACTGCAATAGTTGATAAGTTGAGTTTGTTTGTAAACCCTAGATCAGACGAGACTTCTTCTTCTTCTTCTTCGTTATCGAATATGACCTCTGGTTCTCAAATTTCTGCTTCTGCCTCCCTCCATGGCTACTCTAGTGTGATTTTTAAAATCAAATATAGAGAGCCACCGACTTTAGGCAGCCACAATCGAATGTGAGCCAATAATTAAAATAAAATACATGGAAAAGCGTAAATCGACGACCACAATCACATGCAGCGGGGAATTAGAAAATTCCTTAAGCAAGAACTATCCATAACACATAGTGCCTGCAGTTCTCTTCGCTTCATCACAAAGCTTATTCATTATCCCGTTATGAATATGTCTCGAGTTCGAATCCCCATGGATCTATCGAGAGCTCATATGCTTTCTATTGTCATGTTTTGTGTGGTACTGGCTTCAGTAGCAGCAAGACGGACGTGAATGGCTTCTACTACAGCCAAACAGACATGGCGGAATTTATCAAAACTTCATGCAATGTGACTTTGTATCGGCAGCTCTGCATTTCGTTGCTCTCTTCCTACATGGGGACTTTGAAGGCCAGGCAGAGCGATCTCGTGAAGGCAGCCTTGAGCCTCATTAATGCCCACAACGTTTCGGCCTGGGTCGCCAGCCTCAAAGCCAGAGAAAGAGCAGTGCTGAAGGATTGTGTTGACAATTTTTGCTTCTGCCTCCCTCCATGGCTGCTCTCTGCACATTCAAGCCATCCCAGGGTTTCATTCTTCATCGCTTCAAGCGTAGTCGCCATTTGTGGTCTTGTCCAACAGCAACAACAACAAACACAAACGTTGTCCAGCAGGAACCCCTGGTGTAGTAGTAGGACTCAGGACTTGCCTTTGATTTTAGCCATGGTGCCGGCACAAGGTTCCGTGGAAGTTGTGAAAGAGACCTACTCAAGAAGTCCAGAAGCGAGTGTATCTTTGCCCTGACCCAACGTGCCTTCATAACGATCCATGCCATGCTCTGGGAGACGTAATAAGCATCTGAGCACATAACTTCAAAGAAAGCCTCCACGTAAGCAAGTCCACAAATCGAAAAAAAAAAAATATTGTTAAAATAAAATAGGTGGCAGACGACGAATCTTGAAACAGTGTCGCGAAGTAAAACCCCACAATAGAATGCCTTCGGCGTAATTAAGTAATGTAATTATTTTTGTCACTTGTCACCAATGCTAGTATAAGTAATAGTATAGAAAAAACTTTCACCGATAACAATCAAGTCATATCTAAGTTTCCTTAAAATTAGTTTGTTCGAACTGGAGTGGTTACCCATGCAGACGAGGACTTGGGTTAGGGCCTATTGCAGAAGATAGAGACATAGTTTGTCTCATAGAAACACATGAGCATGAAGGGTGCAAGACACCTTTGTTTGAAGGGTACTAGAAGATGGTAGTATGGAATAAGGCAACCGGGAATGGCAAAGGACGTGGGGGTATCATGGTATTAGTAAGGGAAAAAGAAGGTAGTTTCATTCAGTTATAAAAAGAAGACTCAAATAAACAATTCATTTGGTTTGAAATATTAAAAAATGGAAATCACATCAGAATTGCAACATGTTATTTTGCACTGCAAGTTTCAAAACTTATAAAAGTAGAGGACTTGGCCACAAAGGTCCCTTTGCAACCTTAAAAGTGGATATTACAACATATCCTCAACTAGGTGAAGTCTTTATAATGGATGATTTCAATGCTAGGAATGTAAGTGAGCAAGCTAGCATTCTTGGTTATAAAGAAGATTACGAACCTATCTGGCTTAAATAAGAGAGTAATCATTAGTGGGAAATAATTTCAGAGGACAAGTGTTGTAATCTCTTTGGTGAAAAATTGTTTACTCTATGTGGGGCTTTCAATTTAGTCATTTGTAATGGTTTGACTAGATGGGAAAAGTCTGGTAATTTGACTTGCAGTACTTACAATGGAGCAAGTGTAGTAGATTATGTAATTTTCCCGCATGGTTTGTGTGAGAAAATGAAGTTTTTATTGGAGATCATCTTTGGGACTTAAAATTGGATCACAAGCCAATTTATCTAAGAGTCCCTTGGACTGAAAAGAAGAAGTTAGGGTCAAAAACTCAGCGTGTTCAACAAAATCTTCCAAAGGACAGAATTATTTTGACTCCATCAAATTGTAATACCTTCAAAATAATGCTAGAGAGGCTCTTCGAGAAAGATAAAATTCCAATCCATGACCATCATATTCATGAATTAACACATGTAATTCAAAGCACATTTGTAGAGTGCGAAAGAGAAAAAAGTAATAAGTCTGAAACAAATTTCTTTCCGATTAATGATTGGTTTGACGAGGAATGCAAAAAAGGAAAGGAGAATGCGGAAAGAGTCAAACAAGGATAACATAAATCTCAAAGCTTACAAGAAGATATTAAGAAAGAAAAATATTGATTTCATGGTTTCAAGGAGGGAAGAAGTAATCTTCCTTGGGAAAAATAACCCCAAATTATTTTAGGAGCTCCAACCGAGAAACAAGCAAACTGAAAGAAATATTACAACTTTTAAATGGTTTGACTATGCAAGACAAATTTATGAATAGGATCCCAAGGTTGACCCTTCTCCCTTGGTCAACACTGATACTGAACTCTTCATGGTGCAAGAGGTAGATATGGGTATCAAGAAGTTGGATGTTGGAAAAAAAAAATACTTAGCTGAACTCAAAGTAGAGTATTTAAAGTGGAGCTTAAAAATTTGTGTACCTCACATTACAAAAAATTTCAACGACATCATACAATAGGGATTAGACACCTATTGGACAACTAGTATAGAAATACCTATTTTCAAGAGTGGTGATGTCAATAATCCCTTCAATTATAGGACGATAATGATAAATCCCTTGTTTGCAAAGTTACTTGGAAGCATGTTAGAAAATAAAAACAACAAGTGAGCGGAAGAAAGAGATAAATGTGCTAAAGGGAAAGCAGATTTTATACCTAAACATTCCATAGTTTATCACGGTATAAATTTAAGGCACATCATTGAAAAATTTTGGGAGAAAAAGGAAGAATCCTTTTGTTTCTTTGTTGATTTTAGAAAATCCTTTGACATGGTTCCTAGGGATAAGCTTTGGCACAAAATGTAGGAACTTGGGGTTCCTAGGCATTTGAGAGCAGCTATGCATACGCTGTATAAAGAGGTGAAAGTCAAAATTAGAACTTCAACACGCATTTATGGAAGTTTTAGAAGTGATATCGGGGTCAAGAAAGTTTTCCCATCGTCTCCTACCCTTTTTGGTTTATATATCGACAAGCTTGAAGAGTAGATAAATTCGCAAGGGGGTGACAATATCAAGTTAGGAAATTTTGTTATAATGCTTCTTTTGTATGTAGATGACCTTATTTTGATCGTTGAATCTGCTTTTGGTTTGCAAGAGCACTAACTTTCTTTTGAGAATTTTTGTAGAAGGGTGGGGATGCAAGTCAATATTAGCAAAACGAAAGTAGTGGTTTCTTCTAACAAAAGAAAACATAACCAACATAATTTCTACTTCGAAGGAAACACTCTAGAAGAAATTGCGTATTACAAATACCTCATACATGACTTCAACAAAAATCTAAGTTGGGTCAGATGTAGAAAGAAAAGAACTTTGGGGGGTTTGAAAGTATTTTATTCTTTTCAAAATAGGTGTAAGAGAGACAGAGTTATGGTATTGGAAAACCACTCAAACTCTTTTTGGGCTTTTAGTGATCCCAGTGATTCTCTACATTTGTGAATTGTGGACCAACAATACATCTGACATGCAGTGGAAACAATTTGAGAAAATTCAGAAGCGCTTGATTACAAAGAAATTCAAAATTAAAAGAGCAGTTCCTTATGCTATCTTGTTAAGTGAAATAGGGGTTTCTCCTATTGAAACAATTGCTATGGTGTGATTCATAAGGTGTTTAAAATAAATTGAGCAAATGGAAGAGGGAAGATAGCTTAAGGTTGTCTCTAATGACATATTGTTCAAAAGAAAGAAGACTTGGAAGTGGAAAAATAAAAAATAGTTTAGTAAATGAGGTATTTACTTGAACGTGTGTCCCAGAAATAGCAAAGAGATACAATATTTTGTCGTAGTCCATGCCTAGGAAAGAGTCTAGTAGTAGGTTAAGTGTCATGCCAAATTGATCAACACTATGTAATTGTGCAATGTACTAAAAAATTGATCCAAACTTATGCAGGAACGCAATAAAATACAAAAATACACATAAACGTAGAGATGCAGTAGAAATAAGACTTCATTTCATTAGTATCACATAATTGAAATATGTTTACAAATAGAATGGAATAAACTAGCTAGGGGGTTGGTAGCTTATCTCTAAGAAGTGATGTGGCGGCTACATGCCTCTGAATTGTGTTACAATGAGGCTTGAAGGCCTATTTATTATTGAGAAACGATGGAAAACCCTAAAAATCCAAAAACATAATCCTAGGAGATGAAGCGCCAAAATTATGGGCCCTGTTTGGGTAAATTGGTACATCAACTTCCCAAGGACGTAACTTTGGCATACGATTTATGTTTGATGCGCACAATACCTAGTTAGAAAGATATATTCGAGGAATACATCTTTTGATGTGAGTAACATCAGTCGAAGAGCGATTTGTTCCTATTTTTCCCAAAAAAACATTGTTTAGGGCCTAAAAACAGCTCCGGAAGTTCAGGACTCGAAAAAATTGCTAAAAATAGTAAACTATGCTACAATTAAGGAAACTAAAAAACTGAAAGAAACAATGGTGGGGCCCTAAGTGGAATAGGAGGGTGACCATCAATACCCACCTAGATCATTCCTCCCCCCTTAGGAAGCAATAGTCCCCATTACGTTGAATTCCTCCATGAGATGAGGAAACTTCTACTGAACTTGGTCCCTGGTGAGCCACTTGCCTTGGTGCAGGAGTTGGCCAGCTTTGACAACCCAATACAGTTGGATATTTTCGTGGAAAGTGTTCTTGATTTGCGTGTCCATGATATGATCCATGGTGGCATGTTCCATTCAGTATGGGTTTAAATTTATTGGTGTGAGTTGTTCTGCAATGTCAGAGGTGGGAAGTAGGGCCGAAGGCGGTCCACATTGAAAACTGGGTGCAGACCAAGGAATGGTGGAATATTGATCTCGAAGTAATTGTCCCCTATAGCCTTGGTGATAATGTATGGCCATATCGGAGTGGGCGAAGCTTATGGTGGGGTCCAACGAGGCGCTCCTGCTGCAAATATAACCACACTTTTTTGCCCACCTAGAATTTTTGTGGCACCCAATGATGATCATGTCATTGCTTTTAATTTATGTCATGAACTTGTTGGCGGATGTGATGAATGCACTCAATGAAGTTGTTCACCTTGTTAGCTTTAGACTGGACATGAGCCGAATCGGCCTGAGTAGCCGCAAATGGCATGGATACATCAATGGGACATAATGGCTAGAATCCCAAGCCCACCTGAAAGGGGTTGTGGCCGGTTGAGCTATGGAGAGACCTGTTATAGCTATGTTGTACATAGGGGAGGATCTCATCCCATTTGCATGGATGATTTTAGTTGTACATGCGCAGAATGTGTATGATCATCCTGTTGACGACCTCTATCTGACCATCAGTTTGGGGATGGAAAGCTATGGACTTGGTGAGCTTGGTGTCCAGCATTGACTAGAGGCTAGACCAAAATGTATTGAGGAACCTGTTGTCCCGATATAAGATTATAGACTGTGGGATCCCAAAGTTTACCCACACTCATTCAAAGAAGAGTTTAGCAATGGTTTATGCTGTGATATTCTTCTTGCAGGCCACCATAATGGCCATCTTCGATAATATGTCCAGCTTCGATAATATGTTACCATGCTTAGTAGAAGGAAGGCCCAACATGTAATCCATGGAGATGGATTCCCAAGGTCGACTAGGGGTAGGTAGCAGAGTATAAAGGCCTTGCTTCTTGATGGTCAGTTTGGAAATGGCGCAGGCAGTGCAGGATATTATGTACTTCCCGACATCCAATCGAAGGTTCGGCCAATAGAAATACTTATGTAGTATTACCACTATTTTCTCGACCCAAAAATGCCCAGCAACCCATCTGTAGTGTGCTTCCGAAATAATATTGGCACACTTACTTGAAGGAACACAAAGGTGTCCTAGGTGACATAACAGTGCATCCTAGAGGTGAAAAATTGAAACTTGCTTACCCTCCAAGAGCGTCTTGTATGTGTGGCTGAATTCTGGATCTCTCTTGTAGAGAAGCGGCTAATTAGAAGTCTTGTGCCCACAAGAGTTGAGGATGGTGGTTAGTGCCACGATTGGAGGCCGGCTGAGGCAATCTGCAACATTATTGGTGCTTTCCTTCTTATACTTGACGTTCAAATGAAACTGTTACAGATATGTGGACCACTTCTGATGTCGATCGTTTTGCAACATCCCTTGTGCCTGTATGAACTGCAGGTGTCGGTGGTCTATGTGGATGACCGTTTCCTTCCCCAAAATGTAATGCTTCCATTTTTAGAAAGCCTGCATAATGGAATAAGTCTCTTTGTCATAAGTGGGATACTTATGGACAGTGTCAGACAGTGTCTCACTGTAATATGCCACTGGATGCCCCTGTTGAGTAAGAACTTCCCCAATAGCATAGTCTGAGGAATATGTCTCGATCTCAAATGGTTGTTGCAAGTCTGGTAATGTGAGCATTGGGGCAAAGCAGAGGAAATTTTTCAACTCAACGAACGCCTTCTATTGATATTTAGACAAAAATAAGTTTTCTTTCGCTCCTCCCTTGGTGACTTGGCTCAAGTGCCAAGTGATATGAGAGAATCCCAACACGAACCTGTGGTAGAAATTGGCAATACTTGGAAAGTTGTGGAGCTTTGTTAGAGTGGTTGGCGCTGGCCAATCCCAAATGACTTGTATCTTGGTTGGATCCACATGCACCCCCCCCGCCCACCTCATCAATAATGTATCCTAGATACTAAACCTGGGTCATGCCAAAAGTGCACTTCTCCAAATTGGCACACAGATTGTGTTGCCACAGTGTTTGGAGGACCTGTCGAATGTGGTGGAGGTGCTCTTCCCTAATCTAGCTGAAGATCAGGATGCCATACAAGTACACTACTCCAAATGATTTGGTGAATGGCCGCAAGATGTCGTCCATCAGCCTCATGAAGGTTGTAGGAGCTTTCGTCAACCCGAAAGGAATGACCAACCATTCGAAAAGGCCCTCCTTAGATTTGCAGGCAGTTTTCCACACATCGAAGGGTTCAATTGGTACCTGTTGATACCCAAAATTCAAGTCGATCTTGTTGAAATATTTTTCCCACTTGAGTTGGTCCAGAAGGCCATCAATCCATGGGATCGAGTACCAATTTCGAATAGTAATCTTGTTCAACACCTGATAGTCAATACAGAGTCTCCAAGTTCCATCCTTATTCTGTACCAACACGATCGGGCTCCCATAGGGAAACGAAATTGGCCGGATGTGACCTTTCCGCAACAAATCTTGAATCTTCCTCTTGATTTCTTCGTTCTCTAGAATAAAGCATCGATAGATTGGTCCATTGGGCAGTGGCACACCTGTATTCTGATCGATGGGGTGCTTGACTTGACAATACAGAGGTACCCCTGAGGGTGAGGTGAAGATGTCCTCGTACTCCTCCATGACCTTGTCCATCTACTATTGTCATGTGGAGGAGCTTTGTCTGGAGGTCATGGCCACATTATTCTTCTTGCCTAGAGGGAGGATTACCAGGAAAAGAAATTTCCCTGTTTTGGAAATGAGCTTACTACATTTTTTTGTAGTAACCAAAGAAATGGCGACAGGCAGTGTACCTCCAGTATCCTGTACAACTTATTTCCCAAAGTAACAATAACAGTGCGAGGTCAGGACTCATACACAACATGTCACTTCCACAATTATGGTTGGCCTAATAATACATCAGAAAAATCAAGAGGAGAAATATCACATAATACTTCATCCGTGAAGGGCTTGATGTTATAGGGAAGGCGACACTACTAGCTAACACGAAGATCTTGTCCTTGGTGAAGCCACTCGACGGTGTACGACTGTGGGTGTGCTATGGTCAAAAATCCCAACCGCTTCATGACCTCTATTAACATGAGGTTCTTTTGGCTCCTGATGTCGATAATGAACTGCAATGGGGAACCCTTTACCCACATCTTGGAATGGAAGAGGCGCTCCCCCTCCTCTGGATATTTCGGTTCCTCCTTCTGGATCTTCATGGTGGCAACAGTGGAGTTGGGCTCCGCATCGATAATTTTCTTCCCTTTATCATTCCCCTTGTCGGGTTTTGATTCAGAGTTGGAGCATGCATCTGATTCAAAAGCCTTCAGCTCGGCCACCATTGACTACTTGGCCTGACACTCATTTTTGTTGTGAGTGGAGCTCTTATGGAACTCACACCACTTTCTCATGTCCTTCTTTGGCTTCACAATATTGTCCTTTGCTTGCATATTGGTTATTTTATCTTGGGCAGCCCCACCTTGGATTTGTCCTTTGTTCTGCGGTTTGGGGGCACCTTTCCCTTGCTTCTAATTCACATATTCAAAGTCTCGCTTCTTCTGTTTGAAATTATGTTCAATCTTGGCAACATACTGATATGTTGCGCCAAGCGAGGAGATGTTGAGGAAATCCACTTCCTCTTGAATGTATATGTGCAGACAACTGCGGTACTTCAACACCAAAATTTTCTCCGAATCTTTGATACCCAATTTTGTGCGCAGGGTATGGAAAAAATTCACCAGCTTATGCACATCTTGATCCCTTTTCTGCCGCAACATAGTCCATTGTATGTACTTTTCCTCATATACCCCCAAGGGATAATATTGTTCCTTGATGGCATCTCAGAAATAATTCCAAGTGTGTGTGGCCAAAAACATAGAGGGTTCCCTCCCTTCCTTTTGCTCACACTAGGTTTCCCATCAGTCCTTGACATGGGGGGTGGGTTTGAGAAGTGAAAAAGTAATATTTTCCTGGTTGGAAAAGTCATGAACCGAGAAATACCCGTATAATAGATTCAACCATCTATATATGACGTCTGCATCTATTTGGCCCTCAAATATGGGAATGTCAAAGTTTACTTGTACCTTAAAAGGAGTTGCGCCTCCGGAGTGGCTGTTGGATGTAGATGTGCCGCTGGTGGGAAGTCGTTGAAGGATCTAGGCAAAGTAATCCATCATCGCATTCCTTTGTTTCTCGAGGGCCTCCTCGAGCAATATTTTGATAGGATCTCCTACTCCCTCATCTTTCTTTTCGTCCCCCATGGGTGGTCATCAGGGTTTACGAGGCTGATCCTGCAAAGGTTCAACCAGATCAAGCCCTAACTCCTTATACCCCGACCTTGTTGGGGACATGCAAAGAAGGATCGAGAAAGAGCATACCACTCTAATCCCACTGATCCAGACTTATGCAGGAACACAATAAATATATAGAAATACAAATAAACATAGAGATGCAGTAGAAATAAGACTTAATTTCATTAATATCAAATAACTGAAATATGCTTACAGGCATAATGGAATAAACTAGCCAGGGCACTGGTAGCTTATCTATAAGAAAATATGTGGCGGATACAGGCCTATTTATTATTGAGAAACAATGGAAAACCATAAACATCCAAAAAACTAATCATAGGAGATGAAGCGCCAAAACTATGGGCTCAGCTTGGGTAAATTGGTACATCAACTTCCTGGGGACGTAACTTTGGCATACGATCTTCGTTTGATGCGCACAATACCTCATTAGAAAGATATACCCGAGGAATACAACTTTTGATGTGAGAAAAATTGGTCAAAGATGCATGTTTCTCCCGATTTTCCCTAAAAAACGTCGTTTATGGCCTCAAAACGGCTCTGGAAGTTTAGGACCCGAAAAAACAACTAAAAATAGTAAACTATGCTACAATTAAGGAAAATGAAAAACTGAAAGAAACAATAGTGGGGCCCCAAGTGGAATAGGCATGTGGCCACCAATATCCACATGGATCAACAATTTGTAATTCATATATATATATGAATGCGACATCCATTTAGTTGTAAATGCACATAATGTAAATATGATTTGAACAAGTCTTACCAAAGTTACTACTTCATGAACAATATTTTTTTTTTTTAGGGAAATATAAATTGTTAAACTTTTCCAATTAAATATGAACTTGGTCATATAAATATGAATACAATTGTTCTTTAGTACTTGGTTCAGAAAACATATATTACAAAGTGTCACTTTTTTGGAAATTAGAATAAATTTGAAAATTGTTAGATGAGTTTAGAGATGTAAATTTTTGGATTGTGTTACCATAGGATTATCTCAAGGAATTAAATACTAGTGTAGTCACACCCTTAGAGGATTTAAACCTTGAATCTCACAATTTATATAATTTGATAATGTGTCAATTACCAATTGAGCTACTCATATGGGCTAGAAAAATTTAAAAATTCATAAAAAGTAACTAAATGATAACTTTATTATTATTATTATTATTATTAGTGTTGAAATTAATTAATATATATGTTAAACATATGTACATTTTAAAAAAACATGTAACAAACTTCTTAATCATGAAGATTCACCCACACTTTCTCATGGTGATTCTTAATGTGTAAATAGACTTTGTTGCAATGCCATGGTTTATCAATATCACATGCCCAAAAAATTGTTCGTATGACATTTTTTTAATTAATGAATTTAATTAAGATGGAAAAAAAGGAATAAATACTTTGAAAATAAACCTCAACCTTTGTTTTGTGTATACTACTAGGTATATTCTAGAATATTCTGTGGAGGTTAAATTTCTACAATCCACCTAATAATTATTGATAATTAAGTCAAAATTTTGGAAGTCCTATTTCAAAATAGACATGCTTATTGGTATAATTATTATTTTTAATAATTATTATAAAAAATTAAGATATGATTTAAATGTAATGAACCCCCATTCACTCCATAACCCATACTAAGGGTAGAAAACGGATTTACTATCATTGACCTGGCCTCCAATGTCCCGTTATGGAAATGTGGTATAAAAATTTCATCATTTTTCGAAATCCTTGAAACTTCCGGATCAAAAGATATGGCCATTTAAATATTTTCCTAATAACCTCTTGACACATCATTAGGATTTTCCACGTGGTACTCATGTGGTGCCCACATGGCATCCCATCTCACTATCATGACATCCCAATGTGGGTCCTCTCATCATCGTGCAACCTATTTTGTGCCATTGTGGCATGCTTATGTGGCATATTGTTAAATTGTAGCAAGAAAAGGCTTCATTTGAATTTTTCCTTTGTCAAATGGAGAAATTCAAATTTCCACATCAGCAGGATGACTTGAGCTATAGTTAGCAAGAGAAACATGGCCAAGTCACTTAGTTAAATCATTCAATTCGATTTTCTGGGCTAGAAGTAGAGTTCTACATGAGTTGATTGCTAAGATCTAGCAATCTAATGGAGTTATATTTAGTGAAACTTAGTTATTTGAGATCTAGTCATGAATAAAGTTAGTAGGAGTTCAGTTGAGTAGTTGTACCTATTGTTAACTCATTGATATCTTAGTTAACTAGTCAATTTATTAAAAATAGCCCTAGTCTATTCAAATTTCCTATTTATGTGGATGGAAAAGGCATAATTGTATTTAATATTATATAGTAGTGAGTGTACAATGTTTGCATGTACTAGGTGAGAAATTTATTTAATATTTGCGCAAGGAAATAATAGATTTCCCTATCTTTTAGGAGCCAATTTCTTCAAGAATTTCACAAGTAAATTGGAGGAGGGATGAGGCTTATTTTTGCTAAGTGTTGGTCAAAGCAAGTAGAGAAGGTGGAGATCAGTATTGCAGTGTATGGTTGAGCTTCAAGGATTTTATTTGGCATTTTAATAGATCCATATTCTCATCTAATTTAATACAAAATAGAGGAGGGGTTTTCCTAGTTGGGTTCCCTAGTAAAAATATTGCGTTCATTGTGATTGAATGATTGCATGTGATTTGCATGTGTTTCTATTGTATGTTTTCCTTTCCACAAATTGAGTAAAATAAATCCATGTTTATTGTTTTCAATCTGAATTCACTATTAGCTGACAATTTCGAGTTATTTATACATGGTATCGGAGCTATTAAAGACTACATAGAAATCAGGTTATATATCTTCTCTCAGAAAAATTTTGATTTATAGAGTTCTTGGAGCAGATATTCTTCAGTTGGAACAATGTCTTTCAATGGATTGAGGCTTGAGTATGCATTGGAGAACCTCAAATTTCTATTCTTGGAATGATAGGATGGAAGTTGTGTTGGATGAAAATGGAGTACTGGAATACTGGTGGGCTGGTTGCAGGATTTAATGATAAATTGTCAAACTTTGAGACAATTTCTTCTAGATCAAGATAAAAATATGTTTTGCTCGACTCCTTATCTTTATCTGTCATTTATGAAGTTTTCTCCTAATATTATTTTAACCCAACTTGCAAAACATTAAAACCCCTTTTAGTAATGATGGAATCACATCTTAACAAATAATTGCATTTCACTTCTTTTTGTTATATCAACGAACCAACCCTTATAAAAACCTTTACATTAAAACCCAAAAACTAAAGATAATTAAACTGGAGTTTAATTATTATCACATCCAAAAACAACATTATACCATGTGCATCTAATTATGCGATATTCGGTGGATCAAACAATTTAATGCGCATGCCGTCAAATCAAATGAATTGTTGGACGGTTAATTCAATTCATTAAATCTAATTTGTAAAATATCGGGTCCGTCTGAAATCTTAACCTCCTTGTAACTTAAAATGCGATTATCATCGGATCTCGATTAACGCTGCGATAGCCGTTTGATTCCGCATAGCTTCCTTTGTGATTTTGTTGTTCTTTTCTCCTTTCTTCCATACGCGTTATAGTAATCCCAATTCTTCAACTCCGCCAGAATAGACACTCTATCTAAGAGCCATGGTCTTTTTCGATATCAACAATTTACAGTCTTTTTCTTTAACAATAACTGGACTTTGTTCGCCTCCACAAATGGACGAGGAATTTTAAAGGGAACATACACACAGAAATCAATTTAATCAAAACTCTATCTGAATTTCATCAATTCAGATTTATTTCAAAGAAAATTTAAGCCTACAGGATTTGACAATTTCACACATAGAAATTAATCATCAGAGCTGGAATTGAATCAAATACCTCAGAAATATTTCGAAGGTAATTAACCTCCAGGATTTGACATTTATGCCCAGATTTCTTAATGATACAAAGAAACATCATTTTCTATTATTCCATCCTTCTACAACCAAAATCACTTTCAATACATTCAAATTACATACATATACTGTTTCACAATCATTTATATCCGACTCAAAGAGATCAAATTTGTCTAATTTTTGGCTAAAATCCTTCTGCTCGATATTCTCCCTAAAATCCTCAACTAAAACTAAATACGTTGAATCAAATACAAGTAGTTCAAATCCCTAAATACCAGTCAAATCCTATCTTACCAAAAGAGTAAATTGCCAGCTAAAGGAACCCATGCCTTTGCTTGTAATTTTTTTTTGTATTTTTGGAATAAAATCGAAGTCTTTGTCCTCGAGATCTCATGCTCCTGCATCAGACTCCTGAGGACAAAATTTTTCATGGGCTCCTGTCCATGAGCTTCCCTACAGAACTGCCCAGTTTCTGTACCATGGTATCTGTCATCCAAGTAGCCTCTGCAATTTGTTGATCTTTCCACTTGATCAAATACTCAAAATATTCTCGTCCTCTTGTATTTTTAGACAATATTTTGTCTAAAATATTCTCTGGATACAATGTTTTTATTGTGGGTAACTGTTTCAACCAATCAATCTCTTCTTTGCCTTCAGCTGTATCATCTGTGTCATTGTCTTCATACCTGTACAAATGAGAAACATTGAAAATTGGAGATATTCTAATGTCAGGGGGTAATTCAATTTCATATGCATTTGCAGAAAATTTTCTCAATACTCTGCATGGCCCAATTTTCTTAAATTTCAACTTGTTATATGCCCTTTTTGGAAATATTTCCTTCCTCAGGTGTGCTAGAACCAAATATACAACCTCAAAATTAACTTCCCTCTTCTTCAAATCTGCTCTGCTTTTGTATTTAATGTTGTTGTCTTGTAACTGTTGTTTTACCTGGTCACGTATTGCTTATATTTCTGAAGCAAAATATTCTCCTTTAGTGCTTCTCATATCTGCTTTTCCCAAATTTCTTAGTTCATACACTCCTCTTGGGTGCATTCCATAAACTATATGGAATGAACTCTGCCATGTACTCCTATTAAGAGAGTCATTATAAGCATATTCAGCATGTGCCAAAATCTGATCCCACTGTTTAGGATGTTCACCTGCAAGGCTTCTCGAAAGATTACCCAAGCTTCTGTTCACCACCTCAGTCTGTCCATCAATCTGAGGGTGATAAGCTGAGCTGAAACTCAGTTTAGAACCAAGATTTTTCCACAATGTCCTCCAAAAATGACCAACAAATCTAGTGTCTCTATGAGAGACAATGCTTTTAGGTAACCCATGCAACCTTACAATCTCTTTGAAAAACAGATTAGCAACATGAGTAGCATCATTGGTTTTATAACATGGAATAAAATGTGCAATTTTAGAAAATATGTCAACTACAACATAAATTGCATCATTCCCTCTCTATGTTTTTGGTAAACCCAAAACAAAATTCATACTTACCATATCCCAAGGTCTATCTGGAATAGGTAATGGAACATACAAACCTGTGTTTTGACTCCTTCCTTTTGCATACTAACAAAATTTACAATTTTGCACAAACTTCTCCACTTCGGATCTAATCTTTGGCCAAAAATAAAAATGACTCAGTTGTTCATAAGTCTTGTCTGCACCAAAATGTCCACCAAGTCCACCACTATGTTTCTCCTTAATTAAATTTTCTCTTAAAGAACAATTTGATATGCATAGCTGATTCCTTTTAAATAACAAACCTTCTTGCAAGAAAAAATCCAGCCACTTACTTTTGTCCAACAAAACAATATTACTACATGCTTCAAATGCCTCTTTAAAATCTAAATCTATTTTATACAATTCTTTAAGAAAATCAAAACCCAACACTTGGAATTTGATTTTCTTGAACTAAAATGCTTTTTCTACTTAAGGCATCTGCTACTTTGTTTGCTTGGCCAGTTATATGTTTCAATACAAAATTGAAACTTTGAAGATACTCTACCCATTTTGCATGTTTCTAATTTAGTTTTGGTTGCTACATAATGTACTACAATGCATGATTGTCTAAATAAAGCACAAACTCTTTAGACATCAAGTAATGTCTCCATTTTTTTAATGACTGCACAACTGCATAAAATTCTTTGTCATAAGAAGAATATTTCCTTTTTGTCTCATTCAGTTTTTCATTGAAATAAGCTACAGGTCTGTCTTCTTGACTTAACATAGCTCCAATAGCTTCTCCACTAGCATCACATTTCACTTGAAAAGGTTTGTTAAAATCAGGAAAAACTAAGATGGGATTTTCTGTTATCTTTTGTTCCAACAACTGAAAAAAAAATTATGCTTCATCAGTCCATCTAAATGGTTATTTGTCCTTCTTTATGGTTTCAATAATAGGAGCATTGATCTTACTAAAATTCCTTATGAATTTTCTATAAAAACTAGCAAGACCATGGAAGATTCTTACCTCAAAAACACTCTTAAGTGAAGGCCATTCTATGATTGCCTTTATCTTCTCTGGATCCATTTTCAATCCATCAGAAAAAACCAAAAAGCCTAAGTATACCAATTATTCCTTCATGAATGAACATTTTTTTAAATTTACTAGCAACTTTTCCCGATGCAGCTTCCTTAAGACATAATTTAGATGTCTCATGTGTTCTTCTTTAGATTTGCTATAAATTAATATATCATCCAGATATACTATTACAAATTTACCAATAAATTCCTTCAGTACTTCATTCGTAAGCCTCATAAATGTACTAGGAGCATTTGATAATCCAAACAACATTACCATCCATTCATACAATCCTTCATTTGTTTTAAAATCTGTTTTCCATTCATCTCCTTCCCTTATCCTAATTTGATGATAGCCACTCTTTGAATCCAATTTTGTAAAATATCTTGCCCCACTTAAACAATCCATCAAATCTTTAATTCTGGGTAAAGGAAATCTATACCTGATTGTTATTTTGTTGATTGCTCTTGAGTCAGTGCACATTCTCTAGCCTCCATATTTTTTTGGACTCAACACTGTTGGAACTACACACAGACTCAAAATCTCTCTAATCAATTCTTTATCTAACAATTCCTGTACCTGCTTCCTGATTTCTTCATTTACTGTGGGAGTCATCCTGTATGCTGCTTTATTTGGAAAATTTGATCCTGGAATCAAATCTATATGATGGCTGATTTTTCTAATAGGTGGTAATTCGTTTGGAAAATCATCTACAATGATATCACAGTAATTTTCTAGCATCTCTTGAATTCCAATTGGTAAATCAGAAATTTTAGTGGAAGTAATTACTACCTTTGGAAAGCAAATTAATGCAAAATTTACCTCATCATCTTCAATCTGCTGCAAATAATCTTTTCCACTCAGTGATAGAGCTTTCAGATCAAATCTTCTTTTTTATGCATCTTCTTCTTCTATAGGAAACAATGTATGATTGACACCATCTTTACAAAACTTGTATGTGTTCTTTTTCCCATCATGCATAGCTCCTCTGTCATACTGCCAAGGTCTACCCAACAATATGTGACATGCATCCATAGGCATCACATCACACATAATTTTGTCTTTGTAGCTACCCAACTAGAATTCCACTTCACACTGTTCATTCACTAATAATTTATGTCATTTTTGAAGGCATGAAAACTTGTAGGGTGTTGGATGTTTCTTTGTCTTTAATTTCAATTTCTCCACCACTTCTTATCAGTGCTGCCACTATCAATGACCATTTGACAACATTTTCCTTGAACTTTTCACACACTTTTAAACAAAGTTTTCCTTTGTGCTGGTTCAACAACTTCCTTTGCTGATTTTAGCAAAACTTTGTTAACTACCAACGGTTCTCCTTTCTCTGGTGTATTTTCCGCTTTTGGCACTTTTGTTGCTTCTTCTTCATTCTGAGCAACAATTACATTTCTCTTATTTGTCCCCACATTCTCTGGACATTCATAAGCTCTGTGTCCAAGCTTATTACATCTATAACATCTGATTTCTCTTCCTCTGCCTCTGCCTCCTCTACCTCTGGAAAAACTCCTTCTGCCACTTGTATCACCTTTTGTGGGTGTATGCTAACTTGAGTTGCTGCTAGCCCCTTCTCTAGGTGCTGTAGATATTCCTCTACCACCTTGACTTCCTTTTCCTTGGAAAGTACCTCTACTTCTGGTAGATTGCTTCCTTATGAGTTTTTCTTCAGCTTTCAAGGCCATTTGATAAGCCTCTTCCATTGTTTTAGGAGACAGCAGAATTATCTCATCTTGGATCTCCATTTTGAGACCATTAATATATCTTGCAATCTTCTTTGTTGTATCTTGAGTTTTTCCTTCTCTTATGCTCACTTTGTCAAATTCCTCTATGTATTCTTTCACTGTCATTGATATTTGTCTAAGATTCTGCATTTGTCTAAATAATGAAAATTGATAATCACTTGGAAGAAACTTACCTCTCAACTTTTCCAACATCCTATTCCAATTATTTATTGGCTGCTTACCAATTCTCCTTCTTTTTTTGTGCACTCCATCCCACCAAAGCGCTACATGTCCCTTCAATTTTGTGACAGCAAATTTTACCCTTTTGCCTTCTTCCATTTCTTCATAATCAAAGAACTTATCCATGTCATTAGCCCAATATACCAACTCTTCTGGGTTTAAACCTCCTGTAAAAACCAAAACTTCAAGTTTGGGTTTAGATGTGGATCCCAACACTGATTTAAAAAATCTCATTTCAGGAGTAACTTCTGCAGGTTCTCCCTCTTCTGCATATTCAACTTCGAGCTCACCGACATCTCCAGCATCTGCATCTCTTTGATTTCATATTTCCATTGCTTCTAATCTAGCTTTCGTTTGTTGCATAACATCCATCACTTCAGCATTTGTGACTGGTCTTCCTCTTCTTCGACCAACACCACCTCCTCTTCCAACTCTGTAAGCCATGTTGGGTTTCTTTTCTTGAACTTTGAGATCGTGCTCAGTGTCTAAAGGCTACTCTGATACCACTAATGGTGGGATGGTTGTAGGATTTAATGATAAATTGTCAAACTTTGAGACAATTTCTCCTAAATCAGGATAAAAATCTGTTTTGCTCGACTCCTTATCTTTATATGTCATTCATGAAGTTTTCTCCTAATATTATTTTAACCCAACTTGCAAAACATTAGAACCCCTTTTAGTAATGACGAAATCACATCTTAACAAATAATTTCATTTCACTTCTTTTTGTTATATCAATGAACCAACCCTTATAAAAACCTTTACATTAAAACCCAGAAACTAAAGATAATTAAACTGGAGTTTAATTATTATCGCATCCAAAAACAACATTAAACCATGCACATCTAATTATGCGATATTCATTGGATCAAACAATTTAATGTGAATTCCGTCAGATCAAATGAATTGCTGGACGGTCAATTCAATTCATTAAATCTAATTTGTAAAATATTGAGTCCGTCTGAACTCTTAACCTCCCTATAACTTAAAATGTGATTATCATTGGATCTCGATCAACGTTGTGATAGACATTTGATTTCGCATAGCTTCCCTTGTGATTCTGTTGTTCTTTTCTCCTTTCTTCCATACGCATTACAGTAATCCCAATTCTTCAACTCCGCCAGAATAGACACTCTGTCTAAGAGCCATGGTCTTTTTCTTTGGTATCAACAATTTACAGTCATTTTCTTTAACAATAAAATTGGATTGTGTTCGCCTTCACAAATGGATGCACAATTTTAAAGGGAGCATACGCACAGAAATCAATTTAATCAAAACTCTATCTAAATTTCATCAATTCAGATTTATTTCAAAGAAAATTTAAGCCTATAGGATTTGACAATTTCACACATAGAAATTAATCAACAGAGCTCGAATTGAATCAAATAACTCAGAAATATTTTGAAGGTAATTAACCTCTAGGATTTGACATTTATGCTTAGATTTCTTAATGATACAAAGAAACATTAATTTCTATTATTCCATCCTTCTACAACCAAAATCACTTTCAATACATTCAAATTACTTACATATACTGTTTCACAATCATTTAGATCTGACTCAAAGAGATCAAATTTGTCTAATTTTGGGCTAAAATCCTTATGCTCAATATTCTCCCTAAAATCCTAAACTAAAATTAAATACATTGAATGAAATACAAGCAGTTCAAATCCCTAAATACCAGTGAAATCCTATCTTACCAAAACAATAAATTGCCAATTAAAGGAACCCACTCCTTTGCTTGTAATTTTTTTTTTGTATTTTTGGAATAAAATCGAAGTCTTTGTCCTCGAGATCTCATGCTCTTGCATCAAATACACACAAAATGATATTCCAAAACCAACAACATCAGGTTATCAACACCTATCACAGTAGAAGAAAGACACAACAAAAACTAGAAGGATTATTATGGAGGGTTTCAAATTTGCATGGACAAGAGACTCCATTTGCAATGTGGAAAACTCTCACAGATCTATTCCAAAGCAGCAGCAAGGAATTGGCATTGAGAGCTCTATTACATTCAAATGACTAAAAATGAAGTTGTTGTTCAATACCTATCTAGATTCACTCAATTTCAAGACGAACTTGGAGGAGTTGGAGAAAATGTTGCGTCATCTGTACTAGTAAGCTTAGAACTCATTGGCCTTCCAAAATCTTCGCATAGCTATCAGAATTCAGGTAATGGAAGAGATAAGCTACCAGATTGGGAGAGACTTTGGTTTTATTTGATGCAGGAGGAGATTAGAAGAAACACTACAAATAGTGTTAGATCCAAAACTGATGAGGAAGGAAACTTTTCTTTTCCAAGAAAAGAAAATAAATCAAAGGGAAATAAGGGCCAAGGCAAGGTAGAATCCATCTAGAACCATGGCAAGAAGAAATATCTCAGTAAAATTAAATGTTTTCACTGCCATGAGTATGGAAACTATGCAACCAAGTGTCTGCACAAGAAATCTAGTAAGAAGCTTGCAGGAGCAACAACAAGAGGTGATACTCTCACATAAAAATTCAAGCTGGAGTTCACCCTCATTGCATGCATGGAAAGTACTATATGAGGTAGTGTATAGTACTTATATTCTAGTGCTTCATTTCATATGATAGGAAATAATGATTTCTTTAGCAACCTAGAGGAGAAGGACCTATAATTGCACATATAACTTGGAGATGATGGGAGGTATATTACCAAAGGGATTGGCACTGTCACCTTTAAGATGGAGTCAAGACCTCATATTCACCTAAAGAATGTAATGTATGTGCCCGGTCTAAAGAAAAAAATAGTTTTTATAGCTACACTTGAAGCCTATGGATATGATGTGGTGTTCAGTAAGGGGGAAGCTTATATGAAGCATGCTACTACTGGACAAGTAACACAAATTGGTTTTCAAGTTAAAACTATCTACAAGTTATAGGTAGATGCATGCAATACATTGATCGACAAGACCCAACATGTTTAGGACCAATGTGTTGGAGAGATATGGCATAGCCACATGGGACATCTACACCATGGAGCTTTGAACATAATGTAACAAATCACCATTTGACTTCCAAAATGGACCCTTGATCAAAATGATGTTTGTAAGGGATGCACTCTTGGAAAATATGTTAAATACTCCTTCCAGGGCTAATATAGTAGAGATGGAGCCACCTTGGAGTGAGTTGACTCAGTTGTGTGTGGAAAATTTTCTACAATTTTTCTCAAATCATAGGTATTATGTGATCTTTGTATATTATTTTCCCGCAAATGGTGGATCTATTTTATGAAGAAGAATGATGAGGCTTATTCAAATTTTTTTGAATTCAAAGCCTTAGTGGAAAATGAGATTAGACAGAAAAAATCCTTGAGAAGTGATAATAGAGGAGAGTATGTTCCTAATGCCTTCAAAGAATTATGTGTCAAGGAAGGTATTAGAAGGGAGTTGACAACATCTCACAACCCACAACAAAATGGGGTGGTAGAGAGGAAAAATAGAAGAATTGTAGGGGTTGCAAGAGAAATGTTTCATGATTAGGGACTACCACTATACCTATGGGAAAAATCATGAAAAAAAAAAATTATTTGCAAAATAAGAGCCCTCAAAAAATTCTTGGAATGGTCAGACCTGAAGAGGCTTTCTCTAGGATGAATCCAGATGCATCCCACTTTCACATTTTTGGATCCATGGCCTATTGTCATGTCTCCAATGATAGCAGGAAACAGTTGGAGCCTAATATAGAGAGGGGGATCTTTGTAGGATACACAGAGACACCTAAGATTTACCCAGTGTATATTCCCTCACTCAGGATGACTATGATGAGGAGAGATGTCGTATTTGATGAGCAGAAGGCCATGATAAGCTCTATGGAGTGAGAGCTCAACATTCCACTTGAGGAGGAGCTTCTAGATCTAAAGGAGGAGCCCCAGTCAAATCCATAGGATGTTGTGGAGTAGCCACATGTGGAGGAGCAGAGAGTCGATTGAGGGGAGGAAACCACTAACACAAAGCCTTCTAGAGAAGGGAGGAAGAGAACTAGGGAGGTAGGAAGATTGTTGTAGTATTATTAGGAGAATGTTGGAGCTCCTAGCTCCTAGCTCATTTGATGAAGCAGTTTCCCAATAGTCGTGGGTAGATGCCATGGTGGAGGAGTATGACTCTATCATGCAGAATGATGCTTGGGAGGTTGTTCCTAGGCCTGAGGGAAAATATGTTATTAGCTCCAGGTATCTATATAAGGTGAAACATGAGGTTGACGGTAGGGTTGAGAAGTACAAGGCCGGATCTATGGCCAAAGCCTTCTCATAGGTAGAGGGACTTGATTATGAGGAGACATTTTCCCCTGTGGAAAGATAATATTCTATTAGGACCATACTAGCATTTCCAGCACAATTTGGGTGGAATATCCACCATATGGATGTTAATACTACCTTCCTTAATGGAGTGGTTGAGGAAGAGATCTACATTGAGCAGCCTGAGGGATTTGAGACATTTGACAAGGAGATACATGTGTGTAGACTAAGGAGATCCATCTATGGTCTAAAGGAGGCACCTCGTGCTTGTTACACTTGCATATATTCCTATCTAAGTGTATTTGGATTCACTAAGAGTGAAGAAGATGCCAATATCTACTACATTTTGGTAGATGGTAGTTTGTTCATCTTATTCTTGTATGTAGATGATTTGATATTGAAAGGAGGTGATAGGTTGATATATTTCAAGGAGGATCTTGCAAGAGAGTTCAAGATGAAGGATATTGTTGGGCCTTAAAAATTTCAATGTTTTCATCATACAATACTACCATTCATAACCTATATTCATGTACTTTTAACCCATTTCTTACCCTAATTCCATAACTTACCCAAATTCCATAACCTATTTCTTACCCTAATTCCATAACCTATTTATTACACTCTATGGTTGGCTATTATTAGTTTTCTTGACTCTTCTATGATTAAATATTCTTTTGTCATTATTCACTAGTGGTGGTTTCACTAAGAGTTCCATCGACGAAATTCTTCACAAGGCAGTTTAACTAGTTAATGTAGAGTTGAGTACGGAATGCGATTGTTGTAGGTGAAAATATGAAGTTTGTGACTAAATCATGAAGACTCTCGACATTCCAAGACTTGAATTGTGCTCAGAATACCCTCTTTCATATAACCCGAAAATCGTTCCACAAAATTCATTATCATAAGGAGCTACGGTCATGGGAATTTTCCAATGCAGTTTTAAGTACAAAATTGGGTCAAATTCGGATTTGCCTATTTTTCTGCTACAACTACGGTTTGAATAAAACTCTAATGAACTTATAGAATTCTTCCACATCTTCATGACTTCTATATGGAAGAATACGCACAGCTCAAGAGATATTTATTAAATCCAAGCTCAATGTTTTCCATAATGAGGATTCTCTAGAGAAGGATTGCGCTAATGATAGCAGTTGGTTGAACGCATTTGTTTCAAGCAAATCAGGTTGATTTTGGATCAAATCAAAGAGCCTAGATTAGCATTGATTCGCTTAGTTTTCCATGTATGGAATTAATGCTATTTTTTATATGAATTGTTTCCTATAAAGGTCAGCGCTGTAAGGAGTTAATTAGTGGCAGCTGCTGTCAAGTTGTTGTAAGACATTATTCTTTGTAACTGAAGACTCTGT
Source organism: Pinus albicaulis (assembly GCA_034641835.2). NCBI lineage: Eukaryota > Viridiplantae > Streptophyta > Pinopsida > Pinales > Pinaceae > Pinus > Pinus albicaulis. The sequence goes on from CM076575.1 coordinate 1,398,108,712, forward strand.
TCTAGTTAATATATCATGGCTATGCTTTGAACCAAATTTTGTGAGTTATGGTTTGCTGTGAGTTCTTAATTTGAATGTTCTAAATAGTTTTTTTTATTGCAAATCGTTTAAGCTTGCCTAGGTGTGACAGGGCCCGCCATCATCTGGGAATGAGCTTCCATGTTAGTTCTTATATAGATAGTTGTGTGATAATTTCATAGCATCAGTATTTTCATTCAGCCAATGCGTGAATTCATTAAGTTTTTCTATTTAATTGCGTGAAGTATCTAATTTGATTTCATAGCATTTTGATCATTATAGCATCACACTGATCAATTGGCAATAGGGATAGTTGTTCTGAGTTTATATGTTGCCCATTGGTTTCTCATAAAAGAGTTGAGTTCATTTTAATTGCAATCAAATTATCCTTTGATCAGAACGTGTCTCGGATTATAATGATTCCATACACTTGCGTAGTTAGTTCTCAGGATATGGTGAGGGTTTTTCTCTTCCTAAAGGAATCAAGTATTTAACTTGTGATTCGTGGATGAGTGAAATTTCAATTTGATATTAATCACAATTTTGTTTGGTAGCATTGTGTGAAGGATATGACTTGTGTTTACATTGCGAGCTGTTTGTAAGCTTGAAGCATGATGACTCCATTCTAGGTTGCAAATTTAAGACCAGGTTGTGATTGTTGTGTGTGTTTATTTTCTAGCATTCGTAGTCTAAAGTAGTGTAACAGTGTGATCCAAGGTTGACAGTTAGATAGTGTGATTTTAATTAAACATAGTGGTTTCATTTTCATTGTGAAATTTACTTTCCAATAGTGATATTCAAGACCGAGAAGTCTTGATTAGGCTATGTGATTTCTTTTTAGCAGTGAGAGTGATTTGAGGTAAGTGTGATTTATTCAAGTAGAGTAGTTTCATTTAAAAAAAAAAATTGTGTTAAATGTATGACTCATTTCCAGACATCGAAGATTGATTTGGAGTAGTGAGATTTAGTTTTAAACTGAGATTTTATTCCAGCATTAATGTAATTTAATTTAGGGTGTGCAATTCATGTCCAACATTTCAATTTAATTTAAGATTGATTCAATTTGGGTTTGATTTAATTCAAGGCATAGAGAGAGAGAGAGAGAGAGAGAGAGAGAGAGAGAGAGAGAGAGTTAATTTATAACACTGTTAAGTATGATTCAAGTTGATACCATAGGGTAATTAGTCAACAATAGCATAGATTCAATTTTGCGAACGATGTGATTTTATTTGAATTATTTAGATTTCCATTTTTAGTTTAGAAGTTTAAAGGTTGATTTCCTGACAATATGTTAGTAATTTGATCTTATTATAACTTAAAATCATTTTGTTGTCCTTTAAAACGTAATAGATCATTTGTATCGTTTTCCAACATGAATCTTGTAGTACTGTAGGTCAAGTAAATGTTATTTCCGAGTGATATGAGTGCTAGTTTACTTAGTTGATAGAAGAGTGTTTTTATCATTATGTACTTAATGATCATTAACAAGGAAAATTATATATTGTGACCTGAAGCTGAGCCAAAAACGCAGTACAAATCGTGTTTACGAGTCCCTCCCAGATTGACAATTAAATACTAAGAGGTTTAATCACTAATTAAAACTCTCAACATTTTGGAGCCATTGCCGGGGAGTTGTATTTTGGTTAAGGTAAGATTTTTATTATAGAGTTTCAAGGGTATTTCAGGGCAGTCAGAGGGCGGAGAGAGTATGTAAGACGTGAGTGAAGAGCCACGCATCCACTATGGCGGGATTGCTCCAAAGTCTAATCTCTTTTGCTTATATTTGAACTTTTATTTCCTTTCTTTTATGTGTAGAAGTAGAAGTAGGCCTTAGAATATTTTGAAACATTATGTAAGTGGTTTCATTTCCGCGTTTCATGTAATTCATAAAGTGTGTAAATATCACAGACTTAGTAAGGCACATCTACATGAACCATAGCTAAGCTTCACAAGCGGCATAGGCCTTAGAATAGTCTGAAACATTTTGCGAGACATTAATTTCTGAATTGTTTTTCTTTCAATAGATTAAATAGTACTCTGATCCAACATCCAAGTGTGGTGAGATTTATTTCAGCCAATAGATTTTAAATTCATTTATCTTCAGATTCCAATATTTAACGTTAAATCATTATTTTTTTTGGGTGTTGTAAGAACCCTTGTTACTAATCCATGTTGCGAGACAGGGGTCATCAACGAGTAGGAGAAATTCAAGAATGATTCAGAGCTTCAAGAATGTCCCTCGAAGCACTTTCTCAAATCCTAGCAGTAGCTGGGGTATCTTCCTCTCAGGAAGAGTTCATTTTGACCACATTTAGGAAATTTTCTATCTCTCCACAACCAGAAAAAGATTTGGAAGTATCCCTTGATTCCTCTTGCTTATCTACCAAGGAGATCGATGAATCACGTACCAAATCTGATGGGGAGCATCCAATTGAACCTGAGATAGAATAAATTTCACCATTTCCAACAACAAGCCTTGTATGCATTCCAGAGACCAACTATCCAAGTTTGCCTGGCATGATTGAGGAGGACCTTCAAAGTGGTCCAAAAGAAGAAATGAGCCAATACTACTAGGAATACATCGAGTATTGGTTCCCGATTACAATTCAGAAAAAGTACCACTCTCATCTTCAAATACTCTTTGTATCACACATTTCAAAGATGTTGATTGTTCATGCTCATATACCTTCTAAATTTTATATGTTAAATCTCGGCATGATTATATTTTTGTACCTGATCCGCACATGGCTTCATTGGAATTTCTCTTTCACTTGAAGCAGGACATATTTTCTCCAATATAGTAGGAAAGTTATTATTGTAAATAAATAAATGAAATAGTAAAGAGAAAAATAAGTCATTTTGTGAAAACCAGCTTGTCGGGCACAATTGAACAGGGACTTTGCTTGAAAACCAGGTAACTGGAGGGCAAGGTTCCCAATAAAGTTTGTAAATTTGTATAAGTTCTTTAAATCATGTATTTTTTAAGTTATTATGTTTGTACTCGAGTTGGTTAATATGGGATTCCTTAAGGCCCACCTACCAACGAGCCTTGTCCCATCGACATCAACACATTATTGGGACAAAGATTAGTGTTAGATAAGGTACCTGGGAGCCTGCATGCCTTAACGGCAAGCATCCTTGTCATCTACTAAGGAAATACATCAATGTTTCTTGGTGGATGAATTCTGCAGTCCATTTGACTTCGACAAATCTATTCATGGCTAGTAGAATTCACCTGGTGCCTTGATTCCCATTGACATCAAGGGTGGGATATCTCACATTGGTTAACGATGTCATCAATGGTCGGTAATCCAATGATTCTTGCTTATGTTCGACATCGACATTGTTTATTCACATATGCAAGATTACACAATGGATTGTAGCAGATGAAGACCATGTATTTTGAGATCTCAACATAAGTTTGCAGCAGTTTGGTTCTTTACAACAACATTTCCATTTCTTGTAGTAGTCAACTTGTTTCAATAAAGGTTTCCATATATCAGATTAATCATCATTTGCAGCAGTCACCTTCCTTCTTTTTTTGGGGACATACAACTCGTCAGGCATGGGGGAGAAGGGGACCTTCATTTTTCAGCCTTCTTTATTATCTTCAGTTTAGCCTTCTTCAGTAGATCCATATCAATATACACATCAACTCCAGCCATTCCATCTCCAGATCAGCAGTCATTCCAACTCCAACTTTCAGCTGTGTTCCGGTTCATCTTCCACTCCATTCTACAACAACAAGTACATCAAAAGTAAAGGTAACCTAAGGTAAATTTGGCTTAAGATTATTTAATTCATTAGAGATTGAAGAAATATTTGATGATTAACCACCACATATTCCATTTTCCATATACCCTCCATTTGCAAATTCCTCATTCATAATAGAAAGCATGCTACTTTAATAAGGTCACGTCAGTCATGAAAAGAAAATATAATGGTTCATTTAAGCAAAGTAGAAACTATAGTGCCTTCCCCTCCTACATTCGCAAATATTGTCAATTGAATGTATTCAATAAAGGATGAGGTTATTGTTTCCCTTCATAAAGGAACCATCCATAAGCATTGGCCTCACAAGAGTAGCATATGCAACCACCTCATCGCATCCACTATCTCCATCACCACCTCACCTCATCCACCATTTCCATTATCACCTCTCATCTCATTCATCATTTCCTCCTACCATATCTATTTCTTCTTCTCAATTTGTATCACTCTCAAAATTATATCTATGGCAGTAAAATAAGAATGGTGTTTCTCCACAAGAACCAACACCCTCAAATCTTCACGCAGTGTTGCTCCACAAGAAACAACCCTGCCCAAAGCCATGATGCCATAAAATCTATAATTGAGAAAAGTGCTTGTTTGCATGAGGACATGCAAATCCGCTAGCATGGGGGGATGTTGGGCCTTAAAAATTTGCATGTTTTCATCATACAATACTACCATTCATAACCTATATTCATGTACTTTTAACCCATTTCTTACCCTAATTCCATAACCTATTTCTTCCACTATATGGTTGGTTATTATTAGTTTTCGTGACTCTTCTATGATTAAAGATTATTTTTTCATGATTTACTAATGATGGTTTCACTAAGAGTTCCATCTCTGAAATTCTTCACAAGGCAATTTAACTAGTTACTGTAGAGTTGAGTATGAAATGAGACTGTTGTAGGTGAAAATATTAAGTTTGTGACTAAATTGTGAAGAATCTATACATTCGGAGACTTGCATTGCACTCAAAATACCCTCTTTCATATAACCTAGAAATCGATCGGCAAAATTCATTACCATAAGGAGCTACGGTCATGGGATCTTTCCAATGCAGTTTTAAGTATAGAATCAGGTCAAATTCGGATTTGCCTTTTTTTCTGCCAAAACTACGGTTTGAATAAAACTTTAATGACCTGGTAGACTTCTTCCATGTCTTAATGACTTCTAGAAGGTTTAATACGCACAACTCAGGAGATCTTGATTAAAGCCAAGCTCAATATTTTCCATAATGAGGATTCTTTAGAGAAGAATTGCGCTAATGATAGCAGTTGGTTGAACACAATTTTTTAAAGAAAATCAGGTTGATTTGGGATCAGATCAAAGAGCCTGGATTAGCATTGTTTTGTTGAGTTTTTCATGTATGGAATTACTGCTATTTTTTATATGAATTGTTTCCTATAAAGGTCAGTGTTGTAAGGAGTTAATTAGTGACAACTACTGTCAAGTTGTTGTAAGACATTATTCTTTGTAACTAAAGACTCTATTCTAGTTAATATATCATGGCTATGCTTTGAACCAAATTATGCGAGTTATGGTTTGTTGTGAGTGTTTAATTTGAATGTTCTAAATCACTTTTTTACTGCAAATCGTTTAAGCTTGCCCATGTGTGGCAGGGCCCGCCATCATCTAGGAATGAACTTCAATGTTAGTTCTTAGATAGATAGTTGTGTGATTATTTCATAGCACCAGTCTTTTCATTTAGCCAATGCGTGAATTCATTAAGTTTTTCTATGTAACTGCGTGAAGTATCTAATTTGATTATAGGGCATTTTGATCATTATAGCATCACAATTATCAATTGGAAAAAGGGATTGTTTTTCTGAGTTTATATGTTTCCCATTGGTTACATAGATCGTGTTTGTATCTTAGCGTAGAGCTCTGCTTTGTTTCTCATAAAAGAGCTGAGTTCATCTTAATTGCAATCAAATTATCCTTTGATTAGAACGTGTCTCGGATTATAACGATTCCATGCACATGCGTAGTTAGTTCTCAGGATATGGTGAGGGTTTTTCTCTTTCTAAAGGTATCGAGTATTTAACATGTGATTCGTGGATGAGTGATATTTCAATTTGATATTAATCACAATTGTGTTTGGTAGCAGTGTGTGAAGGATATGACTTGGTTTTACATTGTGATCTGTGTGTATGCTTGAAGCATTATGAGTCCATTCTAGGTTGCGCATTTAAGATTAGGTTGTGATCATTTTGTGTGTTTATTTTCCAGCATTCGTAGTCTAAAGTGGTGTAACAGTGTGATCCAAGGCCAACAGTTAGATATTGTGATTTTAATTAAACATAGTGGTTTCATTTTCATTGTGAAATTTACTTTCCAGTAGTGATATTCAAGAACGAGAAGTGTTGATTAGGTTGTGTGATTTATTTCTAGAAGTGAGAGTGATTTGAGGTAAGCGTGATTTAGTCAAGCAGAGCAGTTTCATTTAAAAAAAAAACTCTGTGTTAAATGTATGACTCATTTCCAGACATCTAAGATTGATTTGGAGCAGTGAGATTTAGTTTTAAACTGAGATTTTATTCCAGCATTAATGTAATTTAATTTAGGGTGTGCAATTCATGTCCAACATTTCAATTTAATTTAAGATTGATTCAATTTGGGTTTGATTTAATTCAGGGCAGAGAGAAAGAGAGAGAGTTAATTTAGAACATTGTTAAGTATGATTCAAGTTGATATCATAGGGTAATAAGTCAACAATAACATAGATTCAATTTTGCGACCAGTTTGATTTGATTTGAATTATTTAGATTTCCATTTTTAGAACATAAGTTTAAAGGTTGATTTCCTAACAATATGTTAGTAATTTGATCTCATTATAACTTAGAATCATTTTTTTGTCCTTTAAAGCTTAATAGATCAGTTGTATCATTTTCCAACATGAATCTTGCAATAGTGTAGGTCAAGTAAATGTTATTTCTGGGTGAGATGAGTGTTAGTTTACTTAGTTGATAGAAGAGTATTTTTTATCATTCTGTACTTAACGATCATTAACAAGGAAAATTATATACTCTGACCTTAAGTTGAGCCAAAAATGTAGTTCAACTCGTGTTTACGAGTCCCAGATTGACAATTAAATATTAAGAGGTTTAATTACTAATTAAAACTCTCAATAGATATGGGTTTGTGTTAGGTCCCTATATTACTAGTTTAGTCCCTTAGTGTTATTAGTGTAGCCCCTTTATTGTTATTTTTGCACCCCTGTAACCTCAATATTTTTATTATTGTGCCCTTACATTGTTATTGTTAGGTCGACTAGGATTATATTGTGGGCCCATGGACTCCTATATATAGAAGGATGTTTTGTTCATTTGTATCATCCAAGAATTATTCATTATGTGATGTACCAGAGGTTTCACCCTCGAAGTGGCTGATTTCTAAGGCGTTGATCTCTCTTTTCTTCTATTTTGGAGTTGGTTTCATAGCATTTTGTATCAGAGCTTTGGATTCTAGAGTTTCGCTGCTCCAAACAGGTCATTGTGGCATTTTCGCAATAACTTTGTTTCTACAAAGGTTCAGAAGCCGAAATTTGTACAGTGTGAAGCCAAAATCCTGAGGAATCACCTGCACAAATTTTAGATCTTGGTTCAGAATATTTTCGGAGAAATGAAAAGGGGAAGTTAGGGTGTTTTTAGGCTCCCGAATTTCAACTAAAACAGGTCATCATGGAATTTTTGCTATAACTTTTCGTATGCAAAGTTTCAGAAGCTGAAATTTTTACACTGAAAAGAAAAAAGCCTGAGGAACCTCCTGTAAACATTTTAGATCTTGGTTCACAATATTTTTGGATATATTATCTGTGGAAGTTAGGATTGTTTCAGGCTCCTGAATTTCATCTCAAAGAGGTGACCGTGGGAAAAACGTAATAACTCTATCTCTGAGCATCGGATGGGGATTCTATAAAAAGTGTCTGCAAGCACATGGACTATAGGTTTCGGTATATCAATTTCAGAGCCGAAGGAGGAAACAGTGACATGTGGCAAGTCGTACAAGTTCACTCTAATGAACCAGTCCATAAATAGGTCATCGTGGGAGATTGCGCATAACTTTGTCTTGAAGAACCCAAATTAGGTCAGACCTATGGCATTCGAAAGAAGATTTAGAGGGCTACTTCAAGGCCAAATTTAAGATATTGAAGATCCGAAATCACAAATATCGTTCATTTTCAATATTGAGCTCCTCAAAAGAAAAAAAAATGTGTGTATTTTTTTCGAATTACATAAGTATCGTTTGAAAAAAAATAATTTGAATTTATTCTAAGGGAATATTGAAGAATATGTATCAGTAATAGATTCTAACTCTCCCCCTGAAAAGAATTAAACACCCATTAAGCCTTCAGAAGGCTCTACTATGACTCATGAAGACGAAGAAACACAACATGAAATATCAAAATTACAAGAGCAAGTGCACCAAATTTTTATATCGCAAAGAGCAACAAAAAATGAAATGGAAGTTTTGAAGAAAGGCATGGAAACTAAGATGGATGGTTTGAAGAAAGGCGTGGAAGCTAAGATGAATGGTTTTGAAGCTAAGATGGATGACATGGAAGTGGGCATGGAAGCTAAGATGGATGGCATGGAATCTAAGATCGATAAAAAAATGAAAGACAACATGGAAAACATGAAGAATGATCTCAAAGTAGACATCGAAGGTTTGGCAAAGTTGATACAAGAAATGTTTTCTAATGGCGAAAATATAGTAGAGGAAACTCATGATGAGAACAAAATAAATGTTAACTGTCATTTCATAAACTCTAATGTTGGATGGAAGAACCACCATATTCCAAAGATGGATATGAGAAAGTTTGATGGCAAGGATCTCGTAACATGGATACTACAGATGGAGAAATATTTTGATCTCAATAATGTGCAAAACACACAAAAGGTACGCATTGCAACTTTACATTTAGAAAAAAATACATTTGTATGGTATCGATGACTTGCTCCCATAAAAAAATTGTCACTTGGTCAATTTTTACGGAGGAAATGATAGCACATTATGAGGATACAAAAAGAAACACCTTCTTTAGCCGATTGATAAATCTCAAACAAAAGGGTTCAGTGGTGGAGCATATTTAGGACTTCCAAAAATTGAATATAAGGGTAACTGATATTCCAGAGGAATCCAAGATTGATGTTTTCATAGGGACTTTAAAGGACAACATCCAACATGAAGTTCGTGTTTAGGAACCTGATTCATTGGAAAATGCATTGAGGTTGGCAAGAAAAATTGAATGTAAAATTATGGCGACAAGGAAGCCTACCACTCACATATATAAATATGGAAGTGTTGCTACTCTTAGACTTCCACAACCGACAAGGTTGACACCACAACAATTGGAAGAAAAAAGAGCAAAAGGGATTTGCTACAATTGTGATAGAAAATACACTAAAGGTCATAAGTGTGCTGAGAAGAAATTATTTTCCATAGATTGTGAAGAGGAAGAAGAAAATGAACAAGAATCTTCAAAAGAAGAGGATATACACTAGGAACCAACCCTAGAAGAGGAAGAAATGAGTCTGACCATATCGTGTAATGCATTGGTAGGAATTACCACTCCTCAACTCTCAAGATAAAAGGACATATCAAGAAGAAAAAGGTAATAGTGTTGATTGATTTGGGTAGTACCCATAATTTTATTCATTGTAAGGTAGCCGAGGAATTGAATTGTTTCCTATACCCAGCACCAGAATGTCAAGTGATGGTTGCAAATGGAGGAACTATAAATCGCTCTCGAAAATTCCATAATATTAAGCTGACCATGGGGGAATATGTATTTAATAGTCCAATTCTTTCTATTCCTATGGGAGGTGCTGATGTTGTACTAGGATTACAATGGTTACAATATTTGGGGACAGTAGCTTTTAATTTTCAAGAATTCTTCTTGAATTTTTTTTTATAATGAAAGGAAGTCAAATTACGGGGTATCGTAGGGAAGCTAGGAAAGATAATAAGCTCTAATGTCATGAAAAAGCTTCTAAAGAAAGAAAAATAAGGCGTAATTGCACAATTATGCTCACTAGAAGTTCCAACATCAAAATCATCTATTTCTACAAATCTCCAAAAAATCTTGGACAATCATTCTAAGGTGTTTGAAACTCCCAAAGGACTCCCACCTATTTGTGATCATGATCATGCTATTCATTTGATTCCAGGAAGTGTTCCTCCAAACATCAACCCTTACTGTTATCCTTATGTCCAAAAGAGCCAAATTGAACGTTTGATTGTAGAAATGTTAGAGGCTGGTATAATTCAACCTAGTCAAAATTCTTTCTCTGCCACAGTATTATTGGTGCACAAGAAGGATGGATCATGGTGCATGTGTCTGGATTATAGGGAGCTCAATAAGCTCACCATTAAAGATAAATTTCTCATTCCTGTGATTGATGAATTATTGGATGAATTACATGGAACAAATTATTTTACCAAATTGGATCTTCGTTTAGGATACCATCAAATTAGAATGAAGACTGAAGATATTCCGCAAACAACATTTTGAACTCATGAGGGTCATTATGAATTTTTGGTCATGCCTTTTGACCTTACCAATGCACCTTCTACATTTCAAGGGTTGATAAATTCCATTTTCAAACCCTTCCTTAGAAAATTTGTGCTAGTATTTTTTTATGATATACTAATCTACAATAGGTCTTGGAAGGATCATGTTCATGTTGACAAGGTGCTTAAACTATTGCAAGAGAAAGAATTATATGCAAAAACATCCAAATGTTTCTTTGGAGTACAAGACGTGGAATATCTGGGTCATATTGTATCTCACGAGGGTGTTAAGGTAGACCCTAACAAAATTAAATCCATTAAGGAATGGAAAGTCCCCACAACCATAAAGCAGTTGCAAGGATTTCTCGGGTTAACAGGGTATTATCTCAAGTTTGTTAAGAATTATGGGAGAATAGTAGCACCTCTAACAACATTATTGAAGAAAGATGCATTTTCATGGAATCCTGAAGCAAATAAGGCCTTTGAACATCTTAAAGAGGCAATGTGCCTAGCACCGGTCTTAGCTACGCCAGACTTCACAAAAACCTTTATTGTGGAATGTGATGCCTCAGGAAATGGAATTGGTGTTGTTTTAATGCAAGAGGGAAGACCCATTGCTTTTGAAAGTCGTCCAATCAAAGGAAAGTATTTACAGAAACCTATTTATGAGAAGGAAATGTTAGCAATACTGCATGCACTAAAGAAATGGCGAATTTACCTAATGGGAAGACACTTCAAGGTAAAAAATGATCATGATAGTCTTAAACACTTTTTGGAACAAAGACTATCTTTAGAAGAGCAGCAAAAATGGGTCACAAAGATGTTGGGTTATGACTTTGAAATAATCTACAAAAAAGGGAAGCTAAATTTTGTTGCAGATACACTCTCAAGAAAGAATGAAGAGGTGGAAGCATTTCGTTGTGCCATTTCTATTATCCAACCAGATTGGATAACCGAAGCAAGGGATGAATGGAAGAAGGACGAAGAAGTGCAAACACTCATTCAAAAGTTGTAACAAAATCCTAGTACATCTGATACATTTAGTTGTAAAAATGATTCCTTGTGGTACATGATCCATTAGGGTAATTTTGAGTTCTAAAATGGGCCTCATAAGGAAAATGTACAATCAAAATTCACTTTATGAGAACCAATCACGTTTTAGGGGATGACATCATCCCTAATGGTTGAGGTGGCTTTGCTTGAGTTAAAAGTACTTACTTGTCACATTCGCAATGGTAGATAATAACTCATGGTTAACCATGGTAATGCTCTAAATACTTTTAAAGTCATAAAGTAAAGTACTCATAATAAATGTCATTTCACATTTTTTAAATAAAATAATATTATTGTCATTTCATATTTCTTGAAAAAAACAATGCATATCCTTATACATTTATTATATTATTTTTATATAGTATATTAATTATAGGTTATTATACAATTTCAATAATATAAATTTTAATTAATAGCATATAATATTATTAAGAATTTATAAATTTATATTTATATTTTATTTTAAGTTATTTAAGTACAAAGGACAAATGCATTAGTTATTCAATGATAATAATTTTTTCTTGAAAAACTCATTCTTATTTATAATCACATCAATAAAAAAAAATTATTAATTTTATTTTGGTACAACTTTTGAATTGAATTTAACTATGGTAACATGGATTGTGGTGCAAAAAGTGAATTGCAAATTCATAAATATTATTTTATCGGTTTAGCTATTATTTTATTATTTCCTTAGGAAGCCCATTTTAGACCTCAAAAATTCCCTTGATGGCTTATATCTTTGTAATAATTCCCAACTAAAACAAAATATTCTTTTGGAATTGCACACTTCTCCTTTAGGAGGACACTCATGATTTTTAAAAACTTACCACAAGATGAAGAAAGAATTTTTTTGGGATGGCCTTAAATCTGATATTCAAAAGTTTGTGGCGGAATGTTTGGTTTGCTAGCAAAATAAAGTTGAGACAATTAAGATCCCAGGTCTTCTACAACCTTTATCCATTCCAAGTCAACATTGGGAGGATATTTCAATGGATTTTATCACAGGTTTACCTAAGTCCGAAGGAAAGAGTGTCATCATGGTGGTAGTTGATAGACTTGCCTAGTATGCACACTTTTGAGCATTATCTCATCCATTTAAAGCAAGTACAATTGCTACTACATTTATGGACACAATTCAAAAGCTACATGGAAACCCAAAGGTTATTGTGAGCGACAGAGATCCCATTTTGACTGGAAATTTTTTGACGGAGTTATTTTCTTATTTGGGTACTCAATTAGCTCATAGCTCATCTTATCATTCTCAATCCGATGGTCAAACTGAAATAGTGAATAAATGTTTGGAAGGATATCTTCGTTGTTTTGTATCTGATAAAAAAACACAATAGGTCAAGTGGTCACCTCTCACTGAATGGTGGTGTAACACTTCCTTCCATACTGCAGAAAAAATCGACCCCATTTATGGCACTTTATGGATATCATCCACCGTCCATCACATCATCTTTAAGAGAAAATTCTGAGGTTCAAGCAATGAAAGATCACATTGAGCATCAACAAGAAGTTCTCCAACTCTTAAATTATAGCCTAAATTTGACACAAAATCGAATGAAACAATAGGAAGATCAACATCGTAGCGAGAGAAGTTTTGATGTAGGAGACTGGGTATTTTTACGGCAACAACCATACAAACAAATGTCCCTCAAGCAAGCTGAGAAGGATAATAAATTATTTCTAAAGTACTATGGTCCTTACAAGGTGTCACAAAAGATTGGTACTATGGAATACAAATTGGAGCTTCCTACTTCTTTGCGAGTGCATCCAGTTTTCTCAGTTAACTAGTCAATTTACTAAAATTATCCCTAGTCATGAATGCAATTTGAATTGCCTAGTTGAGTGGATGGAAAAGGAATAATTGTATTTATTATTCTATACTAGTGAGTGTATAGTGTTTGCATGTAGAATCTGAGAATTTTTCTCAGGATTTACGCAGATAAATATGATATTTACCTATCTTTTAGGAGCTAATGTCCTCAGGAATTATGCAAGGAAATAGGAGGAAGGTTGAGGCCTATTTTAGATAAGTGTTGGTAAGAGCAGGAAGAGTAGGTGGATATCAGTATTGCAGTGTAGGTTGAGCTTCAAGGATTTAAATTTTCATTGTAATAGATCCATATTCTCATCTAATATAATATAAAACATAGGAAAGGTTTTTCCCCGTTTGGTTACCCAGTAAGAACACTATGTTCATTGTGATTGAATGATTTCATGTGTTTCTATTATACGTTTTACTTTCCGCACATTGATTAGAATAAATTTGTGTCTATTTTCTTAAGTCCGAATTCATTATCAGTTGCAAATTTAAAGTTATTTCTACATGTTTCCTCACCACATCGTGGCCCCAACTGACCCACTTTGTGGTCTTCCCAATCGAGGTTCACTCATTACAACTCATTATAACATATCTTGACCCTCGACCAATTATATAGTGTCCTTTGTTGTCACTAGAGAAACAAACTAAGACTAATATGGAGACATTCCTGTCAACTTCCAGAGGTGTCTCTGTCTCCTCGTCCTCCATCAATATTGGCCTGTTAGGAAATGCACACAAAAATTTCCACCCCGAGATCCCAAGGTTCTGAGACGGCAAAATTATACATCAACTGTTGGATTTATTTCTTTGTCTTGGGATGGAGATCTTTCCGCATTACCATTGCACCTTGCTTTCTGGTGTCAAAATGACATCAACACCAAGACTTTAAATTTTCCATCACCTACCACATATTTCTTCGTTTCAAGATGAGAATCTCACCCATTTCAAGTTACCAACCCTATTGAACCCCGAGATGATGTAAGCCCGATATAAAATCACTCTAATGTCATCTTGATGTCATCCTATCCATGTGGCCTCCTCTAGTATCACCATGTGTCACCTGATTATGAGCCATTTGCCTCCCTAGAAGGTTAAACTTGACTGCCATGTGGCTCCACGTTAGATTTCCATCTAACTTAGGTCCCACTGAGGTTCCATCCCTTGTGAAAAACATTACTCTCCCACTATATTAATATTTTTGGCTTCTCTGGCCTATTCAACCCCCCCCCCGCCTCCAAGGCCTGAGACTAAACCCATTCATGTCAGTTTTTAGGGAAAACATTTGTCTCAACCTTTGTTTACCTCACCCTCTCCTTAGTAATTTCCATGGCGAGACACAACGAGGTCTAAGACCTCAAGATGTATAATGCATCTATGATTTTTCAAAGAACAATTCTATCTCATGATATCAAATTCTTACCTTCTCTCTACTTGACACTAAAAACCTCCCACGACCTCAAGATGACATCACACTGATGTCATCCCATCCACATGGCATCCTCTGAGAGTGCCACATTGTAACACCTCCTCCCACATTTACCCACTTTTATAAGATCTCCAGGGTAAACATGAGACAAGTTTCACTATGACATGACCTGACCTCCAAGTTCTAGTTATGGAAGTGGGGCTGACACACTGAAAACTTATAGACATCCCTCAAGAGCACTAGATCACATGGAAGTTAGTCTACAACCTCTGATGACCATATCTTGAACTGGAACTATTTTTTCACAAGCTTAACCCACAACCACACCCAAAACATAGCATACATGCGGTTATGAGGCTATAACCACACTCATAAGCCTGCTTCCATGTGGATATGACCTCAATTTCCCAGTTCAATGACAAAAATTCTGAGATATGAGCCATTTTTCTAGTCTAGTCTCTAGTCCATTACCGAGAACTGCCTGTAACTTTCCAGAATCATAATTAACATGACAACAAGGCAAAACATTCAAAATTGAAGCAAGAACTCTACCTAGACTATGTAATACACATCAGAAATTTCATCAAACATATAGTAAATGTGTGAGCTACAGGTCATGAATGCATACCTGATCATAAACTTTTTAATTTCGTCTAAGAAACACAAAGAAGGCTCTAAGTCCTCGCTGAATAGATGCAACAACACTTTTTATCCCATGCCTTCAATAACTTATTAAAACATGTCAAGATCCATAGATAGAATAATTCATATAGCCGACATATAACCAAAAAACAACTAGAATATAAACCATGGAAAATAGACTATAACGTCAACATGATAACCAGTACAAGTTCTCATAGATCACAATAGGAAAATAGCTCTTATTAACATTTGAAAATGCCGACCAAGTTAGGGATTTCCACGTACCACCTGACCATAGATTGGGTTGAACCAAATCTCTCTTTCAGAAAATCACCCCTGTGCCATATTCCAAGGATGAATTTGTGATCTCATGGGTTTAACCAAAACAAAACCAAACCACATCAACCCTCAACCACAGGGATCTCACCTATATGGTCCATAAATCACTAACATCAACCAGATCGGTCTCTACCCAAGTTGTCGAGGGCTCCAGGAACTAGTAACTCAACCCATGTCCTTCTAAGGCTTAAGATCATTTGTTCCAATCATGGCTCCAAGAACTAGTAACTCAACACACCAAGGGATACAAAATGTTTGTCCCAACCTACGGTTCTAGGAACTAGTAACTAAACCAAAAAATTTCCAGGGCTTCTACAAACATAAGAAACCTAACCACCAATCATAAAAAAAAGTGGGAAACTCATAACACTATGGCTATGTAGGAACTGGCAAGGAAAGGTTGAAACCAATGTCAATCTAGGAAAATCTCTACGCCAATGAAAACACATAACCAAGGAAACACATGCATATAACCTACATAAAAAACTCAACATGCTAAATATCACATGCACATGATTCCCTGCAAACCACAACTATTTTTTGTCCTTACTTTCTGTTGTCCAAGCTTCCTCTTTTGCACCCTTGCTTTCCTTGCTAGCTTGTCCAAGTTCTTGTTCTTTCTCCTTTATTGATTCTAATCAAATATGAGAAAAAAATGTTAGATCTAATACTTTTGTGATCCATAATGTAGATGAAAGAACTTTCAGATTAATCACATCATTAGGATTAGGTCAATGTTTCGAACCAGCTAATGTGGTTCCTCCTCAGGACAAGGTGGAGCGACTAATCGATCTCAATGAATAAATAGTGTGATGCATCATTGCCCAGAAATAGATGTTGAGAACTAGCTGTTAAGAACTTGTTAAGAACTATCCGTTAAGAACTAGTCATTAGGAAGTTAGTAGTAAGTTAAAAATAAATTAATTTTTTAAATAGAATCTTGTTTAATTAAAATAAACTATTAAAAAGGGGTCTATAAATTATTATGTAATAGGTAAAAAGGGAGGGGTAAATTTTTTAAAGAAAAATAAAATTAATTAATGAATTATTTCTTTAGATAAAAATAAATAAATCAATTAAATAATAAATTAAGACAATATAAATTAATAAATAAAAATAAATAAATAATTAAATAAATAAATTAAAATAAAGTAAATTAAAATTAAATAAATAAAATATTTATTAAAAATATAATAGGTAATAGGGGGTAACTTTTTTTTTCTAAGTAAGTTTAATCTATTATAATGGCACATAATGTACATAGCTGGCTTCTCCTCCAGATTTCAAAACTAGCAAACGCTGGAGGGAAGCAAATTTAGAAAATCCAAAATATAAGTCGCCCGAGACCGGGAAACCGACTCAAAATTGTTGCCCATAAGCGGGAAACCAGCATACATTGTTCTAAACAAGAAACTGAAAGTACAGAAAGAGCTAGCGTTACTAAAGCAGACAGATTTTCCATAGCTACTATGATGCTGAAGCCAAAAAACCAAAAAGAGTTAAGGAGACCCGTGAACCTACTCGTTGTCAACTTATTTGCCATCAGGTGGTGGAATTTCTTCCACGATAGGGAAACTGTAGTATTCATCCGGGGTATCCGCAACCTTGTTGTCATCATCTAGGGCTGAGTGTTTTGAAGAGGAGGGAGAACTGGAATGATTCCATTCTGAGTCCCCACTTGCAGAGCTGCCACTGCTCGTCCCTGCACTACTAGACGTTCTGGGGCTTGGCTTCACCGGAAGGGCGGTGGACTTTCTAGTAGCAGGGGGAGGTTGTACCGAGATAGTTGATTTTCACCTATGCTTTTGGGAGCCAGAGCTAGCAGCGTCGGAGGGCTCTTCCTGAAGGACCACTGTAATCTTTGATGTGATGCGCAGCTTGTCCAAGGCGCTACTGAACTGAAAACTGGCCTCATTGCTTGTTGATGGTGAATAAGCCCAATCGACTCTGCTACTACTACTTCCCCTTCCTGCACCGCCTCTACCACCACGAGAATCGCTACTGCTCCTTCCTTCACCGCTTCTACCACCGCCCCCATGCTTGCAGCGCATTCGTTGCCTACGCATCATGGTCTGCTTGTGGAATGTTGAGTGATAACCTGAATTGTCGGAGGATTGAGATGGCGAAGAGGAGAAGGCTGGGCGGGTAGGCAACAAGGTCTGGGCTCAGAGTAGAGAGGGTTGAAAATGGTCACGCGGAGCGGTGATCTCTGTGTCACTGCATGGTGAGGAATGGCCAGTGCGAATGTGGGTCTGGAGAACAATGTGGGAGTTGAGATGAAGCCGAGGAGCAGAGTGGGGGTGTCGAGGAGAATTAAAGGCAATAGCAGCATAATGGAAGCTGGCAAGCACGCAGAGTAAATGCAGCTTGGCGAAGGAGAAGACATTGTATCATCGCCTGCTATCGAATTTATGGGAGGAGTATAGCGATAAAGTGCTTGCAAGTGGAAATACCACCTGTCGCTCTCCAACGCCTCCACTGACGGCCCGCTATTCAACACCCGCATCCGGGAGGTAATAGGGGGTAACTTAATTTAATCAATAAAATTAAATTAAATTAAATTAAAGAATTAATTAATTAATTAGATAAAAATAAATCAATAAATTAATTAAATAATATATAACCAAATAAAAATAAAATAATAACTAAATAAAGATACCTAGGAAAGAATTAGGGAGCGAAAAAAATTAATAAATGAATAAAATAAATAAATAAAAATAAAAATAAATTAATTAATTAATTAATTAGAAATAAAAATAAAAATAAATCAATAAATTAATTAAAATAAAAATAGAGTAAAACATAAGAAAAATAAAAAAATATTACCTGGCGAGAACCGGGGTCCAACTCTTACTTAATTTCCAACCATCATCATGGCTGAAATTCTTAGCATGTTGCTCAATTTTGATCGCCTCTCTCAATTTCCTATGGTGGAAGTGATCTACCCTGGCAACAACTTTAGAGTCTTCAATAAAAACATGGTGGCAATATTTTTGTACATGTTTAGCAAGAGCTGAGGTACGGGACCGATTATGTCTAATATCCGCAGCATGTTCCCGGATTCTCTGCCTAATGGATCGACCAATTTCTCCTATATAGGGAGTTCCACAAGAACAAGGAATCATGTAAACCCCTTTCATGTCCTTCAAGTCGATAGGGTCTTTAACATACCCAAGAGAATTCCTAATAGTGCAGAGAGGTTTGAAATAAGTAGAGATATTATTTCTCCTAAGGACATGGGTAATTTTGTCCGTTGTCCCCTGGATAAATGGGAGATGGACCTTGGAAATAGGATCCACCCGAGTAGATTTACTACTTAATCCATTATATGCCCTTTGAAAGGCTTTAAGACCTTGAGATCTACTGTAACCATTATCCCCTCCCTTTTTACCTATTACATAATAATTTATAAACCCCTATTTAATATTTTATTTTAATTAAACAAGATTTTATTTAAACAATTAATTTATTTTTAACTTACTACTAACTTCCTAACGGATAGTCTTAACGACTAGTTCTTAACAGCTAGTTCTCAATGGCTATTTCTAGGAAATGACGCAGCTCCACTATTTATTCATTGAGATCGATTAGTCTCTCCACCTTGTCCTGAGGATGAACCACATTAGTTGGTTCGAAATGTCGACCTAATCCTAATGATGTGATTAATCCGAAAGTTCTTTCATTTACATGAGAAAAATTTGTCAACTAATTCTTAGGTGCCTTTTTATCATTGATGTCTCATTTTTCTTCATTTTCCCTCTAATTTCCCTTGCATGCAAACTTGTGTCTCTTCACCTTCCTTTTCTCATATTTTCCTTTATTTGCATAATTAAAATGCCAATTATTGTCTCTTTTACTTTGTCAATTTCCTTAACCATAATAAACGCCAAGTGATTCCCACTATAACGTTCACCCACCATTCAACTTAGAATACATCTCCCATGACCTTGGTCTTATTTTATTTACATGGACAATCAACCAGGGGCTGTTACAAACCCCTCCCCCTCGAGGGAACACCATCCTTGGTGTATAATGACACTTATAAATAGAAAAACATATTTCTCATGGAGCTTTATAACACAACTCGATGCAACATTTAAAATGACCAATTACTAAAAACATGACAAACATAATGCCTATGGAGATCTATAAACCCAACTTGAACCAATATTTACAATGAAAAACACATATACTTATGCACATTTTCTTCAACTAACAAATAATCATATTGTCTATGGAGCTTTATAACACAAATCGATATCGTATTTATACTAATATACACATATACACATATATACATATACACATTTTCTCTAACCGACAAATAAAATGATATGATGCTCTTATCAATGACAAGAGAATCTAAAGGCTCACACCTCCACCCTCAAAGTAGTATGAGGATTCACCTCCTTCCCAAGAAGTCCATAATCCACTACCATAATCGAATTATACATCCAATGTCTAGCACTCCAATCATTGCACTACTTATTCTCTCAGTGAATAATTACCAACTCATTGTTCCAGGGAACACTCCCAATGTGATTTTGATTCCATATGGAAATGCTAATGACCAAAAAAACTTTATTCCTTGACTTTCACTTCTCTTAATCTCAGTACCTTGGGAAATCCGGTAACCCCCTTCTGTGTAGTCACACACCTTCCAAGTTCCAATGGCATCCCCTTCTTGGGTAATCCATCCCTTCTCAAGGTTTCCTTACACCTAAAGGTATAAAAAATGAAGGCATATCCCTACCTCAAAATTGTCATACCAGTCATAGAATACTCATGGAAATCAATGGACACTATTGGGTACTAATGTCCCACAATGGCCCTGCTCTTGAATGATTTATCTACATACTATTGCATGTTCTAATTCCTTTTACTGACACTGCTATTTTTCTTGCAATCATTTCTAACCACCCAAACCGGGAATTTTCCATGTTTTACTATACCAAGCACATAATTTCCATTAGATTCAAAGGAATTGAAATAAACTCAATAAGGTACACTTGATTGGTAGCTCATCAATAAGGTACTGTTGAAATTTTGTTTACTTGTGACAAGAGGTCAAATTAGATCTTTTATCACATCATCATGTATAAGCTTATCACATCTGGTTAGCTCAAAACTCAACCATCATAAATCAAAATCATAGACTATGTGCATAATTAAAACTGAAATAAAATATTGATACTTATCTTTAAAGTGTTCTTTGATTATGCCTTTGTTCTTTGTCCTTTTTTCACACACACTGGATTGGTTTCCAAACCCGACAAGCACCCAGTGCCTTCTCTTCTCTTTACCACATACACACACTAGATTGATTTCCAAACCGAACAAGCACCTAGTGTTTTCTATTATCTTTAGTATTAGCAACAACGGTATCCAGAGACTATACCATCTCAATCCTTAATATCAACAACTCAATATTAGTCTCATCCCAAGCTGTCCAGGGCTCCTAGGACTATCATCCCAACCCACGAACTCTAGGGAACCTGAGATTTTTCAGAGCTCTATAGAATTTGTCCCAACCCGTAGGCTCCAGGGACTACTAACTCAACCAACAGCCTCAACGAAACCCAAGTTATTACAAGGCTTTATCCCACAACCTCTAGGGATCCAAAGAACCAATACCCAACATGTACACATACACATAATATACATCACAATACATACACCACACATGGTGTATAATACAATACATACACCTACACATGGTGTACCACAAAAAAAATATACATAAACGTAGTACAATACAATTAATACACATGTCATGATACGTTCATACACAATACACATGACATAGTACCACATGTACACAACAAAACATGTATGACATGTACACAACATAACATGTACACCATGTATACAACAATTGTATTACACATCCATAGACCACACTCTCTCTACCAAGAAACCTTTCCTTTAGTGTCTTTTCCATGCCTTACTGCATGCATCCAAAACCAAAATCTCAGGTTTGTGGCTCTTTCCACTTCCCATGCTTATCCTAGCATGCTGCAAATCACATTTCTTTCATTTTTCCGAAGTATCCTTCAACAGTGTCTGTCCATAACATAAAAATAGGCATAGTTAAAAGAACATAATATCAAAATCATACCCAAATGATACTAACCTCATAGACATTTCAGGGTTGCTCTTCCCACTTGATTCCTCATAAACCAGGAACCTTTTCATGCCATTCACCTGCATAAAACAACCATTATTCCACAAGAATGATCCCCCACAACCTTGTCAGACAGTGGCACACACACAAAAACACACATATCAACATAATCATGATCACAACATAATTACCAATTCTAACAAGGTCAAGATTAAAAAAACTTCCTTTATCCATGCACAATATGCACAACAATGAAAACAACATTTCCCAACATATTCAAGGCATATGATGCCTCAAATTCATTTACTTTACCTTTCCTATTACCCTTCTCATGACTATATTGCCACTGCCCATTTATCCCAATGGACCTAACCAACTCAACCGGTTGTCATATTATTTCCTTCATTTGCCCTCTATTCATGCACCGAGCTTTATCTGGGTTTTATGTCACCTGTTGGATTTAATTAATCTCTCCCCGAGCTCCTTTAACTTTCCTCTTCCCCAAATAATTCCCAAGACCCTCAAGACATAAAAGGAAAGAACAAGAAGAAAACATAAAAGTCCAAGCAAACACAAACAAAGTGGCATGGTCGTGCACCAGACATAATAAAAACCACAAATCAAGCACAAAAAAATCACAACCACCAAAAGCTACAAGAATCTCAAAAGACACCATGAATCAACCCTCATGATTCCCAGTGCTTCCAAGGGAAATCTCAAATCGAGCCTTCTTCAACATTTAATGGCAGTTTCTTTTGCCATGCAATCCCCTGCATCATACTTCCATAAACACATAGTGCATAAATAAATAGAAATATACTGGTTTTCTTACTTTCTATACCAAGCACGCTACCCTGAAAATGAACATATGCACATACCATCTCTCAAGGGACTGAAATTCCCTTAACGAGTCTATTTGTAACTGAAAACCTGCTATTATGTCTGCATCTAATCACCCATCTTCCATACAGCTTCCTCGACCCCAAAGTGCTTCCATGCACTTTAACTTACTCTGTTGCTTGGTCCTAGAGAATGAGCTCCTTGCATTGCAAAATGCATTGAGGATCTGCCTAGAACTCTCCCTCTAGTTCCACCTCCACCTCAATGATAAATTCTTGGTGATCTTTATTCATGTTATCCATTGTTGCATAGATTTGAGGAATTCTTTGACCTAAATTTCCAACTATAGGTGCCTCCTACACACTGTATATTTTAGGCTTGTAACGATCCAGTTGTGCCACACTGATACAAAGGGCAATCCTTCCTGTGATGATCTCTATCACAGTTTCAACACTGCACAATTCTCTGTCATAGCCTTTATTCTGTTTCTCCATGGGCTGAGACCCATATCCTTTCTCAACTGTGTTTAAATTATCATACGGAGCCAAATTTTTCTTGCCACATGCATCCTAATATTATAGAACTCCTTGGTCGTTATATCACAATACCCCTCAGATAGGTACTTCTTTCTGAAGAGTCTTTTAAACTCATGCTAACTCAACTCCTATGTCTTGATGCCTTTGACACGCTTCATATCTTCCCACTAGATATCTTCTCTTTCCTTGATACTGAAGATAATGATCTTAGCTTTCATTTTCTATGAATAATCATGCAATCCTAAGAAATTCTTCATCCTAAGTAGCCATGCTTCTGCATCAGGGAAAATTTTAAGGATGGAAATTTATCTTAAAGTTTAGAAACATTGGCGAACCTGAATAGTCCTTAATATGAATAATTTAAAATGTTTAATTATATATTTGTAAAAATAGTCAAATTTCTAATGATTTTATATATATTCCCTATAAATTTTTGGTGATTTTTAAGGTAAAATAATTTTATACTATCAAATTTGGGCGAATAATTTCTAGGAAAAATGCAAATTGGCGAATCTTTTTTTTTTTCTTCAGAAAAATCATGAAAAAATAGCCCACCTGCGAATATTAGCCCCTAAAATTTTCCATGTTCTGCATCTTATGGTTTCTTCACATCCCCATAAAAAGTAGGAGGATTGGATTTATTGAACTCCTCTAGAAAATATTGCTTCTCACTCCCCCTATAAAGATGTTGGAAGTAATGATGATGATGTCTCTCAAAACCAAAACTAGAATAAAACCCATGAGTGCTACCCATCCTATCAGGTGTATCCAAAGATCTACCCCCTCTGAATATATCATCCTATCCAACCTGTGTCCTGTATGAGACCTGCTTCCATAAGTACCATAATTATTTCTTCTTGTCCATGAATAGTCCTTAGTTGTCCTTGCTTTTGCAAATATGAGACTCTAAAGGATGACTCCATGAACTTCTACTAAATTAGGAGAGTCATCTTCTCCTTATTTTTCAACTAACCTTTCCTATTCCACTGATTCCACATCAAGCCTATAATGGGATTCATGTGAACTGTAGTCCAACTATTTTGTTCTTCATCCATGGTCTTCTATTTCCTGCAAACATGCCATGTTAGATAAACCAAATAGAAGACATAGTCAAGATCATACCTGAGTGTATCTCATGGGAGGCTATCTCATTTGCATAACTCAGTCCATATTATCATGATACATAATAAATCAAGAACTTAAATACAATGACAATAATCATCATGCATATGAACACAATGCAATCAACAAGTTACTATAATGAATGACTAACAGATGCAATTGCATATGACCACACTAATCAACTAGCATATATCATGCAAGTAGCCACAATAGAAATAAAATTATAGGCATGCATATAACCACAATTCATATAACAACCATTAACCATCATAACTTCATTACAAGCATATAAACCTGTATTATAATATTATTTTACCTCGAGGTATAGTACTGCAACCTCACTCTGATACCAACCTGTAACACCTACTCCCACATTTACCCACTTTTATAATCTCTTCAGGGTAAACATGAGATGAGTGTCACTATGAAATGAACCAACCTCCAAGTTCTATTTATGGAAGTGGGGCCAACACATTGACAACTTATAAGCATCCCTAAGGAGCACTAGAACACCCAAAAGTCACCACAGCGTCCGATGACCAAAACCTCAGCTGGAACTGCTTTTTGACAAGCTTAACCCCCAACCACACCCATAACACAACATATGAGCGGTTATGAGGATATAAACACACTCATAAGTCTGATTCCATGCGATTATGACCTAAATTTCTCAGTTCAATGCTAGTGGTTCCAAGATCTGAGCCACTTTTCCAGGCTAGCCTCCAGTCCACTGCCCAAAACTTCTTGTAACTTTCCAAAATCATAATTAACATGACAACAATGCCAAACATTCAAACTTGAAGCAAGAAATTTCCCTAAACTACCTAGTATACATCAAATATTTCATAAAACATATGGTAAATGTGTGAGCTGCAGGTCATGAATGCGTATCTGATCATAAACTTCTGAATTTCATCAAAGAATCACTAAGAAGGCTCCAAGCCCTCTCTAACTAGTTACAAAAACACTTTTTAGCCCATCCATTCATTAACCATTCAATAACTTATCAAAACATATCAAAATACATAGATAGAATAATTAATATAACCAATATATAACCAACAAATAACCATAGTAGAAACCATGGAAAATACAGCATAATTTCAACATGATAATCAATACAAGTTCTCATAGATCACAATAGGAAAATAACACTTATTAACATACGAAAATGACAACCAAGTCAGGGACTTCCACGTACCACTCAACCATAGATTGGTTTGAACCAACTATATCTTTCATTGATCTAGGTGGATATCAGTGGCCACCTGCCTATTCCACTTGGATCGCCACTATTGTTTCTTTTTAGTTTCTTTAATTGTAGCACAAATTAATATTTTGGCAGTTTTTTTTTCGGGTTGTAAACTTCCATAACTGTTTTGAGGGCCTAAAAGAAGTTCCTAGGGAAAGGAGAAAGATTAAAAAAATGTCAAACTAGCCTTCCATTGACTTCGAAATGAGGTATTATGATAGCCAAATGGAGATCATATGCCAAAGTTACAACCCTTGGAATTTGACATTCCAACTAACCCTAACAGGGCCCATAAGCTTTTGGAGTTTCATCTCCTAAGGTTAGGTTTATGGATTTTTATGGTTTCCCATTGTTTCTCAATGATAAAAAAGCAACGAGCCTCATTGTAACATATTTTAGAGGCATGTATTCACCACATATCTTCTCAGAGATACACTGCCATCGCCGAGCTAGTTTATTTCCATTATGTATGTAAGCATCTTTCAGTTCTTTGATTTTAATGAAATGAAGATTTGTTTCTATTGCATATCTATTTTGATCTTTATATCGATATTATGTTTCGTTCTTGCATAAGTTTGGATCAGTGGTATCAGAGCAGTCTTCTCTTTCTCTATTTTTCTGTGCATGTCCCCAACAAGGTCGGGGTATAAGGGGTCGAGACTTGAAATGGTTGAGCCCTTGCAAGACCTACCCCGCCGACACAAACAACATCCCATGACAGAAGAAAATAAATATGAGGGAGTAGGAGATACTATCAAGTTGTTGCTCGAAGAAGCCCTCGAGTGGCATAGGAAAAAAATGATAGGCAACTTTGGCGAGATCCTTCGACAAATGCCAAATGGTACACAATTTCTTCCAACATTCACTTTAGAGGCACCGACCCCTTCAAGATATAAGTTAAATTCAATATCCTTATATTTTAAGGTCAAATAGATGCAGGTGTTGTAGATAATTTCTCCGGCAGGGAGAAGATTACTTTTGCAATGCTTAAAGATGCCCCCCATGTCAAGGATTGGTGGGAATCTTACTGTGAGAAAAATGTCGAGGAACCCTCTTTGCTTTCAGTTGTTCTTTCTTGGAACTCTTTCAATTCCAAGATGTTTTCAAGGAAATATATTACCCTGGTGGGAGCTATGATGACAAATACATACAATGGAATACACTGCGGCAGCAAAGGGATCAAGATGTTCATGAGTTGATGAATCGTTTCAGTTCCCTATGCACAAAGTTGGTATCAATGATTTTGAGAAACATCTGGTGCTCAAGTACCGTAATTATTTACAAAAATAAATTCAGGAGGAAATGGAGTTCCTAGACATCTCCTCGCTCAGTGAAACTTATCGATATTGTAACATCCTCGGGTTAACCGTTCATGTAATAAAAGTTAAAAAAGGTAAAATAAGACCACGGGAAAGGGACACTTATTCCAAGCTGAATGTTGGGAAAAATATCCTAGTGGGAATCACTTTTTGTGTTTATGGCTAAAGGAAATTGGCAAAGGCAATGGCTAAGGCTTTGGGAAGGAACAAAGGTATTTTTGGCACATTTTTTATGAAAATAATGGAAATTAGGTGAAAAGGAAGGTGAAAGGTAACAGGCTGCATGTGAGGAGGAAAATGAAGGAAAATGATGGGAAATTGAAGAAATTAGAAGCCTCATCAATAAAAATACCTCAGTTGGTAGCCTTTTGTCACTTTAATTTTGGAATTATTCTCAGAGAGGAGAACAACACCAAGAGGAGAACGAAAGAAAGCAAGGAAAGGAAAGACAAGAAAAGGAAATGAAAGCAAAGGAAAACAAAAGAAGGACAAGAAAAACAAAGGAAATCAAAAGAAGGACAAGGAAACCAAAGGAAGGTAAGGATCAAGTAGCTTCAACAAGAATACTTGCAGGTAATAGGTTGCATGTATGATTTCCTAGCTGGTTTTGACATGCATGGTATGTGCATGCTGTTATTTGGTTCTTTTTCTATCATTGGCATGGATTTTTTCAGGTTTCAACAATCGATTAAATCCTAGCCTTTCCATTTCCAGATAGCCATGGAGTGATGGGATTTCTCTCAGTTCTGAGCTTTGGATTTCTGGAAGATTTTGGATCTAGGTGAGGTGATCTCAGAAAATTCCCAAAGTCCTAGGAATCCCTTGACCCATAATGGCGGGATACATGGTAAAGCCTGAAGGAAAATTCCTCAAGGTATTGGTGAAGAAATTCTGAGGCATCCAAGCTTGGTTTTTTTTTTGTGATCTTGACACTAGTTTGGGTGAGATCACGATATGGAGAGGGTAGAGGTGGTTTAACCTCTGGATTCCCTTAGTTGTCTTTGAATTGGTTTATCCAATGATATCCCACATTCATGCTTGGAATATTACACGAGGGTGATTGGATGAAAGAAATATTTGGTTCAGCCAATCTATGGTTGAGTGGAACATTAAAGTCTCGAACCTAGTCGGCAATTACGTATGTTTAGAAAGAAAGATAAGTCTATCTTGATTTTGTTGAAGAATTGTACTGGTTATTATGTGGCTTTAATGGTTTTTCTCTTACTTTTATTTACATGGTTATATGATGGTTATAATAATGGTTATATGACATATCTTAGTCATGGATCTTTTCATGTTTTCACTTGTAACTGAATGAATAATGAATGCAATACCTAATTTGTGTTATGAAAACTAATGTGAGAAGGCAATTAAACTTCTTGTTAAACATCAGATAAATTTTCAGTCCTTTATGTTTAGACTTGCATTCATGACCTGTAGGTTTTATATTCACGAAGTTTTTGAAAAAATGTCAGTCCCAGTCGGGGATGGGCAAGTCAAGTCCTAGTTTTAGTTTTTGGTTTACAAGCATTGTTTCTATGTCATTTCTCAACTATGAAAGTTTCACTAATTTCTTGGTAGAGACCTGAGTCCTGGCCCTGAAAAAGTGGCACAAAATTTGGAGTCGTTGGCATAAAACTGAGAAGAAAATTCCATAGTCACATTGATGTAGGAGTATGAGTGCGACTAGGAACCCATAGTCACATGGAGGCCTTGGCAAGAGAGTGACTGGGGCTCTAGGTTAGGGAAAAAGTGAGTTTTCTCATGGGTTGGAAACTTGGAGGTGTTGGGTTTATCCTGTAGGTCCCGTGGAACTTGAGGGAAGTTAGTAAGGCCTTAAGTTGTCAACTCCATTTCCTTCAGGTATCCTAGGAGGTTGAGTCTTATCATAGTGACCCTCAACTCATGTTTACCCTGGGAAAGCTGGTGAAAGTGGGTAAATGTTGGAGGAGGCATTACGCAGTGGTATCACAACATGGTTTTTCTCTCCTTGGGTAAAGTATGATGTTTTCAAGGTTATTTTTGCCATGCATGGGGTCATGGTATACGATTGGTATGGTTACACATGATGTTTTTATGATGTTATGTTATTACATGGACATGTTTATGATTATACATGTACATGCTAATGTGGACTGATATTGCATATGAGATAATCCTCCCCTGAAAATCATTGAGGTATTGATTTGATTTTGGTATCTATTTGGTTTATCTGACATGGTACACTTATAGGAAGAAGAGAATCAAAGATGACAAGAAAAATGGTAGACTACAGTTCTTGTCACTCCCCATACATATCAGTTGGGCACTAAGGAGAAGATTATTCTCCTAGTATAAAAGATACATTGAGGAGATTGAGGGTCAAGATTAGAAGTTGCAAAGAGGACAATCATAGGTTGGTTGAGGCTTAGGAAATACTTGCAAGGGATCAAGAAAAGCGGGAGAGGTTAATGCAATGATTCTTTAGAGATTGTAAGAGTTTCAGAAACAAGGATAGTTGAGAATCAGTCAAGAGTAGGAAGAGAAAAAAAATGGAGCCTATGGTAGAAAATCTCGGTCCAGATACAAATTGGATAGAGGGGACACAATTAGAGGTGGAAGATTATTGGACACACCTGACAGGAATACCACTATGTATGAGCATCATTCTAGTTCCTCATCTAGCAGACATCATCATAGTCATTACCGTCATGATCCTTATAAGAGGAGGGAGTATTTACCTAAGGAGTTCAAGAAAGTGAAGCCTCCTACATTTTATGGAGAGACGAAGAAGTTAGAATATGCAGAGGCATGGTTTCTTGGGATGAAGAAATTCTTCAAATTGCACAACTATTCAGAGAATATGAAAGCCAAGATAGCCACCTTTAGTCTTAAAGGGAAAGCATATATCTGGTGGGAAGATGTGAAGAATGTCAAGGAAATTCGAGAGGAAGACTTGATTTGGGATGATGTTGAGAGGATTTTCAAGAAGTACTTATAGGAGAGGTGCTATGATGATAGATCTAAGGAGTTTTATGAGCTACAGATGGGTTCTATGACAGATGATGAGTATACTAGAAGATTATTGGAGTTGTTGAGGTATGTGGCATATCTCAAGGAAAAAAAGGCTAAGATTCAAAGATTCAACAGTGGATTTACAGTAGCATATAGAGACCAGATTGAGTTTGATGAGCCTATATTGTTAGAGGAAGCCATCTGGAAACATAAGCATAGTTATAAGAATTCAAAGCGAAAAGATGAGCCTAAACATGACTTGAAGGGGAATTAGAAAGTGAAATGGAAATGAACATCGAAGCAGGGAGGAGCTCAATATGCAGGTGAGAAATAAAATGTTTCTTCTTAAAAGAAGTTTAATGCAGTTGAGAAAGGACATATGTCACAACCTGAAGAGAAAAAAACTAGAGGTGATGATAGAGCATCATTGCAATGTTGGATATATCGAAAATATCATTGTAAGAAGGATTTTCCATTGTACCAGGGATGTAGGCCTCAGATCTATTGTGCTCAAGATGTACAAAAAGTTGGGGATGTTGGTCATTATATTCCTTGGATTTATGTAGTTGTGGAAAATAGGCAAGAGGATCATCAAGAATCTATCAATTAAATGGATGAAAATATTTGTCATCAAGTTTTTTCTATATTGATTGATCCTGGATCTAATTATAGCTATGTTAATCCTGACCTGGTGGATAAGTTTGCCTTGAGAAAAGAAGCGCATGCAGAGTCTTAGTTGGTGCAGTTGGCTATGGGTACAAATAATAGAGTTCATAATCGAGTAAGAGCTTGTGCATTTGAGTTAAATGGTATGCATACAAAAACACATTTGTATGTACTATCACTGGGATCATATAATATGCTTTTGGGTATGGAATAATTGTATATTCATAGGACCAAAGTAGATTGTTATGAAAATGCTATTGAGTGCCTAGATGATAATGGAGAGAAGACAATTTTGCAGGGAAATAAGAATATTGCATTAGTGAGGATGGTCACAACTATGCAAGCTAAGCACAGTTGCATAAAAGGGCATGTGATGTTTGCAGTTCATATTTCCAGTGAAAAGGGTAAGGATGTTGAGGATACAGAAATATTCAATAAATACACTATATTGTAGCAGTTTTAGGATGTCTTTCCAACAGATATTTCATAGTTTCCCCCTCGCAGGGAAGTAGAATTTTCTATTGAGTTGGTACAAGGGGTAGCATCAACATTAAAGGCACCTTGTAGGATGAGTAATCTAGAGTTGGTAGAGTTGAAGTTGTAGTTGAAGGAAATGATTGATAAGGGATACATTAGGCCAAGTGTATTGTGTTGGGGTCCACCAATATAGATCGTGAAGAAGAAGGATTATACTCTTAGGTTGTGCATTGATTACTTGCAACTGAGCAAGGTGATGATCAAGAACAAGTACCCAT